>OZ009937.1:0-13750 GCA_963932035.1 Caenorhabditis wallacei | reverse complement strand
TAAATAATGCAACTAAACTCTTTTGCACCAAAAACAAATATTTTTTCTAAACTAAGTCGCAAAGATGTTAAATCTTTTTGGACCGTAACCAAACATAGTAATATCTATTTTACATCTTACTTCTCCCGAAATGGAACTTTACCTTATCAAGATAATATAATATAATTTTACTAGAAAAGTAATTAAATAATAGAGATTATTATTAATGGTAAAATAATAAAATAATTAAATTTGTTATTATGAGAAAACTCCTCATTATTCTTCATTCTTAAGTTAATCAATCAAAAACCAAAAGCCAAAACAGATAAAAATATACTAAACAACAAAAGCAAAGTAAAAAATCTATCAAATTTAAAGATCTCACTTAAAGAAAAAATTTTAACAAAAAAAGAAACCCTAAATGGAATATTTAAAAAAACTAAAGCTGTCTCCCAATTAACAAAATTGTATCCAGAAGATTTAGAAAACTTAGAAATTAATAAAACTATTAAAACAAAATAATAAATAAATAGATAAAAAGTATTAAACATAGAAAAAAATACACCCATAACAATTCAGTTAAAAGATTCAGTTGAAGAAATAATTAATAAATTCTTGTATCTTTTCATAACAAAAATTTGAATATAACAAACTAAAAGACCAAATAACAAAATATAAACAGAACTTAATCAGAAAATTTGCAACAAAATAGTTAAGAAAGGTAATTTTTGAAATGTTAAGAATCACATCAAACCATAATTAAAAACGTTATTTGTAACACTAAAAATTCAAAAATGTAAAGGCGCAACACCAATTTTTAATAGGATAATAAAAAACTGTAATAAACCTCTTCTGAATAATAAGAATAATAAACCTAAAGATTCTTGAATAACAAAATAATTAAAAATTCTAGTGTAACTTTTTCTACTTTTATTTAACAAAATAAAAACAACAGTTATTAACAAAAAAATACTTCATCAAACAATAATATTATTAGTTAAAACCCTTAACAAAGTTAAAAACAATGTAAATAAAGAAAGAAAAATAATCAAAAACGAGCAGGATTTAACCTAGAACAAATTTAGAAGACTTGCTTTATGAACTCATTAGTTGACTTATATCTTTTGCGCTTAAAACAAATGCACTTCTTATGCTATATCAACTAAGATGTGGTTCACCATTTCCAAATTAAAAGTTTGGCACTTTAAACTTAAGTTAACATCTTTATATTACTCATTTAAATAAAGAAAAATTAAACGTGAAAAAATATAACTTTGAATAAAAAATACAAAACATTCCATTATAATAGCAAAAATAGTTAATCAAATATACTGATCACCTATTCTTAATTCTAACCCTTGATAAATTATTATACTAATCAAATGACCTACTATAATATTGACAGTTAAACGAACCGTTAAAGCTAAAGGACGAGAGAATTCACTAACAATTTCAACCAATAATATACTTAAAGTTTTTAAATAAGTATCACCCGGTTTACTTATATAAACTGAAAATTTTTCTCTAGAAATAAAAGTTAATAAAGTACTTAATCAGGCCACAGCAGCATAAACAAAAGTAAACTCAACTATACCACAAGGACAAAAAGAATAAGTAAAATAACCACCAAAACAACAAGTTAATAAAATAATAAAAGTAAAAACCGAAATAACTGATCTCAGAGGTAAAGTATTTCTATAACTAAATACACCTACTAAGCTATTAAGAAATTTTTTAACTAAAGTATTTAACATACTCTCCTTAAAATAAAACAAAAACTGTAAAACAAAAACAAACATAAAAATATCTAAAAAATAAACTTGATTAATAATAAAAAACAACAGCATAAAAACATAACATAATTAAAGAAACTGGCAACAACTTAAATCAAAATAATCTTATTATTAAATCATAACGATAACGAGGAAAAGAACTACGAATAAAAATTAAAATTGAAAAAATCAAAAATGAAACAAAAATAGAAAAATTGAAAAATATAGCCGAGGATAAAACACTAAAAAAAATTAATCTACCATATTCTCTTAAAAATAATAAAACAAAAGCTACACTAGCAAACTCTACATTATAACCACTAACTAACTCACTTTCACCCTCAGAAAAATCAAATGGAGCACGATTTAGTTCAGCAATAATTATGATTAAAAATGGGATATAAATAATCAATAGACTAATATTAAATTTAGAAACAAAATTAAAAACATTATTATGAATAATAATACACAAAACATACAAAGAAAAAGCAATTTCATAAGAAATACTCTGTCTACTAGCACGAATAGCACCAATCATACCATATTTAGATTTACTAACAATACCACTAATTAAAGTAGTGTAAACAGAAAAACCAATTAGACAAAGAAAAAACAAAACCGAATATTCAAAACTAATAAAATCAAAAAAATATGGAAGTGTAAATCATTCTAAATATATAACAACAAAAGAAATACCGGGCACTAGTAAAAAAGAAACCTCAGATGAATTCAAAGGTGTTATTTGCTCTTTCTTTAATAACTTAACACCATCCAATAAAGCTTGAGCTAAACCTATAAAAGTAACCTTAGTAGGACCTAGACGATTTTGTCTACTACCTAGCAAATGACGCTCATAAAGAGTAATAAAAGCAATACTTTGAACAATAAAAATCATTATTAGAATAACTATAATTAAAACTAAGATAATCAAGAGCAAGAATTTTTAGATTTACAATCTAACGTTTTAACTTAAACTAAACTCTTAATTTAAGAGGTACACCTTTTGATTAACAGTCAACAATTCTTTAATTAAACTAACTCTTAAAAACTACGAGTTACCTCAAAATATGTTTTCAAAACATATTTAAAAATAGTTCTATTACTAGATTCAGGTTCCCCTAAAACTACTTTACTACAACTTACTCCCCTTTGGGCAATTGATGGATGATTTGTACCACTTCTAGATAATCTTCAAAAATATATAAAAAATTTTTTACTGTCTTTTACAATTTCATTTAAATAACTAAACTTAAAATCCATAATATAAAATATTGTAGGCCAAATGTTTCTTAAATCATAAACCGGGTATATATCTATTTTAATAAATTAAAAATTTTTTATTATAATCCTTAAGAATAAAATAAACGATCATACACGAGTCAAAAAATTAAGTTGTTAATGGGGGTTCTCAGTTACTACTCAGCCTCCAAAGATAATTTAGAATGTCTGCCAATATCTTTTCAGTTTAAATACAACTCTACTCCTGCTCTTTTAATTTTTGTCTAAACAGGTACTAATCTGTTTTGTTCAACAAATCTTAAAATTATGAAAATTCTCCTATATAAATTCAAATTCTACCAAAAATATAAAAGATAAACAAACAATTTCATAATTAACATCAATTAAAGTACAAGCTTTAACAAGTCTAGCCGATTATTCTGGAACAAGTATTTTACAAGCGATAAATTGCCGAGGTAAAATTTTATTGCCTACTTTGTAAATCAAATTTAGATAATACCATTTTAAATCATCTTAAACCATGATCAAATTTTAATTCCCTAAAAGAAAACTTTATAAGATAAAAAACCATTTCTGCGAAAAAGAAACATACTTATTTATACTATTATCTCTACAGAAATAAATTTTTGATTTTGAAGATCAATAGTTTAAACTTAACTTATATCTGTAAAATTAAAAAATACAATTATCACTACCGAAAAATTTTATATTACCTACCATCACAACTATACCAAGAATGCTAGAAATAACTGAAAAACACATAAAATAAAAAAACATTATTTCTCCAATTAGATAAGAAAATTTCAAAAATAAACTTAACATTAAAAATTCTAAAGAAATTAAAACAAAAATTAAACGCTGTCATTTAAAAATAAACATAAATAATCTAACAAATAAAAACATAATTTTTAAACCTTACGCAAAGCTCCAGAAAAATTTAAAAAATAACTACTAAAATTTATAAAAAATAACAAACAAACAAGAATAAAAAAGAAAATAAATCAGTAAATACTATAATAAAAACCACTTAATCCCAAATAATTTCTATAAGTAACAACAGTGGGAGAAAAATAAATTACACTTAATAGTAACACAAAAAAAGTTATGTACCTTTTTACAACATTAATTTTTGAAAGACTAGAAAAATAAACTAAAATAACAAAAATACCACTTAAAAACAAAAGACAAATAAAATAAGAAAACCAAATATGTATACTTATAGAAATAATAGGTATACTAAATAATAAAGAAAAAATCAGAAAAAATCTTCTTTTTATTGGGTCTATATTTATATAACTAATAACACTACTTAAAATAGCTAAAATAAAAAAAATCTTTACTATAGAATTTTAAACCCTATCATTGTAAGTGATACATTCTAAATTAAACTAAAAATTCTATCAGTAATAATATCTTAGCAACCCAAATGCTATATTTTTTATTAAACTATTTACTGCTAAACACGTATATATATATATATATAAAATACTTGTATATATACTTCGTATATATACTTCGTATATAAAAGCTCATAAGTATATACTACGTATATACTTATAAAACATATATATATATATATTTATATATATATATATATACTTTTATCTTTTTTTTACATTTTATCATATTTATATTATAAATATGATAAATATTATATTATATATTCAATATCATATTTATAATATAAATATGATATATATTATATATTCAATATCATATTTATAATATAAATATGATATATATATTATATATTCAATATCATATTTATAATATAAATATGATATATATATTATATATTCAATATCATATTTATAATATAAATATGATATATATATATATATATATAATAAACGCGCGTGCACGTACACCTAAATAGAGTTAGAATCTTATGTATGCAAAACATATATTTTAATTAAACTAAAACCCCCCCTTTAACAAATTATAAAAAAAATAAAAATTAACACTACCACACTATTAAAATTTAACCTTTTTATATAGTAATTTTTAAACAAACCACTTCTTAAAAATAAGGTGTAACCCTTAGAATTAATATTATTTAAAAATAAATCTATGAATTTTAAATTTTTTATCTTATAAATACTATTCTTAGCCAAATAATCTACTAAAAACTTGTAAGTTAATTCTTTAAATAATATCTTTAAAACTAGAAAAGATAAAAAAATTATTATAAATAAAAATACAAGAGGCCCGAAAAAATCTACATAAAGAAAAAGTCTAGGTACATTTAATAAATTAAAATTTAATCATCATAAAAATCCAATAGAAAAAATAACTAATATTAAACTTAAAAAATTTATAAAAACTGTTCTACTGTAGTGATTCATAACTTTATTAAACCTAAGAAAAAATCTTTTTCAAAGACGAAAACTATAACCAAAAGTTAAAAAAACAGAAACAAAAAACATTAAACTAAAAAAAATCATATAATTATTAGAAAAAAATAACTCCAAAATAAAATCTTTTCTTACTGCACCACTAGAGAAAATAAGCCCACACAAACAAAATAAAGTAACTAATATCTGCAATTGAATAAAGTTTGGTAAATTCCCATTATTACTATAATTACGCCCATCTTGTTGCCCAAAAGAACAATGAATAATATAACCAACTTGTATAAATAAACATCTTTTAAATAAAGCATGACTAACAAGATGAATAAAAGAAATAAATCTTAAACCTAGTCCTAAAGTTACTATAGAAAAACCTATTTGAGATAACGTACTCAAGGCTACCACCTTCTTTAAATCTTCTTCAACCAAACTTGCTAGGCTAGAAAAAAACATAGTAAATAAACCAACAATAAGTACAAATCTAATAAAATTCTTTTGTAAAACTAAATTATTAAAATTCATCAATAAAATTAAACCCGCTGTAACTAAAGTTCTACTATGGACAAGAGATCTAACAGGAGTGGGGGCTCTTATAGCTTTTGGTAATCAAGAACTAAAAGGAAATTGGGCTCTTTTTGTAAAAGCTGTTAATAATAATAAAAGTGCTATATATCTTCTAAACATACTAAAGCTTAAAAAATAATAACCACTAAAAACAGATAAACCAAAAAAAACAAACATAAAATAATCACCTAAACGATTAGTAAGAGCTGTATTTATAGCTCCACTACAACTATCTCAATTATTGTAAAACAAAACTAAAAAAAATCTAGAAATACCTAAAAGATCCCAACTAAGTAATATAGTAAAGATTCTATTACTAAAATTTAAACTAAACATACTACCTACAAAAATTAACAAAACAAAATAATAATAATTAAAGTTTAATTCACTGTTTAAATAATAAGTTCTAAAAACTAAAACTCTAAAAGTAACTAAAAATAAAATAAAAGAGAATAAAATTCTATTAAAATAGAAATTAAATTTCAATCTTAAAAAATCTCACTCTAAAAGAAAGATACCAATTTTAAAACTAGGTAATAATCAAACTCTCGATCCACCAATAAAAAAAACAATACAAATCAAAAAAATAGAAATATTAATTTAAATTACTCAAATCAATTTACCATATCATCACTCCATATAGAAACCTCCTAAAATAAAAACAAATATTATTAAAAACCTAATATATGAACTTAAATCAGACACTAAAATACCTAAAAATATAACAATTTCAAGATCAAAAATAACAAATATTAACATTATAATAAAAAAATGAATACTAAAGGAATTTTGAATCTTTCCAACTCTAACAAAACCACACTCAAAAGCTCTAATCTTATTCTTACCCATATCTTTAATTCTTAAAATAAAATTAATTACATAAAAGGCTAACAACAAAACTAAAGTAAATAATAATACCAAAATTAATACTAAAATAAAGATTTTATAATCTTTAAAGTTTTAAACTTTTACAATGTTCCTTTCGTACTAAATGTATTAAATATAAATATTTATCAAGATAAACAATTCTATCTCACAATGAATTAAACTAATATCACGTCAGATTAATTAATAGAAGAACAGTCTAAACTACTAAGCCTTCTCCTCTCTTAGATTATCTGAATACAACATCGATGTAAAACTTACCTTACTATAAGAACTAGATTAGGTATGATTTTCTGTTAACTCCGGAGTAATTCTTTAAATTAAATATAGTAAAATACTATTATATAATATTCTGCCCTAGAAAATTTATTATACAATTTATAAAAAGTATAATAACAGAATTTCCGAAGACTTATCTTTGTATAAATATATTTATTTTTTCTTAAACAAAAATTAAATTCAAATATAAAATATAAATAGAACTAACCAATAACTTCATTCATACTGGAACTCAATAAAAGCACAAATTATTTTGCTACCTTAATGTCCTCACGCTAAGACTGCCATTTAAATTTCATAGGGCAGAAGCCAGCTTTAATATAAAGCCTAAGTCTTTAAAAAACATTTGATCAAGACTTCAAGTTCTTCAATTATATTTTAATAATAAATAAAATTTATAAAATTTACTAATTTACAAATTATTTATTTAATAAAGATTTATTAAATAATTTTAATAAAATAAAATAAAAATAGGAAAATGTTGTAAAACATAAGACTAAAACACTTCAAATTTTAAATTTCCTAAAATAATAATAAAATATATAATTTTCTAATATAATAAACAAAACAGTTATCACAAAGGTCGACATATCAACTCTAATAAAGATAATTTTTAATATGAAACAGTAAAACTAATCTTTATTCTACCCTTTGTTTCTATTTTTCATGTATATGAAATTTTATTGTAATAGTATGCAATACCAATATTTAAAAAAATAAATTTTAAAGCTTTATATTCTTTTACACCACAAGTAAACATTTTATATAAACTACTAAGCTAAAATTATTCTATAGTACCAAAACATCACCTTTTAAAATTATCTAATAAAGTTACCTCTAAAGCAATAGGTATAAAACTATGATTAGCACCACAAATTTCTGAACACTGACCATAAAAAACACCTACTATTGGAAAACTATAACTAAAAGTTCTCAAAATACCTCTTATAGCATCTAACTTAACAGATAAGGAATTTAAAGCCCAAGCATGAATTACATCTGCTGAAGTAATACAAAAACGAATATTAGTATCACAAGGAATAACACAACGATTATCAACTTCTAATAAACGAGGTTCTCCTAAATTTAGCTGATCTAGAGACTTCATATAAGAATCAAATTCTAAACCTGGAATATCACTATATTCATAACTTCAATATCACTGGTGACCAGTAACCTTTACTGTCAAATTACTATCTAAATTTATTAAACCATAATAATACAAGAGACTCAAAGATGGTACTATTTGTATTAATAAAATAATAGTTGGAAAAATTCTACAAAGTAATTCTCCAAATTGATACTCAATTTTTTTACTCTTAAAATAAAAAGTACTAAAAATTAAATAAACAAATAGTAATGTTACAAAAACTAAAACACCTAATAATAAACTACAATTAAAACTATGAAATCAATCTATATAACTAGCAAATAAACTATGCTGAAATAATAAATTATAACCCTGGAAAAAATTATTAATTAATCCTTGGAACCCTTTGATTGGAAGTCAAACATACTTAATTATACTAAAGAATCTTAAAGTTTCAAACCACTTTATTGACAATAAAACATACTTATTTATACTAAAACTTTTAATAAGAGAAAACCACCTCAAGGGTATGAACCTTATAGACTATATTATCCTATCTTACTAAAAATCAACACCATTTAATTTGCAATTAAATATACTAAAATTATACTATGATTTCTAATTTTTTAATCTAGTAGTTCTAAAATAAATTTCAGATTGATAACTATGACCAAAGACATAATTACTTATACAATATTCAGGTCTACTATTTGAATAATAATCTCTAATTACCAGACGATAACTAAAGAAAGACTCCAATAATACATAAATAAATAAAAATAAACCTGCAGTTCTAATGATAGAACCATAAGAAGCAATAATATTTCAAACTGAATAAACATCTGGATAATCTAAATACTTACGTGGAAAACCATGTAAACCAGCAAAATGTAGAGGAAAAAAAGTAAGATTTACTCCAAAAAATAAAAGAATAAAAACAGCTGATATCATTAATTTATCTAAAACATAACCAGTAATAAAACTTCACCAAAGAGTGACACCAGTAAAAATACCAAACACAGCACCTAGACTTAGAACATAATGAAAATGACTAACAACATAGTATGTATCATGTAAAATAATATCTAAACTAGAATTAGATAAAACAACACCAGTTAAACCACCTAAAGTAAATAGAAAAATAAAACCTAATACTCATAACAATAACGGATTAAAAATTATTTTTATACCAAATAATGTTGCCAACCAGCTAAAAACTTTAACTCCTGTTGGGACAGCAATAACTATAGTGGCAGCAGAAAAATAAGCACGAGAATCAAGATCCATACCTACAGTGTACATATGATGAGCTCAAACTACACAACCAATTAAACCAATACTTAAAATAGCATAAACCATACCTAAAGCCCCAAATACTTCTTTTTTACCTGTCAAATATAATGTAGACTGACTAATAATACCGAAAGCTGGTAAAATTAAAATATAAACCTCAGGATGACCAAAAAATCAAAATAAATGCTGATAAATTAAAGGGTTACCACCAGTTCTTGGATCAAAGAAAGAAGTATTTAAATTACGATCAGTTAACAACATAGTAATAGCACCAGCTAAAACAGGTAAAGATAAAACTAATAAGAAAACAGTTACAAATACTGTTCAAACAAACAAACTTATGTGTTCTAGAGAAATAGATCTACTACGTAAATTTTTAGTTGTACACATGAAATTAATACCACCTAAAATAGATCTTAAACCAGCAGCATGTAAACTAAAAATAGCTAAATCAACACTTCTACCGGGGTGACCTATAGTTCTTAAAGGAGGGTAAACAGTTCAACTAGTACCACAACCTATATCAACAAAACAAGCATCTAAAATTAACAACATTGAAGTAGGTAATAATCAGAAACTTAAATTATTTAAACGTGGAAATCTTATATCTGGTGCCCCTAATATTAGAGGTAGTAATCAATTACCAAAACCACCAATTATAGTAGGTATAACCATAAAGAAAATTATTAAAATAGCATGAGCAGTAATAACAGAATTATACAGCTGACCATTACTTAAAAAGAAACCTGGTTTAGCTAATTCCAAACGAATCAATAAAGAAAATCTAGTACCAACTATACCAGATCACAAACCAAAAATAAAATAAAGCGTTCCGATGTCTTTATGATTAGAACTTTCCAATCAAACAGCTAAACCACCTTGATATTTTTTATACATATTAATTTAAAAGAGTTATACTTAAAATAAAAATTTAACTTTTAAAATATATTTGTTAACACATTATTAATAATAATGTATTAAAAGGTCCAAAAAAGAGATAAATCTCCAGTTATTAGTAGAACACACTTAACCAAAAAACATTATATATTATTATAACTAGCGGCGCTGAAAAACCAACATTTCAAGTATTAAAATTATAAAATCCCTTACCTATAAGAGATCTAGTAATCAAAAATAAAGAATAATAAAAAGAAACTACAAAATAAATAAAAATTATCAAAAATATACTTTTACTAATTAGTAAACTATTGGAAATAACCAAGAATTCGGACAAAAAAGATAAAGATGGTGGAACACCACTATTAGATAAAAAAACCACAGAAAATAAAATTCCTATAATTATACTAGAGCTAAAAAAACTACTCATAAAATAAATTATACGAGAACCAGAAGTATGATAAAACTCACCAATCAAATAGAATATTAAAGTTGAAGTATAACCATGTGCTAACATCAATATAACACTACTAATTTTCCTACTCATAGTAATAAAAACTAAAGACAATAACAAAAAACTTATATGAGTTACAGAAGAATAAGCTGCCAAAGCTTTAGAATCACTTTGAAATACACAACAAAAAGATCCCAAGATTATACCTAGAAAGGCAATTAAAATTCAAACATTATTATGAACAAATCTAAGTCTACCTAAAATACGCAAAAATCCAGCTGTACCTAATTTTAACAACAAACCAGCTAAAAGTATTCTAGCTGTAGTTGGGGCCTCAACATGAGCCTTTGGTAATCATAAATGTAAAAAATAAATAGGAAATTTTATTATAAAACTAAGTCTTAAAATAAAAAACATCTCCCAAGAAATAACAAAATTATAATAAGAAAAAACTAATAAAAAATTACTCTTAAAATAAACAAATAAAAAAGGAAAAGAACAAAAAGCTGCATAAAATATTAAGTAGTAAGAAGAATTAATCTTTTCAATTTGAGAGCCATATCCTAAAATTATAACTAAAATAGGGAATATAGATAATTCAAAAAACATATATAATATTATTATATTACTAGGAATAAAAAAGATAATACAAATAAATACCAAAATTTCTGATAAAATTAATAAATTATTATTTTTTTCTCTAATAACAATAATACCTAAGATAAATAAACTCATAATAATTAATAAAATAAATCTATATGAATCTAAAACTAAAAATAAGCCACCTCATGAAAAATTATTAAAAATTATAAATCTAAAAATAATAGAAAATAATAGAAAATAAATAGGCTTAAACAACCATAAAACCGAAATAAATAAAAATTCTAACAAAGCTAATAAAAACCTTATAATTACAAGTTATATATTCTTAATTAAACTATCATAGCTATATTAGTAAGATCATCAATAAACAAAAACAAATAAAAATAATCAAACTACATCAACAAAATGTCAATATAAAATAGCAAATTCTAGACCTAAATGGTGATTATAATTGAAGTGATTTTTTAATAAACGTAAAAAATTAAAAGCTAAAAATAGACCACCACATAATACATGAATACCATGAAAACCTGTTGATAGATAAAAAATTCTACCAAATACACCATCAGCGATTGAAAATCTGGCCTCCATATATTCTATTAACTGAATACCAGTAAAATAAGCAGCTAATAAACAAGTTAAGATTATACTATTAGTACAACTTTTATTACTCAATAAACTATGGTGAGCTCAAGTTACAGTAACACCACTACTTAACAAAATAATTGTATTTAATAAAGGTACTCCAAATGGATTAACTAAGTGTATACCAAAAGGAGATCAAGTTTCACCCAACTCATGGACAGGTACTAAAGCAGCATCAAAGAAAGTTCAAAAAATACAGAAGAAAAATATAAACTCTCTAAAAACAAATAAAATTACTCCGAATTTAAAACCATCTATAACAAAAAAATTATGATACCCGCTTAAACCCTCTATAGCAATATCTTTACCCCAGGCAAAAGAAATAAACAAAACTGAAAATAAAGTAAAAATAAATAATTCATATAAACCAAACTTAAAAAACATAACCAAAGATCTTAACATACCAGCTGAAGCAAAAAATAAATTAAATGCATACCTAGACAAACTTAAAATATGAAAATTATGAAATATAACATATTATAATTTTTGGAACCTAAATCCAATGTATTATCTTATACTAAACATGTAAATTATTTAAATAGTAATTTTCTAGTTATATAAATAAATAGTAATAAATAAGCTAAACCAAAATAAATAATAGAAAATAAAGGTCTCAAAATAGTAAAAGGATCTTCTACTATGCACTGGCCTAACCAACTTAAAATAACAGAAGAAATAATAAATAAAAAAACTAAAAACTTATTTAATTTAGTCAAACAAGAACTATAATTATTAACTAAAGCAAAAAAATAAAATGTTACAATTCTCATTAAAAGAGCAATTACACCAAGAACCTTATTAGGAATAGCACGCAAAATAGCATAAGCAAATAAAAAATATCACTCAGGCACAATATGAACTGGTCTTATTATGGGATCAGCTTCAATAAATATCTCAGCATCACCTAAATTAAATGGATAAATTAAACTTAAAACAATAAAAACTAACCAAACAATAATATTATAAGCATCTTTACCTACATACTCCGGTCTAAAACAAACTTTATCATAATCACCGTGGCAATATAGACTAGAAGTTCTCCCTGTTCTATGTAAAAAAATTAAATGACCTAGAACAATAACTAAAATTGCCCAAGGTAAAAGAAAATGTAAAACAAAGAAAAATTTTAAAGTTGCACCTGTGACCCCAAAACCACTTCAAATTCAAGTTACAATTGTAGGCCCTCAGATTGGAATAACTCTTAACAAACTAGTAATAACAACTGCTGCCCAGAATCTTATTTGTGCCCAAACTAAAACATAACCTATAAAAGCTTCTATTATAACTAATAAATAAATAGTCAAACCAGACATTCAAACTTTCTTTAAACGATATCTTATAAAAAATAAACCTTTAAAAATATGTAAATATAAAAAAATAAAAAATAAACTAGCACCATTAAAATGAAAAATACGAAAAATTCAACCAAAATTAACCTCATATATAATATACTGAACTGTAGAAAAAGCTATTAATCTATCAGGTGTATAATAAAAAGCTAAAAATGTACCAGTTAAAATCTGAAAAATTAAAACCATACCTAATATACTACCAAAATTTCAACTTAAAGTTAAAGTTTTTCTAGAGGGTAAAGTTACTAGTATACCATTAACAAAATTTAATAATCTATTATTAATTTTCAATACTCCTAATATTCTTAACTTCTTCAGAGTCATATTTTAAATATAAACTAAAAGAG
>CAWVPO010000001.1:0-18389 GCA_963932035.1 Caenorhabditis wallacei | reverse complement strand
GAGTATATTTGTCGCAACCTCACTACGTGAGTATGCGACCTCTTAATACGTCACTGATGTGTGATTCAGTAACGTCTAAAGTCTCCAAGTATCAGTGTGAAGATACTTGTGAGCAGGCGTAATCCTCAACTATTCTACTAATCTACGGTTCCACTCTACAAGCTCAATACATTGTCTCTGCAACAAACATATTCAATCTCACGCTCATCTTCTAACAATTCGCGGGAAACTCCACTTCAAATTACCGCTCTCACTCGTTGATCTGTGGCAAGCGCGCCCTAGCGGACCCGCACTCTCTCACATCTGCACACTCTCTCGTCGCCGCCTTCGAGAACAATACCGCCAAGCGCGGCAATTCATTCTTTCTCGTTAATTGTTCACCTTTTCTAACCAACTTTCCCGTAAACCGTGATTGTGAGAGGTCGCTCCTTGCGGAGCTTCCTTCCCTCCAACCAATTCACTGTTGCCCAGCTTTCAATAAACCGTATGGAACCGAAACAATGTCTTATTCTCAACATAACAAAATAGAGTTTACTTGTGGCGTCCGGCGAGGGTTATAACCTTATAATCCCCGTCGCGACATGGTGCATCGACCGGACTGAAAGAATGTGCCTTTCTGTTCGGTAATTGGCAGAAAGTATGTGTCTTTCTGACGCCAACCCGTGCCCAGCTCTATTTTCGTGTTCTCGTCGGATTCAACGACCGACAAATCGGTTATTTGGATTGGAAAATGGCGGAAGTCAAGTTCAAAGTCACCTTCGACACGAAAACGGAAGGAAAACCAGCCGGTGAACTCTTCGACAACGAATCGTCACGAGAACAACGCCGAGCAGAGTTTCTCGTCTTCAATTCGACAGTTATCGATTTTTCTACGGAGTCGACAAAGGAATCAACGCGCCCAGCTGTTTCTCCTCGACAACCGGACAGAATTCGAGCAAATCAGTTCAACAAAAGACCGGAGACAACGCGGAAAAGACACTGCAAGCTATAAAACGCTCGACAGAGTAGCTATACTGCCAGTGTGAAGGCATATAGCGAAAATCCCGTTTTAAAAGCAGTTTCCGACGCTTCGAAGGACGAAACTAGGTTGAATTCGTGAGTAATCCACTGGTGACGTCATTATTACTCCATAAACACATGGAACCGTGAAAGTCGGACACACTGCTATCTTATGTGGGCTCTCTGGACAAGAGCGACGTGGTAACACGTAGGACAGCCATGGCCAAACATCTTAAGTGCCAGAAGTCCACTTCGAGGATAGATATGAGCAGTTAGGGATTAATTTAAATTCTAGGAACCTTTTCAGCCAAAATAATCACTGAACCACCTCAAAAACGAGGTCTCTTAATGTAAATTAGTCATCTAGCTCTATTCGGTCCTCATCTAATCGGAAGCATTCGGTAGGGATCACCGTGGCTCAAACCGTATGAAATTATCATTCACACACAAATATCTTGTTCCAGAACTCATTCATCTAGAAAGTTGAGCCATCAATGTCACTAAAATCAGTCTACGAAGCCCAGCAAACCACTGCCGAAGCTAAAAGGACAGGAATCTGTGATGACGAGTGGCCCAGCTGTTTCAAAGTCGCCAGCGCCTTCAAATCATCAATTTTAGCGGAATAGGGCTCGGAGCTGCATGCAACTTCCAGCACGAGCGGACTCAACCGCCAACGAAATCGATAGCTCTTGGACAATATCAATTCTATCATTTCAATAAAACTCCTTTTCTTCTATCATCAGTCGGTCAAATCACCTATCAATATCTCTATCTATTCCTTTTTTCTCGATTATATTGCTTTGTATTCTACTCTACAAGTCCTTCAGTGTCATGCCACCAAAGAAGCAAACCATCGCAAAGGCCCCTTCGGGCAAGAAGCCCAGCTCTACCAAAGCTAATGTTAAAGCTAAGGAGAATCCGAAGAAAGAAGTAAGTAATGTAAATACTGAAAAATCTTCTATGGGCGGATCAAAACAGGATATCGTCGATACAGCCTTTGAGGATATTCGTGAGAGCATCCTGTTGAGAGATGGGGGATCGATTACCAAAGATCTCATTGATCGACTTCAGAATGCCGCTACCGAAGAGGAATACAATCTGGCTCTGCATCTCATCTCGAATTCAAATGTTCCGACAACCGCCGAGATCCAAATTCTCAGAGAGACGGTCATCTCTCTCATCAAGAATTACAAGGAGCTACGTAAAGTAGTCGAGGATCAACAACTCGCGATGAAATCAGCCATAGAAGAAGTAACGACAGCCTTCTCTAGCATGGCCCAGAAGCAAGAGCTGCTGGATCAAACATTGGACGGAGACGTCACCCTCAAGAAGATCAACCCCTTGGAACTGGAGAAGGGATGTCGGGCGTGTCAACACCTAGACCACCCAGTTTCCAGATGTAAGATCTTCCCAACAGCCGAAAGCAGACGCCTCGCTTTCACCGCCAAAGGAAAATGTCTCGTTTGCTCCATCATCGGACACTCCGAAGCAGAATGCCCAAATAACGAGTACTTTGAAGAATGCAAGAAATGCCACCAGAAGCATTTTAGAGGTCTCTGTATTACCACCCAAGGCGCCAAGGCAATCGAAGAAAGAAGAAACCGAATGGAGGAAGAAGAAATAGAGAGAAAGAAGAAATTGGAGGAGAAGGTCAACGAGATGACGTCGAACAATGGATTGATGAAAGAGAAGAAGAAACGCCACGTTCATCCACCGAAGAAAGGAGCACAAGGAGACATTGTGGTCAAGATTCTTGACTAAGGCCCAGCTTTCTTTCTTGATGATGAATGAGTTGCTGTTATTTTTCTTTGTGTTGTGTGTTTTGAATTTTTTACGAGTTTAACACCTCGATTGATACCTTTTACCTTTTTATTATCTTTCTTTAACTGCCAATGTCTGCTCTCTCGGGCAACTCAGCGATCCTAGAAATAGTAATAGGACGAATGCGACCGTTCCCCCCTTCTACTAGCATTGTAGGGCGTGTATCTAGGAAGTAAGGTATTAATACCTCTAGTATCTGGTTACCTCTAGTCTAGTCTTTTTTAGCCAAAAGACAAAACTTTAGCAGTTACCTGTCTATCATAATATCTCTCTACTAGTATTACCTAGCTAGGCTAAAGCTTTGTAGTATTATTTTAGTTTTAATATGTTAGATGCTGATCTATTTACGTGGGCCTACAATCCCTCTAGTATCCCCTCCCCTCCTCCTTCTAAACTAGAATCACCTAGTTTTACCATTTCTAAACTAGAACCACCTAGTTAGCTAGAACCACCTAGCACATGGGACACATAATGCAGAATAGGTCAGTGACCTAATTGGTGTGGCGTTTACTACCATTAGGCCGCCGTGTGTGCTCCTTCCAAGAGCAACCTCATCAAGGGTGACGACAGGTTCTGACCGGAGTGATGCTCCGCCTGCCGGTTTCGATGGCAATCGAGATTCTTGGACGACCTCAAGTCGTAAACTAGCGTCTTTGGCTCGGGACGATATAAATACGAGACGTGGAAACCACTTCACGGTCCCAAGGATTGCGGGAACTAAGCAAGCAATCTGTGAGCCCGCTGTTGGGGACACTAAAATTGAAATGTAACAGGCAAGCCGAGGGGTTCCCTAAAATATCTAGTCTAGGTAACGCACTATTCTGGTGAGTTAGGTGCAATCAGGTATACTCGGGCCCATGGGAATGTGGGCAGCCACCAAATCCATTCTCAAGTCTTTTCTATAACTTAGGGACTTCCCAAAAAACACTTTAAGTCAAAACCTAAATCAAATTAAAACTTTCACTTTAGGTAATCAATCAAAAACCTTCTAGGGTCTAAGTCTTCCCTCAAACTAGTCTTAATTCATATCAAACCTCTTTAGGTAAGAAGTCAACCTTAAACCTATACACGTGATCGCTCGTGTTTCCCGAGGAGAGGAGAATAGCTCCTCGACTCACCAACTAATCTCGATTGACTTTCAGACTGGGAAATTATAGTGTACTGATTACACAGCGATCAACGGCATTCAACATGAAGTCCTTGATGACGGAGCTCAAGAAAGCTTTGACCATTCGTTGCTCCGAGGCGAAAAATCTCATGGGAGAGACGGAGACACTCATCCAACCCAATATGGAGGAAGGAGACTTCAATCTCTTGGAGTTCGCTTTGGCCCAGCTTAAGGAGAAATCGGAGTCGATCCATGGAATCGAAAAAAGCGTCGATGAGTTCCTGGATGCTCACGTAAACTACTCCTCAACGGATGATGTTCGTCAAGCCAACAGAAAAGAGCTCCTGGACCATGTTGAACAAAGAAACTCTTTGGCCAAGCTGAAGACGGATCTAGCCGACTTCATTACCAAAGTCGAAAGGATTCAAGCGTCCGGAAGGATCACTGTTCCTCGCCCGTGTGAAGGTGATGGTTCAGAATCTTCGGCCGCGGGTGCCAGTCAAGGCATCCAAAATCATGTCGAGAATCAAAGCGTTCTGTGTGATGAACGTCTTGAAAATCGACAAAATAAGGCGCCGCCCAGCATGGAGGGCGAGGAAATTGTCCAACAAACTGTCAAACAACGGCCATCTATCGTGGTGATAAAGGATCAACCATCTTCCAGCGGAATCGTGAAGAAGATTACGGATGACAACAAAGATTCTGTACTTCAATTCCGTGACGACATCGTCAAACGGATAACTCTTCTGGAGAGCAATTACACTCAACTCAAGGAAGAAATTATGGTTGACAGGGCCACCACAAGATCGTATTTTGAATCGATCATGCTCAACATGAACGAAATCAAAAAGAACACGAGTCAGACGCCAACAGACCATATCCATGCAACCAACGTCGCTTCTCAAAGGAACTCAATTCCTGCTCAGGAATTCCAAGGATGGAACGAGAATACTGGCAGACCACTCTTTGGCCCAGCCGGTTTCAGCAGACAAGATTCATTCCGCAGCGGATTCCTCCAGCCCGCCATGCTCAACCAGGATGTCATCACAAGCATCATGGCTGCAGCTCCGAAGTTCGATGGAGACCCGAGCGAGTTCCCAACATTCATGAGCCAGTTCAACTACCTCGTTGGTAGACGGACCGACATCGAAGACGCTATGAAGATGACGTTGCTACTGAAGATGCTGACAGGAAAAGCTGCAAAGCAAATGAAATGTGGAGTGATTTCGGACAAAGATTACCACATTCTCCTCGCGAATATGAATCGCATCTATGGGCAAGAAAGATTCCAGAAAGAATTACTCGCCTGCCAGCTCAAGAATATCAAGTATTCCAGTAAAAATGTTCAAGATATCGCCGATACTCTCAACGAAGTCTGTACAATCGCGCTGAAACTTAAAGGTCATGGAGTAGCTATCGATGACTACATCTTCTGCAGAGAATTCGTATCATCTCTTCCACCAATGCTCAGAGAAAAGATCAACAAGAAATTCCAAAAAGGAAACTTCTCGTTCCAATCCTTGACCGATTCAGCATTCGAGATCATTGCAGAAAAAAGAAGCGCCGAGTCATACGACAATGATAAGTCTGCCAGAAAGGAAGAAGAAGTCTTCATCAATGCTTTCAACGAGAAGAAGAACAACTTCAGACCCGAAAGCCAAGGATCTTCGGGAGGCCCAGCGAAGTCGTATGGGAGAAAGAAAGAGCAAAAATATCGAGCTCCTTGTAAGAGATCGCCGTGCCTCTACTGCAACGACGCCAAGCATGCTGCTAACATGTGTAAGCTACCAGTTGCCAAGAAGATTGAAGCAGTAGCCTCAAAAAACCTTTGTGGAAATTGCCTCAGTGACCAACATCAAGCCAAAAATTGCAAATCTAAATTCAAGTGCTTCCATTGTGACGAACGTCATTTCTCGGGACATTGTCACAACAAGGCGACCGAATCAACGAAGATCAACTGCTTCAACGAGTACTATGACTTATCAGATGACGAAGATCTCATGGATCAGTTATTTCGTGGGCAGGGGGCTGAAACCTCCGAGCAATAATCTTCTTCTCCACCCCATTACCAACTCCAAGGCATCATCCAGCAAAGGGCCAAGCGAACTGTATACGGAGACGAAGACCATCAGCTCAAAGTGTGAATTGAGTCTGATGACTTCAAGACCCGATAGTTTTTATCCAGTTGACCAGGATGATCCGGCAATTAACCGTATGTTACACGAGATTAATGTGCTAGATCAGCCATACTCACTGGACGCCGAACCCATTATAATACACACATCACGGCTTACTGATGCAGACGCCCAGCTTCCATTCATGCAAATCTTCTCAACAAATGGCTTGAAATTCATGGCACTATTTGATTCTGGAGCTCAATCGTCAGTCATCTCCACGGACGCTGCTGGAAGAGCCCAGCTTCCAATCGTTGGCCAACGTAAGATGGCATTTTCCGGATTCGTTGCTGATACAAGTCCGGACTGGATCCCATACCATCGCCTCGAAATACAAGACAAGAGAGGAAAGGCGTGGGCCATATGCATGCCAAGCTTCCCCAGAATGAGCACAAAGTTCCGATGCCCAGACTTCACCGATTCCGACAAAGAATATCTCCGAAAAAACAAACTGGAACTGGATCAGATTGTCAAACTCCAGGAGCATGATGGGAAACCAATTGACATCATTCTCGGAAACAACGTCATCAATAAGATCAAGAAACTGGAAAAAGTTATCTCCCACGACTTGCCCAGTGGAAGGACGATTGACGAAACCCTCATTGGATTCGTTAATTATCCACCGATCGTCGACGGAGCCTTCACTCCTGTCAATGAATCAACCAGGATCATCGTCGTCGGTGAAGCGGAGAATATAAATATTCACACGTCGGAGACTGAGGACTTCGAATACAATCCAAAGGAAGCCAAAAATGCTAATAATATGTCCAACGCCAAATTGTACAAACTACTGGAGCAGAATACCAGCCTGGAAGCCCTGGGGATTGAAAGTCCATCAGTTGTTAAGTCAAAAGAGGAGCACAATGATGACCTCATAAAACAGGCCAAGCAGACAGCAATAAGGGACAAAGAAAATAAAGTATACGTTCAATTCCCGCTCAATGGACGGCAAGATCAACTTGGTGACAACTACAACGTCACGTACAGAAGATTAAGCCAAATGCTGAATACGACTTTAAAAGATAAAAAAGTCAGAGACGACTACAACAAAGTAATCGAAGGCCAAGTCGAAGCTGGAATCATAGAAGAAGTTACTCCAGAAATGGAAGAAGACGGGCCATCTTCGTATATGCCAAGCAGTGCGGTTTTTAAAGAAGATTCCAATTTCACAAAGCTCCGCATAGTCCATGATGCTTCAGCTCGGTCAAAAGGAAGCCTCTCCGTCAATGATTGCATCTTTCCTGGCCCAGCGCTTCTCAATCTGATTCTCGGAATACTTCTTCGATCGAGGATGGGGAGGTACCTGATGGTAGCCGATATTGAAAAAGCTTTCCATCAAGTACGTCTCCAAAAGCAGTTCCGGAACATGACAAGGTTCCTGTGGATCCGTGATCCCGATCGTGGCCCAGCTCCCGGAAACATCATCACCTACCGGTTCACCAGGTTGCCCTTCGGAATCACATGTTCTCCCTTCCTGCTCGCCGTGACAATACTTCTCTATTTGGATATCTATCCACATGAGATAAACCAGAGGATCATAAGGAACTTGTATGTCGACAACGTTCTCTTCCTGGCAAGATCAATAAGTGAGCTCGTCAAGCTCTATTTCGAGGCCAAGCGGATCTTCAAGAACATGTTCATGAATCTACGCGAGTTTCTCGTAAATTCAAACCTTGTTATGGCAAAGATAGATGAGAAAGATCGAGCACCCAAGCTAAACGGAAAACTTCTCGGACTAATCTGGGACAGTGTCAACGACATCTTAACAATTAAAATAGCCCAGCCTCCAGAAGGAATTCCAACCCAAAGTGAACTTCTCGGATTCCTTGCCAAGAACTACGACCCCTGTGGATTCATCGTTCCACTGCTCGTCAGATTGAAGAAATTGTGTCAACAATCGTGCTACAAAGGTCAAGGCTGGAAGAAACCTATACCAGAGGAACTCGTACCAGAATGGTTGGCAGTAAAAGAGATGTTCACCGATTCGACTTTCGACATTCCACGGCAATTAGTGTCCAGCTATGACTTCATGGAGACGGATCTCATCATCTTCTCAGACGCTTCAAAAGATCATTATGCCACTGCGGCTTACCTCCGATTCACCTTCCCTGATGAACGAGTGGAAACTGCACTGATCCTGGCCAAATCAAAAGTCAAACCATGCCGAAGTGGCCCAGAATTTACTATTCCACGGATGGAACTTATATCCATGGAGTTAGGATCCAACGCTGGAGTCACGATAGCCAAAGAGCTCGGAGTCAAATTGGATAACATGGTCCTGTTCTCGGATAGCACTTGCACACTCTACTGGGTTATCAACAAAGTCAGCAATACTTGCGGATCTCGATGGGTTGCCAACAGAGTCAAGTCAATCCACAAGAACCTGAAAGTGCTCAAGGATGAATACAAGGTGGACACAACCATCCGTTACGTGCCCACTGATGAAAATCCTGCCGACGTCGCCACCAGAGGATGCTCTTTACAAGAACTCAGAGACCACCACTTGTGGAAAAAAGGCCCAGCCTTTCTGAAAAAGAAGGAGACGTCATGGCCCAGCAAACTGGATGGAACGCCAGCTGATCCGTATGAATTCCGAAAGCAAGCCATGGAAAAAGGAATAATTCCAGTGGAAACAGAGGAACAGAAGACTGAAAGGATTCGGATCAACGCCGTTAACGTCAGCGACTCCTACGAATCCATCGTCCCATACCAAAGGACCAACAGCCTGATTATCCTCACCTCCAGAATGAATTTTGTGTGTAAATTCGTGGAGACTCTTATAAATAAGAGGAACCTTCGTCATCCCGAAACGAAAATCGAACTTCAAGGGTCATTGATGGAGACATACCTGAAAGCTTCGGAAGAGGCAGATGAGATTGCAAAGCGCCTTGTCGTCAGAATATTCATCATGTCCGATCACTACAAAGATGCAAAGCAACGAATGAATCTTTCGATCCCATTGAAGTGCAGGCCAGTTATCCAGGATGAAGGAATTTGGAGATATCAATCCAGAATCATGAAGTCCAACAATCCAAAGATCACTGACGAAATGAAACAACCAATCGTCATCATAGCGAAGCATCCATTGGCCGAGCTCATTGTCAGAGAATCCCATGAAGCCCTCAAGCATCAAGGAATTCAAGACGTAGTGTCACACGTTCACAAAAAATACTGGATCCACGGACTCGTCAATCTGGTCAGAAGAGTTCGTCAAAGTTGCTTCACCTGCCGAAGGAGACATGCCAAGCCGTATTCCTATCCGTTCACAAGGACGTTGCCGTCAATTAGAACAGAGCTTTCGGGACCATTCAAGCACATTGGACTCGATTATTTGGGACCATTAAAGTATCGAATAGTCGGAGATGACAACAAGCTTGGAAAAGTATGGGTGATGATTGTCACATGCCTGGTAACAAGGGCTGTTCATCTGGAAGTTATCACAGACAACCATACAACTGGATTTATCCGAGCTCTCCAAAGATTCATTGGACGCCGAGGAGCACCAACTACGATCCTCAGCGACAATGCCACTCAGTTCAAGCTCGGATACCAGATCATCAACAAGGATCTCAAATCACTGGTCAACAACTCAGAGAAACTAACGTCGTTCATGGCCCAGCACGAGATCAAGATCAAACATATCACTCCCTTGTCACCATGGCAGGGAGGGATATATGAGAGATTAGTCGCTCTCGTCAAAAATATGATCTACAAGATCATCGGGCCCAGCTCTCTTCCATTTTTGGAACTGGAAACGCTCCTTATTGAAGTCGAAGGAATTCTCAACTCAAGACCTATCACTCCAAACAAAAAGGACGTCCTGGATTCTCCAGCCATACGACCAATCGATTTCATCATATCAAACGCAAGATTGGCTCTACCGGAGAAAACGGATTCCATCTTCGATGCAATCAAACAAGGAGACACAGAAAGCTTTAGCCGGAAACTTCTGGAAGAAACTGGTCGAATTAAACAACAACTCTGGGACCAGTTCATCATATCCTACTTCCAATCGTTGAGGGAGTACACTCCGAAGAGCCAAGCGCATTCAAAGTTGAAACCCGAACCAGGACATGTCGTGCTCATAAGGACAAATGCAACTCAACGACACCAGTGGCCAATTGGAATCATCACCGAAATCGTCAGAACAATCGATGGAGAAGTCCAATCTGTCATGGTGAAAGTCAAAGACTACACACTGGAAAAAGCTGTAAATCACCTCATTCCACTGGAGGATCCAGGATTCTTCAAAGACAAGAACAAGATATCTCCACCTCAATTCGACGGTGATCTTTATCCAACAGTTCTCCCAACTCCTCAAGTTATCCGCAAACAACGTGGAAGACCACGTGGAAGCAAGAACAAGAAGAACAAGCCCAGCAAGGAGTTTACTTCAACGCCAACTGTTGGAAAACAAAGTCAACGACCAGGAGAAGTCTGTCAACGACCAGGAGATGTCAGTCAGCGACCAGGAGAAGTTGAAGTCTGTCAGCGACCAGGAGATGTTAGTCAACGACCAGGAGAAGCTGAAGTAAGTCAACGACCAGGAGAAGTTAGTCAACGACCAGGAGAAGCTGAAGTAAGTCAACGACCAGGAGAAGTTAGTCAACGACCAGGAGAAGCTAACGCTAGTCTACCACCAGGACCACTTCACCAAGACAAGGAAATCAAGAGGAAAAGAGGAAGACCAAAAAAGATCAGTACAGTTCCGGTCATCCCTAGTGCCCAGCCCATCAAGTCGCCAGCCAAGCAGAAAAAGATAAGTCGTCATTCAACAAAGGAATCTGCTTCCTCAGAGAATCATCCACCTCAAGCTGGAGACAGGACCAGGCCATTCCTCCCAAGAAAGGTAAAAGTCTGTACAGTTCAGTCAGACAGAAGTCCTGAAGAACCTATTCTAAAGGTTATCTCTGACAGTGTGAAGTCAGATGGGAAACAACCACATTTCCTCCCGGAAAGCGGTTCATTTCTCCCCCCAGTGTCGCAACCTCACTACGTGAGTATGCGACCTCTTAATACGTCACTGATGTGTGATTCAGTAACGTCTAAAGTCTCCAAGTATCAGTGTGAAGATACTTGTGAGCAGGCGTAATCCTCAACTATTCTACTAATCTACGGTTCCACTCTACAAGCTCAATACATTGTCTCTGCAACAAACATATTCAATCTCACGCTCATCTTCTAACAATTCGCGGGAAACTCCACTTCAAATTACCGCTCTCACTCGTTGATCTGTGGCAAGCGCGCCCTAGCGGACCCGCACTCTCTCACATCTGCACACTCTCTCGTCGCCGCCTTCGAGAACAATACCGCCAAGCGCGGCAATTCATTCTTTCTCGTTAATTGTTCACCTTTTCTAACCAACTTTCCCGTAAACCGTGATTGTGAGAGGTCGCTCCTTGCGGAGCTTCCTTCCCTCCAACCAATTCACTGTTGCCCAGCTTTCAATAAACCGTATGGAACCGAAACAATGTCTTATTCTCAACATAACAAAATAGAGTTTACTTGTGGCGTCCGGCGAGGGTTATAACCTTATAATCCCCGTCGCGACATGGTGCATCGACCGGACTGAAAGAATGTGCCTTTCTGTTCGGTAATTGGCAGAAAGTATGTGTCTTTCTGACGCCAACCCGTGCCCAGCTCTATTTTCGTGTTCTCGTCGGATTCAACGACCGACAAATCGGTTATTTGGATTGGAAAATGGCGGAAGTCAAGTTCAAAGTCACCTTCGACACGAAAACGGAAGGAAAACCAGCCGGTGAACTCTTCGACAACGAATCGTCACGAGAACAACGCCGAGCAGAGTTTCTCGTCTTCAATTCGACAGTTATCGATTTTTCTACGGAGTCGACAAAGGAATCAACGCGCCCAGCTGTTTCTCCTCGACAACCGGACAGAATTCGAGCAAATCAGTTCAACAAAAGACCGGAGACAACGCGGAAAAGACACTGCAAGCTATAAAACGCTCGACAGAGTAGCTATACTGCCAGTGTGAAGGCATATAGCGAAAATCCCGTTTTAAAAGCAGTTTCCGACGCTTCGAAGGACGAAACTAGGTTGAATTCGTGAGTAATCCACTGGTGACGTCATTATTACTCCATAAACACATGGAACCGTGAAAGTCGGACACACTGCTATCTTATGTGGGCTCTCTGGACAAGAGCGACGTGGTAACACGTAGGACAGCCATGGCCAAACATCTTAAGTGCCAGAAGTCCACTTCGAGGATAGATATGAGCAGTTAGGGATTAATTTAAATTCTAGGAACCTTTTCAGCCAAAATAATCACTGAACCACCTCAAAAACGAGGTCTCTTAATGTAAATTAGTCATCTAGCTCTATTCGGTCCTCATCTAATCGGAAGCATTCGGTAGGGATCACCGTGGCTCAAACCGTATGAAATTATCATTCACACACAAATATCTTGTTCCAGAACTCATTCATCTAGAAAGTTGAGCCATCAATGTCACTAAAATCAGTCTACGAAGCCCAGCAAACCACTGCCGAAGCTAAAAGGACAGGAATCTGTGATGACGAGTGGCCCAGCTGTTTCAAAGTCGCCAGCGCCTTCAAATCATCAATTTTAGCGGAATAGGGCTCGGAGCTGCATGCAACTTCCAGCACGAGCGGACTCAACCGCCAACGAAATCGATAGCTCTTGGACAATATCAATTCTATCATTTCAATAAAACTCCTTTTCTTCTATCATCAGTCGGTCAAATCACCTATCAATATCTCTATCTATTCCTTTTTTCTCGATTATATTGCTTTGTATTCTACTCTACAAGTCCTTCAGTGTCATGCCACCAAAGAAGCAAACCATCGCAAAGGCCCCTTCGGGCAAGAAGCCCAGCTCTACCAAAGCTAATGTTAAAGCTAAGGAGAATCCGAAGAAAGAAGTAAGTAATGTAAATACTGAAAAATCTTCTATGGGCGGATCAAAACAGGATATCGTCGATACAGCCTTTGAGGATATTCGTGAGAGCATCCTGTTGAGAGATGGGGGATCGATTACCAAAGATCTCATTGATCGACTTCAGAATGCCGCTACCGAAGAGGAATACAATCTGGCTCTGCATCTCATCTCGAATTCAAATGTTCCGACAACCGCCGAGATCCAAATTCTCAGAGAGACGGTCATCTCTCTCATCAAGAATTACAAGGAGCTACGTAAAGTAGTCGAGGATCAACAACTCGCGATGAAATCAGCCATAGAAGAAGTAACGACAGCCTTCTCTAGCATGGCCCAGAAGCAAGAGCTGCTGGATCAAACATTGGACGGAGACGTCACCCTCAAGAAGATCAACCCCTTGGAACTGGAGAAGGGATGTCGGGCGTGTCAACACCTAGACCACCCAGTTTCCAGATGTAAGATCTTCCCAACAGCCGAAAGCAGACGCCTCGCTTTCACCGCCAAAGGAAAATGTCTCGTTTGCTCCATCATCGGACACTCCGAAGCAGAATGCCCAAATAACGAGTACTTTGAAGAATGCAAGAAATGCCACCAGAAGCATTTTAGAGGTCTCTGTATTACCACCCAAGGCGCCAAGGCAATCGAAGAAAGAAGAAACCGAATGGAGGAAGAAGAAATAGAGAGAAAGAAGAAATTGGAGGAGAAGGTCAACGAGATGACGTCGAACAATGGATTGATGAAAGAGAAGAAGAAACGCCACGTTCATCCACCGAAGAAAGGAGCACAAGGAGACATTGTGGTCAAGATTCTTGACTAAGGCCCAGCTTTCTTTCTTGATGATGAATGAGTTGCTGTTATTTTTCTTTGTGTTGTGTGTTTTGAATTTTTTACGAGTTTAACACCTCGATTGATACCTTTTACCTTTTTATTATCTTTCTTTAACTGCCAATGTCTGCTCTCTCGGGCAACTCAGCGATCCTAGAAATAGTAATAGGACGAATGCGACCGTTCCCCCCTTCTACTAGCATTGTAGGGCGTGTATCTAGGAAGTAAGGTATTAATACCTCTAGTATCTGGTTACCTCTAGTCTAGTCTTTTTTAGCCAAAAGACAAAACTTTAGCAGTTACCTGTCTATCATAATATCTCTCTACTAGTATTACCTAGCTAGGCTAAAGCTTTGTAGTATTATTTTAGTTTTAATATGTTAGATGCTGATCTATTTACGTGGGCCTACAATCCCTCTAGTATCCCCTCCCCTCCTCCTTCTAAACTAGAATCACCTAGTTTTACCATTTCTAAACTAGAACCACCTAGTTAGCTAGAACCACCTAGCACATGGGACACATAATGCAGAATAGGTCAGTGACCTAATTGGTGTGGCGTTTACTACCATTAGGCCGCCGTGTGTGCTCCTTCCAAGAGCAACCTCATCAAGGGTGACGACAGGTTCTGACCGGAGTGATGCTCCGCCTGCCGGTTTCGATGGCAATCGAGATTCTTGGACGACCTCAAGTCGTAAACTAGCGTCTTTGGCTCGGGACGATATAAATACGAGACGTGGAAACCACTTCACGGTCCCAAGGATTGCGGGAACTAAGCAAGCAATCTGTGAGCCCGCTGTTGGGGACACTAAAATTGAAATGTAACAGGCAAGCCGAGGGGTTCCCTAAAATATCTAGTCTAGGTAACGCACTATTCTGGTGAGTTAGGTGCAATCAGGTATACTCGGGCCCATGGGAATGTGGGCAGCCACCAAATCCATTCTCAAGTCTTTTCTATAACTTAGGGACTTCCCAAAAAACACTTTAAGTCAAAACCTAAATCAAATTAAAACTTTCACTTTAGGTAATCAATCAAAAACCTTCTAGGGTCTAAGTCTTCCCTCAAACTAGTCTTAATTCATATCAAACCTCTTTAGGTAAGAAGTCAACCTTAAACCTATACACGTGATCGCTCGTGTTTCCCGAGGAGAGGAGAATAGCTCCTCGACTCACCAACTAATCTCGATTGACTTTCAGACTGGGAAATTATAGTGTACTGATTACACAGCGATCAACGGCATTCAACATGAAGTCCTTGATGACGGAGCTCAAGAAAGCTTTGACCATTCGTTGCTCCGAGGCGAAAAATCTCATGGGAGAGACGGAGACACTCATCCAACCCAATATGGAGGAAGGAGACTTCAATCTCTTGGAGTTCGCTTTGGCCCAGCTTAAGGAGAAATCGGAGTCGATCCATGGAATCGAAAAAAGCGTCGATGAGTTCCTGGATGCTCACGTAAACTACTCCTCAACGGATGATGTTCGTCAAGCCAACAGAAAAGAGCTCCTGGACCATGTTGAACAAAGAAACTCTTTGGCCAAGCTGAAGACGGATCTAGCCGACTTCATTACCAAAGTCGAAAGGATTCAAGCGTCCGGAAGGATCACTGTTCCTCGCCCGTGTGAAGGTGATGGTTCAGAATCTTCGGCCGCGGGTGCCAGTCAAGGCATCCAAAATCATGTCGAGAATCAAAGCGTTCTGTGTGATGAACGTCTTGAAAATCGACAAAATAAGGCGCCGCCCAGCATGGAGGGCGAGGAAATTGTCCAACAAACTGTCAAACAACGGCCATCTATCGTGGTGATAAAGGATCAACCATCTTCCAGCGGAATCGTGAAGAAGATTACGGATGACAACAAAGATTCTGTACTTCAATTCCGTGACGACATCGTCAAACGGATAACTCTTCTGGAGAGCAATTACACTCAACTCAAGGAAGAAATTATGGTTGACAGGGCCACCACAAGATCGTATTTTGAATCGATCATGCTCAACATGAACGAAATCAAAAAGAACACGAGTCAGACGCCAACAGACCATATCCATGCAACCAACGTCGCTTCTCAAAGGAACTCAATTCCTGCTCAGGAATTCCAAGGATGGAACGAGAATACTGGCAGACCACTCTTTGGCCCAGCCGGTTTCAGCAGACAAGATTCATTCCGCAGCGGATTCCTCCAGCCCGCCATGCTCAACCAGGATGTCATCACAAGCATCATGGCTGCAGCTCCGAAGTTCGATGGAGACCCGAGCGAGTTCCCAACATTCATGAGCCAGTTCAACTACCTCGTTGGTAGACGGACCGACATCGAAGACGCTATGAAGATGACGTTGCTACTGAAGATGCTGACAGGAAAAGCTGCAAAGCAAATGAAATGTGGAGTGATTTCGGACAAAGATTACCACATTCTCCTCGCGAATATGAATCGCATCTATGGGCAAGAAAGATTCCAGAAAGAATTACTCGCCTGCCAGCTCAAGAATATCAAGTATTCCAGTAAAAATGTTCAAGATATCGCCGATACTCTCAACGAAGTCTGTACAATCGCGCTGAAACTTAAAGGTCATGGAGTAGCTATCGATGACTACATCTTCTGCAGAGAATTCGTATCATCTCTTCCACCAATGCTCAGAGAAAAGATCAACAAGAAATTCCAAAAAGGAAACTTCTCGTTCCAATCCTTGACCGATTCAGCATTCGAGATCATTGCAGAAAAAAGAAGCGCCGAGTCATACGACAATGATAAGTCTGCCAGAAAGGAAGAAGAAGTCTTCATCAATGCTTTCAACGAGAAGAAGAACAACTTCAGACCCGAAAGCCAAGGATCTTCGGGAGGCCCAGCGAAGTCGTATGGGAGAAAGAAAGAGCAAAAATATCGAGCTCCTTGTAAGAGATCGCCGTGCCTCTACTGCAACGACGCCAAGCATGCTGCTAACATGTGTAAGCTACCAGTTGCCAAGAAGATTGAAGCAGTAGCCTCAAAAAACCTTTGTGGAAATTGCCTCAGTGACCAACATCAAGCCAAAAATTGCAAATCTAAATTCAAGTGCTTCCATTGTGACGAACGTCATTTCTCGGGACATTGTCACAACAAGGCGACCGAATCAACGAAGATCAACTGCTTCAACGAGTACTATGACTTATCAGATGACGAAGATCTCATGGATCAGTTATTTCGTGGGCAGGGGGCTGAAACCTCCGAGCAATAATCTTCTTCTCCACCCCATTACCAACTCCAAGGCATCATCCAGCAAAGGGCCAAGCGAACTGTATACGGAGACGAAGACCATCAGCTCAAAGTGTGAATTGAGTCTGATGACTTCAAGACCCGATAGTTTTTATCCAGTTGACCAGGATGATCCGGCAATTAACCGTATGTTACACGAGATTAATGTGCTAGATCAGCCATACTCACTGGACGCCGAACCCATTATAATACACACATCACGGCTTACTGATGCAGACGCCCAGCTTCCATTCATGCAAATCTTCTCAACAAATGGCTTGAAATTCATGGCACTATTTGATTCTGGAGCTCAATCGTCAGTCATCTCCACGGACGCTGCTGGAAGAGCCCAGCTTCCAATCGTTGGCCAACGTAAGATGGCATTTTCCGGATTCGTTGCTGATACAAGTCCGGACTGGATCCCATACCATCGCCTCGAAATACAAGACAAGAGAGGAAAGGCGTGGGCCATATGCATGCCAAGCTTCCCCAGAATGAGCACAAAGTTCCGATGCCCAGACTTCACCGATTCCGACAAAGAATATCTCCGAAAAAACAAACTGGAACTGGATCAGATTGTCAAACTCCAGGAGCATGATGGGAAACCAATTGACATCATTCTCGGAAACAACGTCATCAATAAGATCAAGAAACTGGAAAAAGTTATCTCCCACGACTTGCCCAGTGGAAGGACGATTGACGAAACCCTCATTGGATTCGTTAATTATCCACCGATCGTCGACGGAGCCTTCACTCCTGTCAATGAATCAACCAGGATCATCGTCGTCGGTGAAGCGGAGAATATAAATATTCACACGTCGGAGACTGAGGACTTCGAATACAATCCAAAGGAAGCCAAAAATGCTAATAATATGTCCAACGCCAAATTGTACAAACTACTGGAGCAGAATACCAGCCTGGAAGCCCTGGGGATTGAAAGTCCATCAGTTGTTAAGTCAAAAGAGGAGCACAATGATGACCTCATAAAACAGGCCAAGCAGACAGCAATAAGGGACAAAGAAAATAAAGTATACGTTCAATTCCCGCTCAATGGACGGCAAGATCAACTTGGTGACAACTACAACGTCACGTACAGAAGATTAAGCCAAATGCTGAATACGACTTTAAAAGATAAAAAAGTCAGAGACGACTACAACAAAGTAATCGAAGGCCAAGTCGAAGCTGGAATCATAGAAGAAGTTACTCCAGAAATGGAAGAAGACGGGCCATCTTCGTATATGCCAAGCAGTGCGGTTTTTAAAGAAGATTCCAATTTCACAAAGCTCCGCATAGTCCATGATGCTTCAGCTCGGTCAAAAGGAAG
>OZ009931.1:18145683-18607301 GCA_963932035.1 Caenorhabditis wallacei | reverse complement strand
TCTCTCTCTCTCTCTCTTTCTCTCTCTCTCGCTCTCTTTCTCTCTCTCTCTTTCTCTCTCTCTCTTTCTCCTCCTCTATCTATACACATTATAGTTGTATCAATAGAATGTCCATACCTGGCACCGAGGCACCCCGCGCGCGCTCCCCTCGCTCTCTTTTTTATGTTTTTCTGACCCCTCCGAATTGTATTTCATTGCTACAATTCGCCGTTTTTTTTTGCTCGCGGTATACTTGAAGAGACACTAGTTGACTCTCATGGAGAGCTATGTATAGTTTTTTGAAATTAGTATAACTCGATTGTTGTTAGAGATAGGGGAAAATGGTTAACTAATGTTTTGTGCAGTTTTTTAAGGGGAATAATTGGTTAGTTGACAATTTTTTGGAAACTTTATTTTAAGTGATAGCTGGAATTTTGAAATTTCGCAAAAACCCTAAAATCTAAGTTTAAAGGCGCGTATAGTTTTTAAGAAATAGTTTCGATCTAGCTTAAAAAAATTCAAAATACTAAACCACCATCTGCGCCTTTGAATACGACCTTCAACTTTGCTTCGGATATTTTTTTTGTAAATGGGTCTGCAAAAAACATGTCTGCATTTGTTCACTGAAGTGGCTGGGTGAACATCTGCTTTTGTTTAAGGGCTCTAGTTAGGGGTACGGTAGTTTGTGATTAAATTTATTTTCATAACATTGGAGACAGCTCTAGTTAGGGATTACTGCAGTAACCCAGAAAATACTGAACTTAGAGAGTTATGGACCTACTCAGAAAAGAAAGTAAGCAGAAAAGATAGTATTTTTTACTATGTTTTCGCTATTCACGATCGTCAAAAAAAATACAAAAAATGAATTCTTATCCTTTTTTGTTTTTATTTGACGATCGTGAATAGAGAAAACAAAGTAAAAAAATACTTTCTTTTCTGCCCTGAATAGGTCCATTAAGTTAAGTTTAAAGATATTTTTATTAGTTCAGTTCAAGGAGCTCTAGTTAGGGATTACTGTAGCTTAGGATCTAGAACTTGTTATACGTTTGGATAGAAATTTCAAAAAGTTGGTTTCGCTCATTAGATTTCTTAACGACTAGTCCATTTACATAGTTTTTTTTTGTTCTCCGAAGTCAAGGTTCAAACTTGTTGTATATAAATTTTAGATTCGTATCATTTTTGCTACAAACTTTCCTAGTTCATATAAATATATCACCTTACAAGTTATCAACATATACATTCGTGAAAATTTATAAACAATGCTTTCCTAGACTAGTGCATTCTAACCACCTGAAGCGCGATCCAATAAACGTTTTGATTCTTTTTTCCATTCAAAGTTTATATGTTTTATTCTTTTGCATATTTTCTAATCAGAATACCCCTGATTTCAGCTACTAGATACTACTGATTTCAGCCTTTGTATATAATTTAGAGGTTTCTTTTTTCGATCTTGTGATTTCTCTTTGAGTTCTCTTTTATTTCTTTGTGAGTTCTCAGGACATACTTTTTTCTCTTATTCCAATAAACTTCTCCTCTAAAACACGCAGACTTTTTTAAGATTTTGACTAGCTCGTTAAAAAGCATGTTTGATTTATACGTACCTTTGATTTTTTTTTGTTATATTTTTCTCCTAATCTCCATTTTTCACGCTCAAAATTCATTTTCCAGAATCTCAACGAATCTACTGCATCGCTTTCGAAAATGAACTCGTCTTCCCAGGTATCGCATTTCGCTCTTCTCTCTCTCTCTCTCTCTCTCTCTCTCTCTCTCTCTCTCTCTCTCTCTCTCTCTCTCTCTCTCTCTCTCTCTCTATCTCTCTTTCTCTCATTCTCTCTCTCTCGCTTGCTTTTTTTTCTCTATTTTCTACTTCTCCTAGCGAAACAAATATTAAGGAGATTTTTTTAAAAAAATGTTCGATTGCTATTATTGCAATCTTTTATGTTCCCCGATCACTTACACCTGGACGGAAATTTTGCCCACATGCTCAAAACTCGGGAGTGTCGGGGACTCGAACCCACGACCAGTTGCTCAACAGCTCTCTGCTTTACCAGTTGAGCTATTGTGCCACACACTGACGAAGGGAGCAGACGCCTATGAAGTCGTTACTCGTGAAAGCAGGCTAGAACTGTTATTTGCGTCCCACGTCCCAGGTTTTTCATTTGACCCATTGCTGTTCTTAATGTCCCATTCGTGTCCCATTTGTCCCATTGGTGTTCTTAATGTCCCGTTCGTGTCCCGTGTGTCTCATCTTTCTCTTTCTCTCTCTCTTTCTCTCTCTTTCTGATCCTAAAGAATAAATTTTCATTTTCCTTCTTGGAAATCATTCTAACATTCACATTTTCTCAAGCCCTCTTTTTTTGAAGTATGGGAAACCGATCTGCCATTTTTCTCATCTTTTCGAATCATATTGATTTGCTTTCTTTCAGAAAATGCAGTCGTCGTCTCTTTCGAAAACGTCAAGGAAGAGAGGAGACACCATGGTCAATCGTCGGTTTGGTTTTTATAATGTATTTAGGGCGTGCTCTTTTTTAGGGGATTTTTAGTTGTGCTAATGGGAGCAAAAAACACAAGGTGGAAAGTAGATGAATGAATATGAAGATAATGTGCTAGATGATCTTGAATATAAACTAATGCAATAAAATATATAACTAGATTTTTAAATACAATAATATATTTTTAAATGTAGTACAAACGCTGCGTTAGTGCTGGAACAACTGAACTAGCAAACTCCTAGATCGACATTTAACATAAAGTAGTGTTGTTGCTAGGTGTAAAGTTTATGAAAGATAATTTTAAATCGTGCAAGAAAAAATCAAATATGACTCGCGTCTCTCTGTAGGATCCTTTACTGGTGTAAAATGGGTGGCCGATTACGGAGGCCATAGCGAATTTTATTCTTTTTTCTTTATTTTTCGTTTTCTTTCAAATTTTTACTGCACCATACATAGGGACCGCAACATTTTTTTTTTAATTATTTGTTTCTGAAAATTTTGGTTTTAATGTGTTCTCCTCTCTTGTAATAGGCCAATTCCAAAATTTTAGAAAAAACTGATGAACCATTCTCGAGTTTCAGACGTTTTTGTACGTTACCCCAATGTACTGATTATCTCCTCGTGAAATTGCGGTGCGCAGAAAAATGGGCGGGGCTTAGTGATGCAACCCTGCGGTGCGATTATTTTTTCTCTTTTTGCGAGACCCGAATTTCACCTATTATTGGATGAAACCACGAGGAAAATGCTTTTTTTCGGTAAAAAAATATGAATTCAATTTCCGAAAGAAAAAAAAAACATTTGGACCGACCTGGGGTCGAACTCGATACCAATTTTACAAAAAACAAGCGCGCTACCCACTAGGCCACGGGCGAAATTGTCGGCGCGCGCGAGAGCAAGTAGAAGAAAGGGGGTCGGCTGCGCTAATTTTTCTATCAATTAATCACAAAACTGACTCATAAAAAGGGATAAAACTTTTTTCGGCTACGATAGAATTCCTTTTTTTCAAAAGGATTTTGTCGCAAATTTTGCGTAGAATCCAATGGTGAAGAGAAAACAAGCGAGACGGACATGCATCGTCGTCAAATATCGAAAAAACTGAATTTTTCGAGAATCATGATTTTCAGATGAGTACGAAAATTACTTAAAAGGCTCCAATCTCTCTGAAACTTCGTTTCTGTATAGACTAAGACTTGTTCTATAAGAATCAGTCAAAAAAGTGGGGGTCGTCGCTGAAAATTTTTTTCTATTTTTGATGGCAGTTTGGCTGAAAATTCTGGACTTCGGCTACGATAAAAATTGATTTTCACTTCATAATATGATTTCTTATTTCAAAAACTATCGGAATCAATCATAAAAACCCGCGAGACGAACTTTTGCGAAACTTTTTTATTCGACTTTGTAAAAGCAATCAGTATTTTCTTACTTTTTTCGATAAAATTTTTCAAGATATCAAAAAACTAAGTATTCCATTGAATTCTACGCAGTCGATTACATAAGGACAAGTTAAATGTATCCTAATATTTTTTTCCTAACTCTCCATACAGTCCTTCAAAAATGGCGAAACGCGAGTGTGAGGAAAATTGCGTCGCCCCGCCCCCTTTCATTGCGGTCCCTAACCATACACAATTTTTTCAGTTTTTCTTCTTTTTTCTTAGAGGATTGTTTTATTTTATTTTTTTATTTTTCTGCTTGCTTGTTTCAAAGGTGCAAGTAATCTGGGAAAAATATTTGATTGGAGGCACCGGTTTTTGTTTGTTTACACGCTCACAAGGGTTTAGATTAAAACGAGGGCCATTTTTAGAAGTACTAATAAAATAATGTGGTTAGACTATGAAGGGAAAGAAATTTGTAGGTTTTTTAAACAGAAAGTTGTGGTATTACTAAAAGCGCTCCGAATAAGTAATACATATTAAAATGAGATATAAGAAACTAAAACTAATGATAAAAACGATGAAGGCTTAATGACAACTAAGATTCCAAAACATTGCCTTTTTCAGTCGTCGCAAAGAATTTCGAGCAGACGACAACATCACTCGGACACCAACTCTGTAAGTGATACTTCAAAAGAATTTGTAAAAAAAAATAATAAAACTAGTCAGGGTGCTAAAAAAACTAGGATTTCATGATTGCAAAAAAGTAAAGAGTTGTGTTTATTTCGTCTGCTGTAGTTTCAAAGGTGGTCTCGTCGGAAAAAAGAGAGATGATTGAATAATGCAATAATAAAAAGTAACATGTTTTCACAAGAGTTTAAATTAAAATAATTTAGTTTTTGCTATGAGGATTAGTAATGTAGTAGGTTAATTTAGTACTTCTGAAGGAATTAAAATGATAATAATGCTATCCGACCATAGAGTAACAAGGTTCTATCCAGAAATGAATATTTATCGCTCTGGTATTAAATTTTCTTCTTCTAGACATTCATTGAAAATTCATTTCAAGCCTATATTTTTGGAAATCAGTGGATTCATAACTTTTAATTTTAAAATTTATAAAAAATTTGGTTTTTTGTTTCTCTAATTTCTAGAACCTCTTTTTAAACGACACTATTAACAATGTTTAAAAAATTTAACAAAAACTATTCCAGCATAAAGACTACTGTAATTTTCAAATCTTAAAATATTTTTTTCAGACAATCTCCACAAGCCAACAAGCCGCTAGCTCGTCCACCAGCTCGTCCACCAGCTCGGTAGCCACCAGCTCCTCGGTAAGTAGACCTGAACATAATCCTACCTACAGTACCGCCTGGAGCTCGGCTTGCAGGTTTCCGATCACTCTGAAAAGTTTTGGGGGTATAAAACAAACCTAAATTAACAACTTTGCATTCACAGAATTTTTTGAAAATCCCTAGTTTTTCAGCTATTTTGGCCCGTTTTTGGCCATTTTTGCACTGAAAACTGAAAAAACAGGTGTGTTTCAGAAAGCTGAAAAACTAAGGATTTTCAAAAAATTCTGTGAATGCAAAGTTGTTAATTTAGGTTTGTTTCATAACCCCAAAACTTTTCAGAGTGATCGGAAACCTGCGAGCCGAGCCCCAAAGTTGGAAATGTGTACCTATAACCATTCCTTTTCCAGGAACTGATCTCGAAAAAACATGCAATGGACATGCTTGGAAATCCATTGGTTTATCAACTGTCCAACCTCCACAACCACCCCAAAAACGAGGGATGGTACCAGATTGCCGCAGCTCTGATCTTCAAGATCTGCGAGCAATTCGAGATCATCTTCGACAATACACGCAGATTCTCGATCGAGCTTCTGAGGTCCCTGAAATTTGAAGATGGTGACATCCGCAAGATATTCAGTTCTAAAAAGGTACGGAAAGAAGGTTTTTGATTTTTGACGACAAAAATTTTTTTTGCAGGCGAACATTGAGATTCCCACAGTTATGCCGATGCCAAGCGTGTTGCCACCTCCAAATAGACCGCAAATCGACCACGTGCTGGAAGAAACTCCTGAGCCGGAAGAAATTTCTCAGCCGATAGAAGCTCCTCAGCTGGAAGTAGCTGAGCAGCCAAAAGAAACTACAGATCCGGATGAAGCAGCTCAGCCAGCTCAGCCAGCCCAGTGTCCAATTGCCGAAAATGGTCAAGTTCAGAATCATGAGGATGCTCCAGAAGCTCCAGAAGAGCCTGCAGAAGTTGCTCAGGAGCCAATGGAAATCACGGAGGCGCCAGAAGTTGATTCAACTGGAGATGTCCCAGAATCAGTTCAAGAGGTAGAGTCTTCATTTACAGTGTTTTTTTTTTCCATTTTCAGGGTTCTAGATTAACAACTTTGCATTCACAGAATTTCTTAAAAATGCCTAGTTTTTCAGCTATTTTGGTCCGTTTTCCGTCATTTTTGCACTGAAAACCTGAAAAAAGTGTGTGTTTCAGAAAACTGAAAAACTAGGCATTTTCAAAAAATTCTGAGAAGGAAAAGGTGTCCATTTCGGTTTGTTTTATACCCACAAAAATTTTCAGAGTGATCGGAAACCTGCGAGCGGAGCCAGAAAGCTTTAAATGTGTACCTATAACTATCCCTTTTCCAGGAACTGATCAAAATACATGCAATGGACATGATTGGAAATCCATTGGTTTATCAACTGTCCAACATCCACTACCACCTCAAAAACGACGAATGGTACCAGATCGCAGCAGCTCTGATCTCCAAGATCTGCAATCGATCCGATTCGACGATGAGCTTGAACGATAGACGCAGATTCTCGATCGAGCTTCTGAGGTCCCTGAAATTTGAAGATGGTGACATCCGCAAGATATTCAGTTCTAAAAGGGTATGGAAAGAAGCTTTTTGATTTTTGACGACAAAAATTTTTTTTGCAGGCGAAAATTGTGATGCCCACAGTTGCGACGATTCCAAGCGTGTTGCCACGTCCAAATAGCCGCCAACCCCAAATCGTCTATGTGAAGGAAGAAACTCCTGAGCCGGAAGAAATTGCTCTGCCAGCCCAGCCAGCCCAGTGTCCAATTGCCGAAAATGGTCAAGTTCAGAATCATGAGGATGCTCCAGAAGCTAAATAAGAGCCTGCAGAAGTTGCTCAGGAGCCAATGGAAATCACGAAGGCGCCAGAAGTTGATCCAACTGGAGATGTCCCAGAACCAGTTCAAGAGGTAGAGTCTTCATTTACAGTACCCTTCAACAGTTTATAGAAAATAGTGTTTTCGGCTATTATGGCCATTTTCAGGGTTCTGGATTAACAACTTTGCATTCACAGAATTTCTTGAAAATGCCTAGTTTTTCAGTTATTCGCCGATTTCTGGATCATACCTGTTTTTTCACGTTTTCAGTGCAAAAACTGACAAAAAGGGGTATGATCCAGAAATCGGCGAATAACTGAAAAACTATTAATTTTCGAAAAATTATGTGAATGCAAAATTGTTAATTTAGGCTTATTCTACACCCCCAAAAATTTTCAGAGTGATCTGAAACTTGAAAGCTCCTGAAAATGGGCAAAATGGCCGAATATCAACGCTTTTTTTATAACACACTTTTTTACTAAGCATTTCACTAAAATAGTAATTTTTCAGGAGCCATTGGAGCCGAGGCATCCAGAAGAACCTGCTGAAATTGCTCAAGAGCCGATTGAAATCGCTGAGACCCCAGAAGGTGATTCAACTGAAGATGTCCTAGAACCAGTTGAAGAGGTTTAGTCTTAAATTACTTGAAATAAATATTGCCGAGCATATAATCGCTGCTATGAAAGATTTGAAATAAATTGTTACTTTACAAAAACACATTTATTATGGTAGTCTCAGCGATTGAATGTTGAGGCCGAAGATCCGAGAAGTTTGTAAACAATTAAAATCGACACAAAAAACAAGTAAATATTCTACAGTAGCCATGCGCCTTTAAAATTTTTTCGCAACATTTTTCCCAAAAACGCCTAATTTTCTTCGTTTTCGCTCGTTTTTTGACATTTTTTGCTTGTTTTTATTCGGAAAAATAATTATTGTATTTTAAAGCTATTTTAGAACGAAAACTATAAAAATTGAGCGTTTTTGTGAATAAATGTTGCGAAAAAAAATTAAAGGTAACGCCTATATTTTTCGAAGGGGGTCTCGAGGTGACGTTCTATTACAGGTGGCGTTCTATTAGAGGGTGGCGTTCTATTTTTCGAAGACAAATTTTTAAAAAAATTTCATCAACAATAAAAAAGCAAGAAATAAATCAACAAAAAAACAAGATCAACTTAAAAATCAAGGCAAAGAGACATGTCGCTGTCATCATCGACGTTTTCGCGAATATCGTCGTCGGTTTCTTCGTCTCGAACTTCAACTCCATCAATCAGTTGACAAATTGAATTCTCTTCTATTTTTTCTTTAAAAAAAACAGTCTCCGAGTTTTCGACGGCCAATGGTTCTTCAGAATCTTCCATTTTCACCGAAAAAAAAAACAGTGAAAACAAACGAAGAAGAAAAGAAAAAAGAAATTAAAATTTTTCGAAAAATTCTAAAAGTACATTGCAACCACCGATGGTTGCGTACTTATCCACCACCGTAATCCGTTCAAAAAATCGTTTTTCCTTTTACACTCAGACAAGAATGAACTTCCTGCCAGCAGGTTAATGTGCTGCCGGCAGGAACTTTTTTCAAAATGGCAGACCTGCCCTAGCCATGCCATCAAAAAAAAGCTGCCGGCAGGCTGGCAGGTCAAGTGACCTGCTGGCAGGATAATTTTTAGCTTGCCAGCAGGATAAGAGTGTTAACTTGCCGGCAGGTTAAACGACGCTTCGCTTATTTTCATTACTTTTCGAATTTTTTTATTTTAATTATTTTGTTTTTCAAGTTGCTGTCACATATTTTGGTACGCTATTGCCCTCAAGATGTGTATGTTTCGACATTCTTCAGGTATCCAAAGCAAAATCATCTTTTTTTAGTGAAATCTTTGCAGGATATCACCGACTCGAAGCAATGGACTAAACACATGCGCTAAATCTTAATAAAAGGTAAGGATTATACTTAATTATTAGGTCGTTCAATAAGTATTTGGCCCTTTTGTTTCGGGTTAATCTCACGCAGTCCGCAAATAATTTTCCCCGGTTTTCAACTGTTATTTCGGTTACCCAAGCCACCCGCTACACACACCCAGTTTACATTTTTTGATAGCTCTTACAGTTCTAGTTCTGACATACATTTAAAATAATATACATTAATATGCTTTTTACAACTACATTTTTCTGTGGCATGTCAAAATTGTCAACCCCTAGTAAAAACATGATAGTATGTTGACAGACACCCTCTAACAAAATTTAAAGAAAATTTAGTTCTTTCGAATGAGATTCTATCACAAAAGTCAACCGAATAAATTTCAACTGTTTGACTTTACCTCAAAACAGAAAAGAGGGACGGAAGAGAACAGCCAAATCAAGTTCTTGTAACAAAGCTTTAGTGCCGAGGCTTTATGAAAAAACATATCACAAACATTTCTGTTCACTTCAAACAATATTGAAATTTAGTCAAATGTTTTTAAGATTCTAACTAAAAATAAGCAAAATATTCTCATGCCATCTCAACTTGCTACGAAATATTTCGTTATTCAATTTGAAAAATGTTCATCACACATTAAAAATGATGTATTTTGAACCATTTTTGCAAAAAACTAGGAATCATCAAATTCAGAAATCATTCGGAAAGGGACTTCAAGAAGCAATATCGTGAAAACGTAGTAATTAAAAATATATCGTAGCGTAACTAATGAATTATCTACCGAATTTATATCTGATTCAACCAATAATTACATAGTCCTATGCTATTGTCAAATCATAAAATATGAAAGTGAATTCACTCCCGCTTTCGAAGAACACTTCAAAATAAATTTCTTCAACTGGACTATTGAGCATATATGAATTCGACGAGATCTAACGAACTGAACAAGTTGCAATTCGAAGTTGTCTCATTTCCCACTTATAGTTGGTCCCTTTGTCTAAAAGATATTCACTTGATCTATTCACTTTTAAACTTCTCCGGTGAGTTGGAGTCCGTGGCACAAAACACTATAAAATAGATATAGGCTTGTATTGCTTCTGATAGTGGCTGCTGTTCTAAGAGAAGAATCCTAATGAATCTGCTGTGTGTTTGCAATGGAGTGTCCACTAAAACTACCAGAATATTAACTACTGATATTAACCATAAGGAATTCAAAAGTGTGTCAAACATTTTTCTTGAAAAAGGCCAAAGAATTATTGACCAACCTAATAAAACTAAAAAACAAAATCATATTTCAGACACGTGGCCGCAAATCAAAAGAAGAGAAACCTAAAGTGCTTGTCGAAGTATACGGAACGACGACTGCTCTCTGCATCTACTTTTCGTAGAACCACGTCATCAACAACAAATGGCTATGTCAATTGAACAAAACGCAGAGTATAATTTTCGTTTTTCAATTATATGTGAACAAGTAATGAATATAATAATAAATTAATTTAATCAATAATTCTGTTTTTCGAGGGCTGGGGAAAGCGGGGCTTCAAGGAAATTAACCTGCCGGCAGTAAAGTTCCTGCCGGCAGGGCTCAAAAAAAAAGTTCCTGCCCCTGCCCTGTGGCAGGAACTTTTCTGGTAACCTGCCGGCAGGAAGTTTCTTCTTGTCTGAGCAGGTGGCGTTATATTACAGTTTTTACGGTATCTCGCTTCCAGAGAAAATCAAAAAGACTAATTTAATCAACAGCAGAAAAATGACAGAATGATGATTGTGTGGTACGGTAGCGATAAAATGAAATGGTTCATTTATAATTAATACAAAATTAGAATCAGAAATATGAAAATTAAAGTATATTAAAAATCGAGAAAATGGAAATCTTTGAACTGGAACCTGATTCAGTTTCTTAAATCCTCATCGATATACTGCAGAGATTCATTGCTCTCTTCCGTAAAATCAAACTCATAGAGACGATTTATTCTTGTCTGTTCCATTCCTGCATTATAAGACGGCGTTCTTGAGTATTCAGAAAAACGCATTTCACTCTGCTTTGGTTTTTCAAGGTGTTCACAATTCGTCTGGATTGGACTAGCATCTCTATCCTTTGGCTCATTGGTCTGTTTTTCCATCGCTTGTTGATCTGATCTCGATTGATAGGGAATATCGGTGTTTGTTACTCTGAATCTTCCATTTTCGTCAATCCTGAGGTATGTACAGCCAAGAAATTCGGCGGTGGATATTAGTGCCAACTGGGATTGAAATAATCGTTTGGAGGTGGAGCATCTTTCTAAAATCGATTTTTTTTTTGGTGTGAACACTTCAAAAAACTACCTTAGGCTTGACTGGAACCCGGTGATGGAGTTTGAACGCGTTCTGTTCTCGTTGATAAATACGCCGATTGGAGTAGTATCCATGCGTAGAATAGGAAGGACGTTGATGGTTATATTGCCAACCGGCATTTGACTGTCCTGTCCATTTATTCATGGCACGGAATCTTCGTGACATCACTCTAATCTTGGTGGAGCTGAAATATTGGAAATAAGTCAAATGCTGAAAAGGTTCTAACAGAACAAAAATGTACAATGTGGAAGTCAAAAAGGAATGTGCTGAGATAGATTCTTACGCTTTAAAGGCAGACTCTAACGTTAAAGTATAGGGAGAGTACACAAATGTTTGCTGATTTATTTAGATGGTAATCGACATCTTTGAATGTTTACGAAAAGAAAAAATGCTCTAACTAGAAATTTTTTCTCAAAAACTTCTACACGCCAAAAATAGAAGAAATCATTACAAAGGACAAGGGAACGGAGGGCAGTGAGAAATTTCCATCAAAAGGCTCTGCCGTAATCCTACAGTAATCTGGGAATTTAAGTGTAGGGTATTGAAGCGCAGGGCGTTCATGGATAATCCCCAAATATGAGAACATTCGCTCAAGTAAGAAAAAGTTATTCGAGGCACAACGCGGGACAGAAGGACACACAAACGGAACTATTCCTTTAGTAAGGTGAAGATTCAAGATCATATAGCACGATCATTAAATATAAATTTTCAATTTTATAACACATTTGACTACATTGGTTATGGATTTTTAATCTAGTTCCTTGTTACTTTATCTTCATGTCATGTTATATTAGACGAGAGATTTTTATTATAATTTCTTTATGATCGCACAAATTTGAACATTGTATGCAGTTTTTTAATTGTAAAAGTTCATAACCCACTTCATATTCTTTGAACCCTATCAAGGGCGTAAGACTTAATATTTCAAATATAAGCTAACTTTTTACACAACAACTACCTTCCACTCTATATTTTTTGCGCACACCCAAAATACGAAAAAACTAACCTGACGATTGACCATCTTGTCCTGATCTCCTCACTTCCTTGAGTTTCTCGTCTGAGGTGCTGAGACTTTCTGAAAAAAAATAAACCAATATGAATCGAAAAAATAAGAAGGTGAAAAATTGCAGATAACTACAGTACGATTTTTCAGTTGATTTTCGGCCATTGTGACCATTTTGAGGGACCTGGAGCTCGGCCACCAGGTTTCCGATCACTCTGAAAATTTTTGGGGGTATAAAGTTTTTAATCTTGCTGTGTTTTAAACTTTCTAAATTTTTCAGCGTGATCGGAACGTTGGGGAGCCAATCACTTGAGTTTAATTAAATTTTCGGGATTTTTTTGTTGCATTGTTCCGTAGATATTGAAAAAGAGAGTGAAAAAACTAGATACGAGACAGATATGAATGCTTTGATGACTATCTCCGCATGGCTTGTTACAAACTGCTGTTCTATGTCTCTAACAGAGAAAATCGGTATATCAAAACAGAGGTAAAGCCGAGATCTAGAACATTTCTCAGGCTCCCACATCTCTGAAAACTCGTTGAAACATGTCTCGATAAAAAGGCTTTGTCAATTAGTTAACATTTTCATTTCAAAATAGTTATTTAGGTATTTAAATTTTAAAAATGTAAGATGTTAAAATAGTTAAATTAGTTATAAGAATGTTCTAAATTAATTAAATAAGGAAATCTTATTATATCGATTTAGTATTTAGAAGTGGCGGGGTCCGTGTTTTTTCTTATGATCCGGGTGGTCGATATGATCTGAAAAAGAAGCATTATCACAAATAATTTCATCAAAGAACACTTACGATTTAGCATATCCATTTTTTTCATAGCCTTTTCGAGCTTATGGACCACTGCCTTATTTTCTTTGTTAGAATCTTCAAGCTTATTACACAAATCGTTCTTGTCTTCACGTACTCTTCTAGTGGCATTATTCTGGAAAAACTCTCTCTCTCTCTCTCTAGACTTTTTTTAAAATTAAACAAAAACTCACTTTCTCAAACATCCATAATCAAATAAATAAATAATATACAGAATTCAGTAAAAATCAAATAAACGCAGTCACCATCCGATAGGTTAACATTTTTGTGAACGAAGATTGGTATTATTCTGAAAAAAAATCAGTCGAAATAAGGAAAAGAAGGAAAAAATGAAAACAGTGCGGCAACTGAGTTTCTCTCTCTCTCTCTCTCTCTCTCTCTCTCTCAGAAAATTGAAAGTATTTTGCTTTAGGCCTCAGAACGAGCATGCAATTAAAACAAAAGAAAAAACCATAGGGACTGCTCTGTACCATCTCTAACGGCTACACTGTGCGAATGAATGCAAATTCAAGTGTAGGGTCTTCTGGTGCTTTGTGCTCATTGACGTAATCTAATCTCCAGTGAGCTCCGCCCCCTAGGCCAGGTCAATGGTGTTATCTTTTACGATACAACGGTTTATGACACAATCCCTTTTGAATGTGATTGCACCATCCGCCTAATATTATAAAGCAAATATTCTTAGTGAGCAAAAATCTGGCGTAATCTGTCATCGACACAGAAAATACAACAGATGAATTACGATGCACTAATCCTATCTTATCGAATACCTTGATGTCGGCACTGGCGGAGACCAATAAACCAGGTTTGAATTTATTGGTAACGGGCAGGCGGAGATCTACCGTAATCTCGTAGACATTAAAGTGTACTTGTGCCGAAACTCTAAGATTCTCTAGGTCTGAGGCATTCTTCCTTGTGCTATTCTAAACTCTATTAAACAAAGCAATCTGTGGGAGCGATCCGATTCATGCAAACAATCAATGACGTCCCTAAGATTTCTCTAATGTCGAACCATCTCATGTCAAATTGTGTGCACACATAAAATAAAACAATACACCCAGAGATTTTTAAATGACCCGAAACTTTATGTTCCTTAGTTTACGTTCGAATGGAATCTGTTGCATTTTTGCTGCTAAAGCCTAAATGATTGCGCGCGCGCCGACCACCGCGCACGTCACCTCCCGCGGCTGCCAACAGGAAGTGTGATTGGCGCAGCGGGTGCTCTCTACGTTGGTAGTCTGGTGGGGCTATGTTCGACTCCCTCATGGAGTTTTTTCTTTTTTTTTCTTTTGCCTTTTTTTAATTCATGTTTTTTCTGTTTTTTTTACATTCCATTATCAGTTTTATTCATTTAAAGAGGGCCGGAACTCTCGCAAAAACGGGGAACGAAACACCTAATCATTCCACATAATTATTTATTCAAAAAATTATACACAAAAGTCAGATTATATTTCTTTCTTCTCTGAGTCTTCACTTTACCCGCGGTATTTTTCGATGGAACACTCCGATCCGAGTCACCAGTTGAAGTAGAGTTTCTCGTGTTAGTTCTCGAGTTTTTCGAATTCTTCGAGACTCTCCTACATCTAGTATTCAATTTTGGAGCTCCCGATGTCTTCGAAGCCGGGGTTGGAGCCGATGGTGGCGCTGTGATCGACTGACTCTCCACTTTGAAGTTGGGATCAAATTGAGGGCGTTTCTAAATTGGAAAATGCGCTCTATTGATAATAATTTTATGCTTACTTCAAGATGAATTTTCGATTCCGTTTGCACCACCCGTGGGAGAGTTAGCAAGATCTTTCTCTCAATTTCATTAGCCATAGACAACTCGATCCGATTTCTAACATCTCTATCAAACATTTTTTGGAAAAGTGGAAGAAAATCTTTGGGAAGCCATTCCAAATTTTGAGTGATCACAGGATCCGGTTTATCTTCTACTCGCTTTCGGAAGAACATTCGAATAAGGTTCAGCTCTATCGTGATAAATCTCCCAAATGCATACGCCAAATGCCCATGTGTCAGTTTCAGTGGTAAACGTCCAATTGATCAAAATTTCTGGAGCGAGCCATTTGACAGGGATCTTACTGCATTGGGTTACCTGAAAACATGAATTGTAATAGTTTTTTAAAATTCCAATTGAATAAACTTACTGTAAACTCTAATCCATGTTTTGCCAATCCAAAATCGATAATTTTAACCGCGACATCCCGATGAATGTACTTATTCTGATGCATGTACTGTAATCCGTACAGTATTCCCATCACAATCGGAAAATGCATTTCATTTGGGATCGTCATCCTGGTGAGAGCATCCAGAAGACAATTTCCATCAATGTATTTAATGACCAACATTATTGGGATTTTCTCGACGACGACTCCTTTAAGTCTGATGAAATTCGGATGAGTGAGAGCACGCATGATTCGAGCTTGAGCGAAATTGAGCGTCCTTGCACTTTTTCAGTAGCTTAGACACCAATCTATAATTGCTAGAGAATTGCTCTGTGAAAATCGATCGGAAAACGGAACTACAGGCAAAAGTTAGCGTTTTCAGTACGAAAACAATAAAATGAGCTGTGGCCTAGTTTTTTTCTCAAAAGCGCGCTCTAATGCGAGCAGATGGCGTCTTTCGGTGCGGAGAGCGGTGAAAAGGAAATATGGAAAATTTTGGAAAAAATGCGTTTTTCGGGTTGATTTACGAATATTTCTGAGTTTTTTTTGCCAAAAAACGGTTCAAATGGTGAATAAAAAATGTTTTTGAGGAAAAGAGGCGAAAAAAATGGAAAAAAAGTGAGGAAAATTGCGGAAAATTGAGAAATTTTGGGAAAAATGCGTTTTTCGGGTTGATTTACGAATATTTCTGAGTTTTTTTGCCGAAAAACGGTTAAAATGGTGGATAAAAAATTTTTTTGAGGAAAAGAGGCGAAAAAAATGGCAAAAAGTGTGGAAAATTGCGGAAAAATGAGACATTATGGAAAAAATGCGTTTTTCGGGTTGATTTACGAATATTTCTGCGTTTTTTGCCAAAAAACGGTTCAAATGGTGGATAAAAAATGTTTTTGTAAAAAAGGGGCGAAAAAATGGCAAAAAGTGTGGAAAATTGCGGAAAAATGAGACATTTCGGGAAAAATGCGTTTTTCGGGTTGATTTACGAATGTTTCTGAGTATTTTTGCCAAAAAACGGTTCAAATGGTGGATAAAAAAATGTTTTTGAGGAAAATTGCGAAAAAATGGCAAAAAGTGTGGAAAATTGCGGAAAAATGAGAAATTTTGGGAAAAAATGTTTATAAATTTTTCGTACGTGATTGCGCGTACGGTGAATGCAGACTTATTTTTTGGCGCTTCGTTCAAATTTTATTTTTACATTTCAAAAACTTATGCAGCTTGATTTTTTGCAATTAAATGATAAAAAAAGTAGAAATTTGGGCTCTGTATGATTTAAACGGTCCATTGAGGATTAAACGGTGCAATGAGAATTAAGCGGTGCAATCAGAAAATAAAAGTTAAATGAGAATTAAACGGTGCAATGGGAATTAAACGGTGCATTGAGTCCATCTAACTGAGGCAAATACCATATGGTATGTCAATGAGGCTCTATCTGAATATAGAGGTCCCATAACAGATTTTGTAATTTCTTGATGTTCTGTGACTTAATCAAGTGGTTTAAGTTGTTTAAGAGTCTCACGCTTCAGTTAACTTCATGCATTTATGATCATTGTGTTTTTGAAGCAAGTTTCTGATTTAATGCTTCTTAACAAAGCGATTATTTTTATTTTAAAGAAAATTTGTATCGTTGTTTTTATTATTATTATATTATTTTCAATATCTAAATTCATTGTTGATACCATTGGCTGCTCACTTTTCATCTTCATAATTTTCGGAATCATAATCATCTGCAGCTACTACACGGTCTTCTGAATAATCCTCTTGTGCTTCAACTCAATTTTCTTCGTAGTCTTCCACATGGTCTTTTGGAAAGCCATTCTCTGAGGCTGACACTCCAAGGGGGCAACTGATTCTTAGGGGTCAAAAACTCTCAGAGGGCATTCGACCTTATAGTTCCATTGGTACAATAGGTCGAGGTTACTAACGTTAGTTCTGATTGTCTCATTTTCAGCTACTTCTCGTTTTTTGCTGAATTGTCGCAGCTTTTCGCTTCATATTTTTCCTGCTATTGGGTTCTACTTTATAGGTCGAGAAGTCTTTGACACTTTTTGAGAAAAAAATGTATTTGCTCATTTTGGTAGTAACTGTAGTGCCAATACACATGTAATTCATCGATGTTCAATAAAGAAAGAAAACTAGCTCTAGAAGATGAAAAACTGCGCAATATGAAAATCTCAGTAACTAATGAATGTACCGTAAAAACTCTATTAAATGGCCACCTTTAATTGAATGCTACCCTCTAATAGAGTGCCACCCCAAACCTCATCCGAACAATAGAGTGCCACCCCCTAATTGAATGCCACCCTCTAATAGAGTGCCACCTTGATAACAGTTATTGACACCAGTCGAACTCGATTAGGATTTTAACCTTGTACAATCAGAAAAACAACAAATAGTTGTTTTTTCTGATAATATTTGGATTCTTATATGAATTCTAAAGGGATTTTAGTGAAAACTGTTCTGAAAAGAAGGCAATTTAAGGATTTCTCAAATTGGGATTTGGAGTTGAATAATAGAGTGCCACCCCCTATTTGAATGCCAGCCTCTAATACAGTGCCACCCTGAACCTCCTCTGAACAATAGAGTCTAATAGAGTTTTTACGGTAACTCTAGTTCCCTAGAGCACTTTGGAAATTAACAGATGATATGATAAATTTTTAGAATGAGGTACCAAGTTTATGTTAAACATAAGACAGCTTTGATATTCAACTCATACTACCCGGTATAGTTCGCCAAAATGATGTATGTTCAGTAGTCGGCCGAGAAAACAAAAACTTGAGGAGCTCATGAACAAGGAATACAACATTCGATCCACGTTTTCATGTTTTTGACAATAACTTTAAAGGTCAAATGATAAATGAATGCTATAAATAGACGATTCCAATGTTATACTTTCGAAATAAGTCTTCACTACTCATTTATGACAATATTTCTTCACTTATCTTTTTCGATGTTATTCTGATTTATTGTATCCACCACTACTTGATTTTATGAGCTCAATCACATTAATTTTGAAACGCAAACAAGATGTTTCCTCTTGTCAAATTTTTAAGATTTGTTGGAATTCGATTAGTCAAGAGAATATTCGGTTTGGATAAAGGCAAATAACTTGACAAGATTTTAATATCATTCAAACTGAACCTAGACGCTTTTGTTTTACCTATTCCAAAAGTCTTGGTACTGAAAAAACATCACACTAACTCAGTATGATTCCTCTCTTCATTCTCTCTGATCTGTTTTAAGAAAAAATCTAACAGTACTCATTTATTATTTTAATTGTCGTGGTCTCGAATTCACTGAAGGAATCGAAACGTTCTTAAAAATGTCTGTGGAGTGTCTGTCACTATTAGATAACATAAAAATCAGAATCCAACATCTTCTCCATCTCCATTCTGCCTGTGTTTTTCAAAGAAAGTCGGTATCATCACTGAATGAGCAATCAAAGAATGGAAACTGAGTGTGTTTAATGGGTGCCCTGGTATACTAAATAAAAGTTCAGAACCTGGGAAAAACGTTCGCTGACTCTACGAAATTGAACAAAAACAAAAGTATCAAAGACTTTATAATAGAAAACGACCTAATAATAGAATTTACAAGATACATATATTAGAGGGTGTATCGTTAGAACATGCCATGTCTCTTCAAAAAATAGTTGTACACTAAGATCACTTGAATCGCCTTGAATCACATAATGCTGTGAACTAGCTATATCATAGAACTTTCATAAAATTGAACCTTCAGATCACACGATTTAAGTTTGAAAGTTACATTGGTTCCCAAACGTACCATATAACAGATTTTATATTTCATGTTAGTCAAGTAGCATTACTGTAACCTGGAATCTTAGTCTCCCAAACTATGTAGCAATGAAACTGTATGCGGCATACATACAGTTTACATTGACATTTTGGTTGAATGCCCTCTGAGAGTTTTTGACCCCTAAGAATCAGTTGCCCCCTTGGAGTGTCAGCCTCAGAGAATGGCTTTCCAAAAGACCATGTGGAAGACTACGAAGAAAATTGAGTTGAAGCACAAGAGGATTATTCAGAAGACCGTGTAGTAGCTGCAGATGATTATGATTCCGAAAATTATGAAGATGAAAAGTGAGCAGCCAATGGTATCAACCATGAATTTAGATATTGAAAATAATATAATAATAATAAAAACAACGATACAAATTTTCTTTAAAATAAAAATAATCGCTTTGTTAAGAAGCATTAAATCAGAAACTTGCTTCAAAAACACAATGATCATAAATGCATGAAGTTAACTGAAGCGTGAGACTCTTAAACAACTTAAACCACTTGATTAAGTCACAGAACATCAAGAAATTACAAAATCTGTTATGGGACCTCTATATTCAGATAGAGCCTCATTGACTTACCATATGGTATTTGCCTCAGTTAGATGGACTCAATGCACCGTTTAATTCCCATTGCACCGTTTAATTCTTATTTAACTTTTATTTTCTGATTGCACCGTTTAATCCTCAATGGACCGTTTAAATCATACAGAGCCGAAATTTGAACAAAACATACATGAAAAAACAAAGGCGGTCGAATTAATAGAAAATATGTCAACATTTAAAAAAAAATAGAGGGAATTTGACCATACTTGTCGGGGGCGGGGCGGGCGCGGGCGCGGGCGGGCAGCTCCAAAAATTTCAGTCTGCCCGCCCCTGCCCGCCCCGGCCCGCCCGGGCCCGCCCTGCCCCGCCCGCCCGGTATCTGCCCGGAAGAAGAATTGAAAGCATGAAATCACATATGAAATTTCGAACTGTTCTCAAAATATAGACTATTTAAACGAAAATTGATTCAAATATCACCAATCTATGTCGAAAGTTCAAAAAAGTCTTGATTGTCGAGAAAATCACAAAAAAATCACTATTTTCCACAAATTTTCATATTTTTAGGTGAAAAATTAGCCAAAATTTCTGGTTTCGGGCAGGTGGGGCGGGCGGGGCAGCAACTTTTTTGGTCCCTGCCCGCCCTGCCCGCCCCCGCCCGCCCTGGGCCGTCCGCGCCCCGCCCGCCCCTGCCCGCCCCACTATCTGATCCGATTTCGACAAGTATGAATTTGACTAAAAATTTAGAGACCTGAAAGGAGGGACGCAGAGAAAATAGGGGGTTAGAGAAATGCGGCAAGATCAAAGGGGTTCAACGTGGCGCAGGTGCGCGAGGGAGGGGGGGTGTGGGTTGTAGTGGGGAGAGACGAGACACCTCTCCCCCTCGGAGACGCAGACGATTAGAGGTCATTAGGGCGCCGCACTTGGCAATTGTCTCCTACCATTAAAGGTTAACAAGGCCTTTACGAACCCATGAGGGTTTGGAATTTTCTATAAAATTGCATACATACACTTTCAAACACCCTGAACACGAATATCATAGTCGTTATCTGCGCAAACTTCTAGAAGTCTTAAATTTTTTTGTCTGAAAATCTCAGTTTTTTATAGCACTATCGGACTGTTCACTGTACCACTCTCCTCATTACCTTTCCGGTGACACAAAAATCGAGCAGCGGCAGCCGAGTGGATAACGGTGGTGTAATGTAATCTATGCACCCGGGTTCGACTCTTTTTGGAAACATTTTACTTTTTCTTTTCGAGCTTCAGTTTTTGTGAAAATTTGACTATTTCAGAAGTTTTGAAAACTGCCAGTGGGTTAAAAATCCTTTCAAATGTCCACCTTCTAGTTTTCAGGCAAAACATTGGGGTGTTGAAATTTTTTCACAATTTTTTTCTTCAATTTTTTTTTGTAAAAAAACATCACTTGTGTTTCTAATATCTATGAATGTTTTGGAGCTTGTAAGACCCGAGAAGTTTGTAAGCAATAAAATCGACACGAACAACAAGTAAATATTCTACAAATATTCTACAAACCTTCAAACTTTTTTCCACAACATTTTTCTCAAAAACGCTTAATTTTCTTCGTTTCCGCTCGTTTTTATTCGAAAAAGTAATTATTGTATTTTTTGAAGCTATTTTAATACGAAAACGAAGAAAATTGAGCGTTTTTGTGAAAAAATGTTGCGAAAAAAAGATTAAAGGCGCATGGCTACTGTAGAATATTTACTTGTTTTTCGTGTCGATTTTATTGTTTACAAACTTCTCGGATCTTCGGCCTCCACATTCAATCAATGAAACAACCTTAATATTCGCTTTTTGAAAGCCCTAGTAAAAAACTCAGAAGTGCTGAACACTTTCTATCGTCCCTGACCAAAGCCTGTGCTATTGAACCTACAGCGTTCAACAGTTGACCAAAAACAAGTCCTCGATCGTAATTATTCCCCCATGAAATCTCAAACACATAATAGAAACAGTTTAGGGGACAAATGGAACAAATTTAAGATTTACAAACTTCCCATAAATCAACAGTAGACAATTGTAAATTAAATTACCAACAAACATAAATTTTATTGTTTTATGATAAATAAAAATCAATTTAATTATTATGTATTAAAAGATTTTGACGCTGAAGTTGAACTAACACCTTCGCTTCTCTCAAAAGCTGGATTGATTTGTGTAAATTCCAAACAAGGAAATAATATTGGCTTTAGAGCGCTCCTGGTTGTCAACAAAGCAAATAAAGATTTCACATTCCTTTTGTTGCAACACAAATAGGAAATTTGTATGATCAGTGGAGTAGTAAGGGTGTCATATATTTTCATAACAAGGGTTAAAAGAAGTAAAGTTCTGTAACTGAGCAGCAGTACCGGCAGATCAGCCTTAAGACAAATTTTTAAGAAAATCACAGCGAAAACGTGGAAACATACTGTTTTGAATAAGAAAATAGTGATCAGCTGCCATGATATGTATCTTTGGGGCTTATTTTGTTGAGCTGACACCAAGCGAGCATATTTTCTGGTGCTTATAATCAATGGAACATAAAATAACGCAGAGAATAAGACAATAATATTCAGCGCAATGTAGAATATCTTCAAATGAAACACTGATCTTGAATTTTGTAACTCCAAACTTACTGGGTAGTAATAAAGTGTTTTAGAAAACAATAAGTCACGAGAGTTTAAATATGATCTTTCAAAGATAATTGACATTATGACTCCAACAGAATGGCATAGTGATAACCCATATGCTGCTTTGATTACATGTTTTATTGTTTCTTGATTGAAATTAAGAAGTGCCTCTGACGTTGGAAAATAATATAAAATACACCTTTGAAATGACAAAAGTGAAATCATTATATGACTGACTTCAGTAACGACACAAGAAATATAAATGGTGAGAAAAAAGAAGAAACATGCTAATGCATAAAACTGAGGTAAGAAAGAGTTGACGACGTAAGATAAAAACACACAGATAATGGTAATCAGAAATAGTGAATAAACCATTTTTATAATCGAATAGAAGTGATCAATAATTTGAAAAACAGCTATCTGAAAACTTATATTATTCATGAAATGTTGAAAAAAAATTACATTTTTGTCTTGATCTCTATTCATTTTATAAACATTCAAGTAAAAAGGAAAAAGTAAAATCAACGAGATGCAGAAAGCACCAAGAAGTGAGAAAGTCAATATTTTAAACATGAAACTATCACTAGACTCAGTTTTGAATTCTTCGAAATAGTCAAAAATTGAGTACTGCGAATTAGAAATATTCATTTTTCCATGATAAAAACTGATCACTGACTGACTATTGGCATACAACTACCCAGCTCTAGCAGGTGAAAATAATGTAATTGAAAAATATCTGTAACACGAAAAGGATCAAATCACCTGCTAAATTATCATATGTTGCAAGAAAAAGTTGTGAGAGCTTTGTTGGGCTTGTAAACAACCACAAGTGCTCTGAAACCAATATTATTATCTTGTCAAAATCGTTTGATACACGGTATTTAAATTGGTTATTTATTTATTCACAAAACATTTCCATTCCTCATATTATAAACAGAATCTATTTGGCTTGATGACAAGAAGGGTAAATAAATTACTTTGAAAAATCGTTTGAACTTTCGTCTGGAAATCAAAATGTTGAAATCTTGGATGTATGCCAACAAAAAGCTGATAGGAAGAAATATCATAGTGAAAAACGTGTCGATTTGTTTGCAAATATATATATATATATTTATTGCGAAAAGTAATCACAGGGATAAAAAGAAGAACAATATCAACGGAGATCAGAGCAAAAAATATGTAAATTGACCACTTGGACCAGCAATAGTCCTGTAGGTCAAGTGGGGGGAGTGAGGACGTGGAAGGGGATGGATTCTAGGCGTAGCGCAAATGCCTCCGGTGACAACTTTTTCGGGATCATTCTGGCTATTCTGTTCCAAAGTGACAGATTTTCGTGCAGGAAACATTTATTTGACGTGCCACAAACATTTACAGTATACGGGAAACGACTAGAGTGGGAAGGTTTAATATATTCAGATAGAGTTGGGAAATGATATTTACATGTGATAATTTTATGAATTGTTCGGAGAATAAGGATAATGCGCCTATGAATACAGGATTTTAAGCTAAATTGAAGTAACCGGTCAGTATAAGAGTGGAATTGGATGTTACACCGCTGAAAAACGCGTCTAGTGTAAAATCTGAGAGGTTTCTCAAGTTTGTTAGCCAGATAAATTAGGGATGGGCTAAAGAGCTCACAGCCATACTCTAAAATAGGTCTCACATAAACATTGTAAAGCTTAAAGTAAAACTCAGGATTGTTTGAATGATACGTTTTGAGTATCTGTCGACATTTTAAAAGGGCGGTATTTGAAATCATAATAATGTGCTTGTCAAATTTAAGCCTATTATCTAAAAAAAAAATGAAGCATTCGTTCAATAAACTAATATCATTGATGACGTAGTGAAGAAGCAAAAAACAAAACTGCAAAATCAAAAATCATAGTAAAATTAATCAAGTGTTTCTTACACATTTGATAATTGAAATGAATAACACCTGCAAATATAAGTGACTGAGCAGATGATTTAAATTATCTGAACCAGATCTCATACATTTCTTGATAGAACCAAACATCATCGATACTAATAAAATAATACTTTGTGAAATATACAGTATCTGAAAAATAGTTCTCAAACAGTTCATTTTCTTAAAATACCGGATAACAAGAATCAATAGTAATAGGATTCATGGCAGCATCAATTCTTAGTTGCCATGAAAAAGTGTCAAATAGAAACACATAGATTATTAATATCCCAGTGAAAATAAAAATGAAGTATTGAAAAAATAGCAGTCGATTGATTGTTTTCTTTGGAATATCAAAACTTGATTGTTTTGGAAACAAGCAGTTTATGAATTGTGCGATAAGAATAAAAGATAAACTTGTTTGATATACCTCCGTTGAAGTTAGAGACAGTAAGTGTAATAGAAGGATATACCACAATAAATTCATCGATTCAGTATCAATTTTTCCTTGTTCGTAAAACACGAGAAAAATTATGAACATAATACAATACATTATGATGACCATTTTATAAACTTTATGAAAATGTTGCAAAAAACAAAACATACCTGTCTAAACAAATCTTGTTGATTTTATAATATTATATTCCTTTTGAAACTTACTTTATCGGCCGTCTTTTTAATTTTCTTGTAAACGTGGGAATAACAAGGAAAAAACAACAAACACCACAATAAATAGAAAATGAAAAATTATAATATTACGGGCCAAATGTATTCGGATGATGCGTAATATTTGATACTTTGAGTAGCTATCGATTCGAAAACTGGTGCTTCTGTTTGTAATAATAAGGATATAAGCTGCTCAGAATTTTTGAGCATGTTGTATTCAGTACTGTAAAATTATACTGAGCTGAAAAAGGGAGAGAAAACACTCACGATGTTTCTACATCTAATGAAGAAGTGACAAAGAATATTTCAACTTTAATACTGTCTATTTTGGTGTTGTTTCGATTTAATAGATTTTCTATTTTTAAGAACAAAAAATTTGAATTTAATGGGGTTAGAAAAACTTTTCTTTTTTTTTCTTTTTTTTTTCACCGGCTTGGAAGTCAGGTGAAATTTCTTTTTTTATGAAAAAGTTTTTCTAATCAACTTCCTTTCTTTTTTTTTGTTGCATCTGGAATTTATGAGAGGTCAAGAGGGGTCCAAAAGGTCACAGGTTCAATTTTTCTGTGACCACAAAAATGCAGAATTGTAAACAAACGTCCAAAGTCCTCCAGCGTTTTGTATATAATAAAAGAATGATAGAAAAATTACGATTTTTAACGTTGACGATTGAGAATGCTAACGTTCTTCAATAGAGGTTTACAATATTTATATAAAAATAGAAAAGTTAGAACGGATTATTTCAATGTCAATTTTTGGGTGGTATATTTACAAACAACAATTTAGTTTTTTTTTTAATGATTGCATTATGAAAGAGAGTTTTCCAAAACAATTGCCACTCTCTAGATTAACATGACATCTGTTTCTTACCCTTTCCATATGTCACTTTCAGTGTTTGCCATTGTGTTATCCACTATCCATAATGTTCTGAGTGCTAAGTGGATCTTCTTAGAATACAGGTTTTCTTGAATGATTTCCTCATTTGTTGTCATTTGTCTTGTTAGGTGACGTCTCTCTTGTCCCTCTAGCATTGTGTACTCATCATTTTGTATTTTATTTGTTTGTTTTCTTTGTTTTAAACTTTGAATTTTATTTTCATTTTGTGCATTATGTGGTCAATGAAGCAAGAATTTTTCAGCCTTCAACAAAACAATGTCGAACAATTACGAGTCAGGAGATGAATCTTTCGACATCGACGCTTACCTTGCTGATGACTCTACGCAAGATGTTAGAGATAAACCAGACTTATTTTCAGTTTTCTGTGATACCATAATCAGCAATGGAATTCAACTTCAATGCCAGTTTTCCATTGAAAATAATTCACCTTTGAGTGAAAATCGAACAGATTTGATTTCTCAGTTGGAAACTCATGATGTCTACCTGAGCCCTTTTACCGTAGAACAGCTCGAAATTTATATTAATGAAATGATCAGACGGTTTGATGAGTATAGAAGACGTATTGAAAATCTTCAACGATCAAATATTCATGATGGTCCCGAAGCACTTCTTCTGAAACAAACAATTGGACTCAAAAATCAAGTATTGGAAAAAATTAAAAAAGCTGAAGATAAAATGAAACTTCGCTTTTGATTTTTGAAAAAAGATTGTTAACATACTTTTCCTTTTTTGTTTGTTCACATTTTCTCACGAACTTGAAGTTATAACTCATTCAATAAGAACGTGTCTATTCAAAGCACTGTTTGCTTGGGGACTTTTTTATTCTTTCATCTTCATCTTCCTCGTTATCATGTTGAAAGATCTCTGTTAAATAAATAATTAATAAATAAGTAAAAATGAATTCCAGTACACAAGGTATTGAAATCTGTTATCGTTACTTTCATTTGTATTTTCTTCTCATCTGCTCCTCCCTTTTCTCTTTTTCCGTTTTTTCCACCTTCATCATCATTTTCAAAATGACCGTCTACACTTGTTTTTTCACTAACAGACAGAAAGTAACAGAAATTGGATTCCGCATTGTCCAGAAAAAATTATCAACAAAAACTTTGATTAAGCATGATTCAACATATCAACATAGAACAAATTAAACATATTTTTAATTTTAACTGTATTTTATTTTTGCATTTTAATTGTGGTTTGTTTTCTCTTATTTTGGAAATGTAAAAACTCTTCGGAAAAGAAACACATTTGTTTATCAACAAAATAACATATGCGCTTACAGAGACACAGAGATGATGTATGTCAACCCATCGAATTTTCGCCTGCGTCTTTTTGTTTGCGCCGCCACAAACCATTCAACGTAATATTATGTTTCTTGGTGGCATGACTCTAGCATATACATCTCAAAACTATCATTTGCCATCTCAATTAGCACCTTAGTGGCGTAATAATTAAGAATTGTACATTATGCGCAGACAGTCTCACCCATTGCATTGACAAATTGGTCTAACGATTATGTCATCATCAAGATAAACATCAAAGCCCGATTCGTTGATGGGAATTTGGATACCACGTTAATCCAACTGATCTCAGTCGGTGTATCTTGATTTCCTACGAAGGATAGTCTATAACATTTTATGAGTGTCAGTTTTGATTCGACAGGTGCTCTCTTCACTTTATGAACACTCGATAACATCATAAAAGACAATGAAAGGGCAGCAATTGTGTACAATGCATTTGGAGGTAATGACAGAGAGACAGAGAGACCGCTTGGTGCCAATCCTATTGTCTGTTGGGATTGACTTACGTTTCTCTTTCTCCTTCCATTGCAGTTCTTTTCTTTTTTCCCACAACTTTTCTCTCAAATTTATGTGAAAATAATGATCTCTTTCCTAAATTTAATTCATTTTATTTTCAGAATGTCTTCAGAAAAAAGCAACAAACGCGCACTGTCGCCCGGAAATGATAATAATGATGAACGTAAAAGATCGGCTCCTACTGATTCTTCTTCTTCTGAGTAAGCCAATTTTTCATTATCAGCTATTTTCATTATCCTTTTTGTATATAAAAATTCATTTTTCTCGATATATTCTGTGAGAGGGAAAGTCGCTACTCCAGTGTTTTTTCTATCCTAATTTCTGACTCACTTGTTCCACCTAGCCAGTTATAGATGTTTGAAATCATTTAATTTTCAGAATGTCATCCATGCAACAAACTTCCAGCAACAAACGCTCACAACCTCCTGGGGATGACGGTGATGACGATCGTAAAAGACCGACACCTGCAAACTCTTCTCCCACTAGGTAAGCAATGTTTTTATTATAAGTAAACTTCCCATTTTTGGCAGCAAACAGGTACATAAAAGAATTTGAATTTTTGATAGACAACGAGTTAGCATAATTGTGATGTGCATTTAAAGGGTTGGGAGACATTTTTCTGTTTTTTTTTAATACGGTGACACCTCTATTAGAATTGCATGCGATAGAAACTTTGGTATCCAGTGCGTTGAATCTTTTACTGATCTGACTGGTTTTCTCTTTATATTTTCATTTTCCGTTTCATTTTCTACACCAATATTGGGTGATTAGTTAATTCAAATAAAAGATTGATAAATAACATTTTTACGTTCAGGTGCGAATCTCCCAATATCGATGTAACAAAGTTTGAGCGAATACGAGTTCTTGGAAAAGGAGGTGTTGCTACGGTTAGTTTGGAATTTTTTTTATTATGAAAAAAAAAACAACTAAAATAATTTAGAATTGTTTTGATGAACCTCTAATGCAGATATTCATGTTTTTTAAAATAAAAATACGTTCAAAATGTTGACGTTGATCAAATTATTTCCATTTTTTTCAAATGATGTCAAATTCAAAAGCTTAGAGGTCACCTGTTGAGTTCTCCGCGCCCTGCTTATCTGAATGAAAAAAGGTTTTGAAATTTGAAAAATCTTTAAAATTGAAATAATCATAATGAAGAAATAAATTGAATTCAGTATTTCAGGTGTACCAAGCAAAGCGAAGGGACGATCTAAAAATATTTGCATTGAGACAGACTGTACAAAGAAGGCAGATATTAGAAGACTTGAAATTGAAAAGTTCATCATGATGACTTCAAGATGCCCATTCATTTGCAGAATGTTTTATGCGATCACAACTCTAGATGAAATATCGTTTGTTTTGGAATACATTCCAGGAGAAGATCTCGGTTCCATATTGAAAAAATCTAAAGTTCTAAGTGAAGAAATATCCAAATTTTATGTTGCTGAAATTATGATTGCTCTTGAATATCTTCATAACCGAAAAGTGATTTACAATAATCTGAAGTCGTCAAACGTGATGATTGTGGAAGATGGGCATATAAAGTTGATTGATTTTGGATTAAGTAAAATGAACGTTCCCAAAGGAGTGACGACAAAAGGAGGAGGTGGCAGCCCATTCTATATGTCTCCAGAGATTGTACAAAAACTTGATATCGATCACTCAGTTGATCTCTGGAGCCTCGGATGCGTATTTTATGAGATGATTACTGGTTCAACCCCATTTGAAGCGTCTGATTTCGAAGCAGTATACCGAAATATACTTTATAAAAACATTAAATTTCCGGATAATATCTCATTTGCGGGAAAATGTATTCTGTATGGACTGCTCAATAGAGACACGCAGTACAGGCTAACAATAGAAAAGATAAAATCATGCAAATACTTCATGGATATCGATTGGGAAAAATTGAAAAATCGGGAAGTCTCACCTCCTTCCAATCCATACGTGCTGAATAATTCCTCCGACTCTGTCTGAAACACATTTCATTTCAAAATGGTTGCAAGTGAGTTGTGCAGTTTGAACTTAATCCGTTTTCAGAAAACACGTTTGAGGCATTCATGATGACAACCGATTTCATTTTCACAACACTTTTCTCAGCAAATCTATGTTTTCCTGTCTAAACGTTTTTTTTAAATCTATCGCTCGCGTCTAACACCACATATGTTTTTATGAGTCTTAATTAAAACAAAATTCATATATTCCCCATTAATTTTCTAAATGTATTCCACAACGTTTTAATTTATTCGATATTTAAAAGACTCATTTATAATGTACCTTTAACGCTTTTGCAAATATTATGGCATTATTCGTAAAAAAAAAGTTACTACATATGTCCCAAACTAATTGAACTGACTATTCAGTCGATAAGCAATCACAATACTTCAGTAAAATCAACAATTATTTCATAAGATGATCTATTTTCGAATATATTTGAAGGAATTGTGATAGACATCTAATGTCTGTCATTTCTCCTCTTTTCCTTGGATTCTATCTCTTAGTTCAACATTTGATTAATTGCCAGCCGTTCGCCCCGATAACAATCGAAGGTCGAATGGCCTGGTTTCCCCTTTCCGTATTCATTATTATTGACTTGCACTGGTGGGGGAGAGTGACCTGTCTCGGGACCTCCGGGCACTCTTCTTCCAATACCGGACTTGAAATAAAATATATTGCAATATATTCAATAATGAATAATCCTAACAAGACAATAATCAAATAACACAGAGGGTCAGACGCGAGCCTCTTGTTGTGTTAAGGAATTTTAGAAAATTACATAAAGTTTAACATCGGTCTTCTTTTAATTGATCAATTGTTGAACGGTCGTTAAAATCTTGATATCTCTGAAAACAGGAAAATTCAAGACTTTGATGTTCCAGTCAAAAACATTTTTTTTAAAAAAAGTCTGAAAGTTGGAAAAAAAGATCACATGTCTAATGAACTTGTTTGGAAAAATGTTGAGGGAATTATATTTCTATGCCCAGATAGTACAGAACTACACTCAAAACTGCACTGTTTCTTTTGAAACTGACAGCATTCGGATCATTAGATTAAGACAGCAAAAAATCACTCAGCACAGAGTGGCAACAAATGATTTTCATCGCTTAAAGACATTAATTATTGAATAAGATCTTAATATCCCACTGTAGCGAAAGATAAGAAAAACTTGTTTGACAGAATATGTTTTTTTCACAACCAGACCCCTCATTCATTACCTTTTCGATCATGACCGTCACTCTCACATAGTCAACTAGATGTGTATCTCTGCTGTTTTCCACAAGAAGTGGGCGGGGACACATCAACATACCCCTATATAAAGACCCGTCTACACATGAAATCATCATTCATTTTTATTTGGACCACCGTAATGTGGACCTTTCCCTTTGATTTTTTCTAAACTTCTTTATTCCTTTTTAATAGTTTTAATTCAACTTCTTGGCATTGACGAAATCATTTATGTGATGAGGCATTGCTCAATTTTCTCGACACTCTCACCTAAAGAATGAAGGGAAATAAGGAATTTTATGGGAAAGTGAGCCTTCTCTTTGTTGCAGATTTTTTGCAACTCCCAACTCTTGGCCAACAACCTGCCTACAACTGTAAGTTTTTTCCAAAAAAAAACATGTTGCTAAAATATTTTCATTTAGGGGATGACTGGAATATGTTCCAAGTCTTTAAATTATTATCAAATTTTCGCCAAAAGGATGATGTGGACTTCCAAAAACGACTATCTCGTTGGGCGATCGGCAACGTGAAAGCAGATGATGTCAATTTTTTGAAGGACAGAGCCATATGCAAAGGGATACATGTAGATTATCCCGATCTGGTCGATTTTTACTTCCAAAAAAAATTTGACCCCACAACATGTCTCACCCTGGCGACCAAAAACAAAAATGCAGACATCTTGAACGAAATGGTAAGTTTTCAATATTCTCACGATAAAAATGGCATATTTTAACAGATATTGGAAAGAATTGCTAAGAAGCAAATAGTTGTGAAAGTGTCAACTTGGTTGGTCAAAAGTCAACCAAAGAGACGCGGAGATGTAGTTCAGTATCAGGTTCTTAAACTTTCCAAGACAATACACATCACCATCGGTTCCTACATCATATTCACAAAACAAGTGGAGGCTCATGGAATTTTCGGCTCACGTGGAAATGTCGGCCATGTTACATGCATACACGAAAAGAAAAACGTTGTACTCGGAATGGAGATCACGTAAGTTTTCAACTTTCCTACTAATTGTAAAACCATTTTTATAGGCTTCCATATTATTTTGGGTGGGAGACAAAAGAGGTGCCGGAGATGGAAACCAACGACTTCAAACAATACAACCTCTACTTCCACATTCGTCCTGCTTATGCCACCAACTTTTATCAAGCACAAGACGGCACATTACGAAATGTCATAACGGATGGATTCCTGACAAAAGCCGCATTTTACACTGGAGCTATTAATAAAGAACATATTCTATTTTTTTTTGAAAATATTGAGCTTAAGCCAACACCGAAATCCTCGATCCCACGTAACAACGCAAAAAGCAAGATGACGGGTGAAAGAGAGAAGTGATAAAAAAGATGGTGATAAAAAATATGAAAAGAGCCAAAAACGCCCTTTTATGATTCTCTTCCATTCTTTCCATACATCATAAAAATTTTCGTGTTTTACGAAATCCTCCAACAAAGTCTAAAAAAATTCGATGAATATTAATGAAAATGCAGGAGCGGCAAAAGACGCTGAAGTTTTGTCAGCCGAACATAACCAAAGTTATAAAGTAGTTTTTATTGTAAAAATTTAATTAAAAACTTTAAAATTATGTTTAAGTTGTTTTAAAAATCCATATCCTTTGATTGACTTCTGCTTGGGATCCGTTTCTTTTTCTTTGGATGTGAAAATTTACAATTATCTGTAAGAGTTAAAATATAAGACTGTCATGGATTTTTGCAAAAACTTACCTTCCTTATTTTGTCCACCGCGTTCAATAGTTTGGAAATTTTTCAAAATGTTCCATTCTTCTGAAAATGTCTTTATCCTTCTTATTTTGTAGTCCCAATGAGCATGAAGTTTTTGTCTATCAATATCATCCATTTGCTTGATTCTCTTCTTCAAATTGGCTGGTCGTACAAGCTGAATGGAAAATTATGAATTTAGGACAAGACTAGTTGAGGAATGGGAAAATGATCAATTGAGAACTTTCTCAAATATACAACGCTCCACATAATCTTATTGCCACCGACAGTCCCCCGAGAAAAAAATTTTTTTAACGTCAAATCCTTACCTTTTCCCATCTCAATTCAAATAACTAATACAGTGAATATAATAATCATAAAATATTAAAAAAATAATTTATAGTTTAGCAAAAATCATTGAAAAGAGACCTGCTAGCACTCGCGGTCAAAAAGAAATACGAAATGAAGCAGAAAAACGTTGGTCTTCTTCATCAACACACACTCAAGAGTACATGTAAGAGACGCAGATACTGTCGTTGCAGAACTGTCATAAAAATGGGTTTAGTATACAACTAACAATTTGTTTACATTTCGTGGCGGTACTTGCAGGCCGAGGACGGAGGCACAAAGAAAGCACCTTCGGCTTTTATATGTGTGCCTGCGTGTGTGTTAAAGCAAGATAGAGAGTCAAAATCGTTGGCGACTACGAAGTGATAAATAACAGTAAGGAAATTCATCAGTTTCCCAGTTAGTTTATACTCATCATTTTTCTCTGACCTAAGTGGGTCATCAACTGCAAAATTGTAAAATTGTAAATTTTTAGTCATCTGTGACCCCTCACAGGAGACATGTCGGCTGAAGATCTCATTTTTTGTTGGGAAATTGGGTCGAAGTGATTCAAAAACGTTCAAACTGTGTACTGGAGATCAAAATAAATGTCAGAAAGTAACTGAAAGCTGAATCATGTGAAAAAAAGTGCAGGAATTTAGATTGCTCACCTGAATGGGAAAGGCACCCAGAGTTGAGGACTCACAAAAGGCTGTGAAGGGTTAATGATGCCTGATAATCATTTTCTCACGATTATGTTTATTTTCTGATTGATTCTGACCCATTTTATCAGAAAAATTAGGGTGGAGCAACCTTTATGTGGAATCGTCAAAATCACTTTTTCTGATTTCACGATAATTGGGTCACGTAGGTAAAAAATAATAGCTGGATATGATTTTTTATGGGATTTCATATGGAGTATCAGTTGCAGCTTTTTCCGAAAATTGACCCAAAAGCTGCTCCTGTGAAAACTGAGGGTGGAGCAACCTTTATGTGGACCGGTGTATATTTGAATTGACTTTTTTGTTTGGAAATTCATCTATTCGGGTGTTTATAAATCCCGAATAAACATTTCACTTACTTTTCTATCTTGTTTACTCCCTTTTCTACTTCTATGTGCTCATCAGGCGTCTCGTTTCCTTCTTGCCTTGGCAGTCCGTTTTGGAAGACGACCTGGAAACTCAGAATATGCTTTAAGACTCATTCTCCGAAAAACTCGAGTATGGAGGCGTTGACGGCCGCACAAAATGAAATCAAACCGTTTTGATTCTTTTGATATTTCATATAATGGGTGCCCCAACACTTCTAAGAACTTTGGTGCCTATTCCATCTCCTCTTCCTAGCTATTCCAAAAAATTGCTCCAATGTGAAAACATTAACATTTTTCCTGATAGAGATATTGATCAAATCTCATCGGGAATCAATTGTAGACATCATTCTAAGCATTTTTTGTGTTCAGACCGAAATTCCAACTCCACTTCTTCAGGGTGAAATTTCACAAAATATGTCGATTTTTCTAGTTTTTTTGATTTTTGTATGTGAAGACGAACGAGACACAAAAAGATCTCTTCGGAATATTAATCTCCATCAAATTCTACGTCGAAACCCCCTATTCTGAAAAAAAATCTCGATACCATGTTTTGAGATTTTTTGAGTTTTTTGTATAAATTCACCTATATTCCACGTATACCTATTCATGGGTTGTTACAACAAACAAAGATTACAAAGTCGATCCGTTCTTCAAGTGCTAGAAGCACTGCAGATCCCGGTGTTCAGTATACACTTAAGTAATCCTGGTGGTGTACCGGTCTGGGCCAATTTTTAAGTCACTTCCTGGCCGGGGATAGTGACCGAGTAATCTTTCGTAGCATGCTACTACCCAATGAAAGGCTGGGTGAACCTGGGGGCTGAGGGTGGACTTGAACTCGTGACCTCCAGATCGCTCGCAGCAACCACTGCCGACTGAGCTATCGACCCCCCCCCCCCCCCTCCAACGAAATAAAAAATGAATGTCTCAGATCTAGTCTATATTTTAGCTATGATTGGTACATGTCATGTGTATGCAATTCACAAATTATCAGGAATTCTCTATAGACCGTTTCCGTATGGGACAGCTTATAAAATCACTATGTTCAAAAATTGTATACAATATTGAAATGATCATAACTCTTTTCTTTTTCAACGAATTTCCCCAATTCTTTGCTCAATCGAAAGAGCTTCAAAAGAGCAACAAAAAAGTCTATTGGGGTGATGTTCTGATAATTTATCCAAAGTTATATTCGTCAGTTAATAGTTACTGGGTATCCCGGTAACGTTCCCAGGTACACAAACTGGCGGGAACTGAAAATTGTTTTTTGGGAATTCAAAAAAGTTTTGGCAGGAATTCGAAAAAGTTTTAGCGGGAATTTTTTTTTACAGCAGGCAACAATGCTAAGGTTATTTTAGCGATAGACAGAACTATCTTGAAATTCTATTCTCAGTTCGTCCGTGAAAGCTTTTCTTTATTTATAACCAGTGTGTCTTATCGGTAATGTTGAGTGAATTTACTGTAGTAAATTTTTACGGTAAGGCGCACTGCTCAGAACAATTAATGATGATGGAAGTGGGATTACGCGGCGTAGCCGCGGAAGACCACTGGTACACGCTATTCGGCAACTTTGAAGACGAAATTCTAGGAAACTAAAAAGCTGATTAAATCAAAAATTGTGGCGGAATACCAAATGGTCAAAGCTTTGGTGCCTCTAAACACCGTAATCCTAAAGCACTTGGATAATCATGAAATTTGAGAAGCCAAGCTCTTTTTTGCTCTCTGCGTCTCTTTCCGTGATCTTTAGTTTTTTTAACAAACTGGAGCAATTTGACATACTAAATATTAGCATATCTGATTAGTCCCAAGAATAGACCTAATGTGTTTGGATATGTATTTTTAAAAACAATCAAAATAAAAAATATTATTTATTTAATCGAGTTAAACATTTTAACTTTTGCGTCTCCATTCCACTTTATGAATCCTTTCTTGATTTGCTCCACTTTTTCCAATTCGATTCGCTCTGCCAACTCTTCCCATTTTTGGCCAGTTCGGTTCTGTATCTATCTGCATGGGACCATATTCCTTCTGGAAGCCAAGGAATTAGGTTATTTAAAAAGGGAAATCAACTTACTCGAATTTTGAACCATGTTTTTCTTGGCGTGCCCGTAAAACAGGCGCCTTGCACACACTGTCCTTATTTTCTTTGGTTGGGGGACTGCTCCGGTGTCCATTGGGTTGAATAGGTATTCGAAGACGATGCCTTCAATCACTCCTGAAAAAAATTATTTCAATAATTCTAAGCTAAATATCAACTTACTTAAATCTTCATCCGAATAAATCGGCGATGCTGCAGAATGTTCCATCGCTTGACGCCTGAGTTCTTCCGGAGAGACGTATGGAGCGGCGGCGATCATTGCAGCTCTGGTGAGTTGACGGTATCGGACTGTGTTGCTCTTTCATTGAGCTCATCATTAAGAGGTCCTGTAAAAAATAATTTCATTTTTATTTTAAGTTATGCATTCGTTAAAATTATTCACTCAATTTGAAGCTATTGATCTTTTAGAATTTTGAAAAACTGCTCTCTTTTCAAACTTTTCTCACAAATAAGCCTTTGTAGTCATCTAGTGACGTCTTTCTCAGCTATTCGTTGAAGGAGAGGTAAGGAGACACAAAGAAAAAAAATCAATGTTTAGTCGAAAAAAGGAAATTTGCTAATAATAATGTATTTTTTAATTTGACTATAGAATTAAATGAAGGTTTAGAATAAAAATTAAAAACTCACCTTTCGATGTCCATTTCGATACTCAATCAAATAAAAGCAAATAAAAAATCATTTAAAAAAATCAAAAAACCAAACAACCAGCCAGTAGGTCGACAAAAGAGACAAATGACGATTTGAACAGCCAAAGTGGAAGAGTGAGAGAGAACGAGACGCAGAGATGGGGTAAGAGTGAACAAACGTTGGAGAAGAAGAGTGGGGGCAGATGTGTTTGTGGAAGATGTGTCCCCGCGATGCAGTCGCCTACCCACCGCATTGTTCATATTAAAACCGCAGCCACAGCGGGGGGCACTCGATTCGAGGCCGCCGCAATGCAGAAAGAAGGAAAAGAGATATTTCGAAAACTGAGCAGAAAATTGGCTCTATTATTCCGATAGACCTAGTAAACATTCTTAGAAAGTTTCAAGTTGACTGAGATGCTCGAACCTAGTCACAAGTTGAAAATTATCTGAAAAAGTAGTGAAAAAACACAGAAAACACCGAAACAGCGAAAATACGCGTTATTCGGCGATTTTGAAGACGAATTTCTTAGAAACTAAAAAGCTGATTAAATCAAAAATTTTGCAGGAATGCTAAATGATACGATTGATTGCGATTAAACCTTTCAAACATTTATCTGCTTCAAAATATTATATATTTCAAGAAAACCACTATTTGAGAATGTGACGTCATGAAACGTATTGAAACCATTTTTATTGAAGATTCGTCTATGAAAAATTGACAGATAAACAACGTAAGAGAAGGAAGAGGTCTCTCTCTCGCTTTTCTCTAACCACTACTCTCTCATATTTGCACATTCTCTCACTTGTTGAGACGACCACTCTACGTGATTACCGCATCACTAGTTCTTCTTTCGCTGACTGTTCACTTTCCTGGGTGGTCCGATACTGAACTTAAATTTCAAATATTATATTTCGGAGAAACTGTTTTTCGGAGAAACCCTATCATGATTATACTTTTCTGAACCGGAAGAACACGGAGATTCCGAATATGGCAATGAACAGAATAAAGTTATTAATTTTTACTTTTCAATTTCATAAACACCTTCGCCGCGACGAGAAGCCCGTAGAAATTGCTGTTCCTGAATCAACACCAATATTGGAAGAGCTTGGAGAACTCTTAGACGATGGCGGCGAAGGTATTTTTGTAATTGAAAATTGAAAATTATTAACTTTATTCTGTTCACTACCGTATTCGGAATCTCCGTGTTCTTCCGGTTCAGAAAAGTATCATCATGATAGGGTTTCTCCGAAAAACAGTTTCTCCTAAATTTTTGAAATTTAAATTCAGTATCGGACCACCCAGGAAAGTAAACAGTCAGAGAAAACAGAAACAGTGTGCTGCGGTAATAGAAGTACAAAAAAGTGGTCCACTAACAAAATGTAGTCCTTATCATGAGCAATATTTTATCAGTTGACACTTTTTCAAAATCTCTTCTCCAAACTTAAATAAACCCGTTTTAAAATTATACTACTTCAGGAATCAATATACAAAAGATCATCGATCATATTGAATGCTTCCAAGTTTCTGCTTCATTATGATCTACTCAAATTGGCGGAGATGACTCCGGAAGCTCAATATATCGTTGGAGATAATGATTATCCAATAATCGCATCATTTTCGAGAAAAAAGGATATTCCACTGACTACGATCGTTGCCGCATGCTTCTATCAACCAAACGCTTCCATTGGAATAAGGAATCCCCGAACTGGAATGGAAAAGTGTCAACTCAGTCAATCCCTTAAAGAATTGGCTTATGGAGCAGAGCATAATTTCAATAGGTTCGAGTAATTTTTTTTCTGATTTTAAAACTTTTTTCTTGTGAAACAGTAAACTTTCAAGGTTATTTATTTCTTTATTTCATTTGATTCACAATAAAAAAGAAAACCGGCTAAAAAATAGAGCAGAAGACAACCAAATACAAGCACATTTTAAATAACGGGAGAGAGAGAGAAGATAGGCGATGAGAGATGGAAAATCAGACGCACCGTGTGGAAAAAAGAAACATAAAATTGCGATAAATGCGTGAACAAAGTAGAGAAGAGACCAAATGATCGGCAATAGTCAAATGATCTGACAAAGGGACGAAGGAGACGGGTGGCCGCGGGCGCTATGACTCATCACTGCGTCTCCTCCCTCCGTACACTCTTTCGCTGAAGGCATTTCCTTTGAGGGTGGTCTCCACCTGCGGATCCTTAATGACTCAATATCGTAACCCGGTTATAAAAAGAAAACCCTACATGATTATACTTTTCTGAACCGCAAAAACACGGAGAATACGAAAATGGTGATGAAAACTGATAATTTTGACGTTTTAAAATTTCAAACGGGAACGAACTCCAATGGTTTAAATAAAAAACAAACATGCAATCCAAAAAGTGAAGCTTACTTCAGACATGTTTACATTACAGTGCTCCACATAATGATACGCCACATCCCTAAAATTTCAAATATCTCCAACATGAGTTTGATGCATAAAAATGCTATTTTAATAACTAAAATGCAATAATGAATAACCCCATAATAAATTCGTCTTCAAAGTCGCCGAATAACGCGTATTTTCGCTATTTTTTGTGTTTTTTCACTTTTTTTTTTAATTTTCAAAAAAACAGCTGCTTAGTTTTCGAAATATCTCTTTCCTTCTTTTTGCAAGGCGGTGGCCTCGAATCGAGTGCCCCCTCCCCCCCCCCGCTGTGGCTGTGGTTTTAATATGAACACTGCGGTGGGTAGGCGGGGCTTATTCTACCTCCCGCGGGGACACATCTTCCACAAACACATAAGCCCGCACTATGCTTCACCAAGGTTTGTTTACTCTTACCCCATCTCTGCGTCTCGTTCTCTTTCATTCTTCCACTTTGGCTGTTCAAATTGTCATTTCTCTCTTTTGGCGACCTACCGGTTGGTTGCCCCTGTTTTACTGATTTTTTATAAATTTATTATCTGTTTTTTATTGATTCATTGCGGAAACGAATACCAAAAAGTGAGTTTCAAATTTTCATTTTAAATTTTCATTTAATTCAGTAGTCAAATAAAAAAAGATATTATTATTAGAATATTTTCCTTTGTTTGATCAAACATTGGTCTTTTTCTCTGTGTCTCCTTACCCCTCTTTTAACAACTAGCGGAGAAAGACGTTATTTGTGTGTTAATTTTGAAAAGAGTGCAGTTTTGAAATTCCTACAAGATCAATAGCCGCACAGCGGCAAGTTTACTTCTCCATCTACTTAAGAACAGAATTTGAAGAGTGAATCGCAGCTTGAAATCGAGAATAATTTTAAAGAAAACACTTAAAATGAAAATCAAACGTTTTTCCAGAATAGTGTAACCATGAAAATATGTGCAACAAATTCGATCATTCGCAATCATCATCCTCGTCATTAAATGAAAGAAGTTTTTAGTGATCAAGAGGAGGTTGTCGAAAGGTGAGTTTTTTAAATTTAAAATTTAAGAATGTTCTCGAATTTTTTGAGTGCATCAAGAATTTCGTTTTTCTCAAAGTAAAGGCTCTCAAAGTTTGGTGAGGCTTAGACTACAAAAGCTACAAGTTCTACATATAAGCCTCATCAAATTATAATAAAAATAATTTCTACATAGTTTCCTGATATCTTTCAGTTTTCAATATCTCTTGTGTTTACCAAAACACATCTTATAATCCGTTTTCAATCTAAAAAAATTTACAGATGTCACAGGTTGATCTAACCGATCTCTATACACCGACTCCGAAGTTTTTGGCGTTTCGGCACGTCAAATGCACGTTCTATCGGTGAGTTTTAAAAGTTACCTATAATTAAAAACTCTATTAGTATTGCCCTCAATAGAAGTTATTGAAAGTTGGTATTGCATGCAATTTTAATAGAGTTTTACGATAGCTAATATCTTCGAAATTTTGCGGCTATGCCGCGATTTCCACTGGTAATTCACCATTTCTCAAATAAGAGTAAATTTCTTATAATTGATTTTTTTGAATCGTGCTCAAATATACACACCGCCTAAGCCGTTTTATGTAGACTTTTTCCTATTAATGTATTTTCCTTTTATTTCTGATCACAAAACAATCGGGATCACTTTCTATAAACTAATGGACAAATTCTGCCTTGCCGTTTTTGCTGAATAACAAACTTTTTTGTATTCCCGTTAAAAATGGTTTGAATTGAATTTTTTTTGCATACTGTAGGTGTCACAAGGGTGCTCCTATAGAAATCTTCATCCATGCCGACTCCTCCTGGCCGAATTAGAACTTTTGGGTTACTGTAGCTACCGTAATCCTACAGTAATCTGAGAAACTAAGTGTATGCTATTGAAGCGCAGAGAAGTTCATGGGTGATCCCCAAATATGAGAATATACGGTCAATTAGGAAAAAAAATATTCGAGGCACTTGGAAACTTAACCTACGCCAATTTTATTTTTCAGAAAATTCATATCCTCGCTCACCTCCGAGAAATGGAAAAGGCCAACGGATTTGACAAAATGAGAAAACTCATGAGATGGAACAATGTTTAATTTTATATTGTGGAACCAATTTTTGAGAAAAAATAAATTTGATATTTATATATTTGATACTTTTTATCTATTAAAAGAAAGAACAAATTTAGTACAAGTTAGAGAATGTCTATTTGAATAGAAAAAGGGTCAACAATAAAAGCGAGCGGACTCGAAAAGGCGTTGACCCACTTGTGCGGGTAAGGAAAAAAGGTGTTGTAAATTTAACAAGCGTGAGAGTGATAAAAATTCAAATTGTTCTGGGGATAAACTGAAGATATTAATAACTAGGTGGCCTCGAAGTGGGATAGATAAGGCAAGGAAGTTATGTGGGGCAGTTTTTGTTTTTCTATTGGGCGACGAGCTGATTTAATGAGGGAGATAAAATCAGAGAAATAAGAAAAATCAATGTTTTATATTTTCGGATGACCTGATTTAGGAGTTCTAACATCGAATTTAAGATGAAAGTGATACCTAACAACTTTTAAATCCACCGAGACTATTCAGATGTCCATAAGCCTCCATAATCAAAATGAAAAGTATCAAACCTGAATTTCAACCTGAATGTGATGCCTGACAATTTTTGAAATCACCAAAACAATTCAGATGTCCATATGTCCCCATAGCCCACACCAAGTGTCTGTATGCCTAATCTCAACCTGAATGTGATACCTGACGATCAGATGTGATGCCTGGCAATTTTTGAATTCACCAAAATAATTCAGATGTCCATATGTCCCCATAGCCCACACCAAGTGTCTCTATGCCTAATCTCAACCTGAATGTGATACCTGACAAACAGATGTGATGCCTGGCAATTTTTGAATTCACCAAAATAATTCAGATGTCCATATGTCCCCATAGCCCACACCAAGTGTCTCTATGCCTAATCTCAACCTGAATGTGATACCTGACAAACAGATGTGATGCCTGGCAATTTTTGAATTCACCAAAATAATTCGGGTGTTCATATGTCCCCATAGCCCACACCAAGTGTCTGTATGCCTAATCTCAACCTGAATGTGATACCTGACGATCAGATGTGATGCCTGGCAATTTTTGAATTCACCAAAATAATTCGGGTGTTCATATGTCCCCATAGCCCACACCAGGTGTCTGTATGCCTAATCTCAACCTGAATGTGATACCTGACGATCAGATGTGATGCCTGGCAATTTTTGAATTCACCAAAATAATTCAGATGTCCAATTGTCCCCATAGCCCACACCAAGTGTCTGTATGCCTAATCTCAACTTGAATGTGATACCTGACGATCAGATGTGATGCCTGGCAATTTTTGAAATCACCAAAATAATTCAGATGTCCAATTGTCCCCATAGCCCACACCAAGTGTCTGTATGCCTAATCTCAACTTGAATGTGATACCTGACGATCAGATGTGATGCCTGGCAATTTTTAAATTCACCAAAATAATTCGGGTGTTCATATGTCCCCATAGCCCACACCAGGTGTCTGTATGCCTAATCTCAACCTGAATGTGATACCTGACGATCAGATGTGATGCCTGGCAATTTTTGAATTCACCAAAATAATTCGGGTGTTCATATGTCTCTTTGGTCCAAAAACCAGTCTTCTACCTCTATCCCCGGCTGAAATCGTCAGCCATCACATCAGGTGTCACCTGACCCTACCAAAAAAATTCTGATGCTCGATAACCTCCATGACCCAAGTACCAGTCCTCTAGACCCAATGGGAGCTGAAAACGCTCAAAATCAGCAGGTAAAAACTACTTGACCTTGACATTTAAGTTTATAAATCCACGTTCTAGGGTCGATTTGAGTGGAAAATCCTCAGAAAATTCATTTCTCGCCTTTTTCCCAGCAGCGATCGGTCGGATTCTCGGAGAGCTCTCAATTCGAGTGAGTTTAAAAGGATAAATAGTCTAGAAGGGGGTGGAAATGTTGGGATGTTAAGTATTGAGATGATAGATTGGGACATGGGAAATTTTTTGGGATAGGTGAGAAGTCAGTTAAGTAGGTCACTGCCACGAAGCTATGAAAAAACAAGGGGAATTATCAAAAAATCAGGTTTTAAGAGGGAAATAGTGTAGAAAAATACGGGAATCTTATAATATTAGATATTGAGATGATAGAGTAAAGTATGGGAAATTTTTTGGGATAGGTGAGAAGTCAGTTAAGTAGGTCACTGCCACGAAGCTATGAAAAAACAAGGGAAATTATCAAAAAATCAGGTTTTAAGAGGGAAATAGTGTAGAAAAATACGGGAATCTTATAATATTAAGTATTGAGATGATAGAGTAAAGTATGGGAAATTTTTTGGGATAGGTGAGAAGTCAGTTAAGTAGGTCACTGCCACGAAGCTATGAAAAAACAAGGGGAATTGTCAAAAAATCAGGTTTTAAGAGGGAAATAGTGTAGAAAAATACGGGAATCTTATGATATTAAGTATTGAGATGATAGAGTAAAGTATGGGAAATTTTTTGGGATAGGTGAGAAGTCAGTTAAGTAGGTCACTGCCACGAAGCTATGAAAAAACAAGGGGAATTATCAAAAAATCAGGTTTTAAGAGGGAAATAGTGTAGAAAAATACGGGAATCTTATAATATTAAGTATTGAGATGATAGAGTAAAGTATGGGAAATTTTTTGGGATAGGTGAGAAGTCAGTTAAGTAGGTCACTGCCACGAAGCTATGAAAAAACAAGGGGAATTATCAAAAAATCAGGTTTTAAGAGGGAAATAGTGTAGAAAAATACGGGAATCTTATAATATTAAGTATTGAGATGATAGAGTAAAGCATGGGAAATTTTTTGGGATAGGTGAGAAGTCAGTTAAGTAGGTCACTGCCACGAAGCTATGAAAAAATAAAGGGAATTATCAAAAAACCAGGTTTTAAGAGGGTAATAGTGTAGAAAAATACAGGAATCTTATGATATTAAGTATTGAGATGATAGAGTAAAGCATGGGAAATTTTTTGAAATAGAAGCAGTTAAGTAGGTCACTGCCACGTAAAAAACGGTTAGAGAGGGAAGTAGCCTAAAAAATAGGAATCTATTCAGGGCCGAAAAGAAAGTATTTTTTACTTTGTTTTCCCTATTCATGCACGTCAAAAAATACAAAAAATGAATTGATTTACAATGAATTGATTTACATTTTTGTATTTTTTGACGCGCATGAATAGGAAAAACAAAGTAAAAAATACTTTCTTTACTGCCCTGAATAGGTCCATTAGAAAGCAGAGTTGCGCGGAATTCTGCCTTCCGTCTTCCGATTTCCGTCTTCCGGTGAAAAAACCTACTCCGTCTCCCGTTATTGATTTTTGTTCCGTTTTCCGTCTTCCGTTTGAGAATTTCATTCGCCTTCCGTTATTGAAATTTAGTTCCGTTTTCCTTCTTCCGTTTGAAAAACATCATTCCACCTTCCGTCTTCCGTTACTTACTTAGTTACTTAGTCGATCCGTCCTTCGCTCACAAAGTGTGGGCGCGGATCACAGCACACCATGCCTTGCGGTCTTTAGCGATTGTGCTCCAAGAGGTGATCAGTTGCTTTCCTTGAGTCAGTCCATCTCATATGTGGTCTTCCGACGGGTCGCTTCGTATCTCTCGGGATCCATTCTTGCATCAGGGTCGTCCATCGGCCATCTGTTCTTCTCATCACTTGTCCTGCCCATCCTAGTTTTCTTCTTTTGACGTAGTCGAGCGGGTCGCGGACTTTGGATAGTTGTCGGATATCTTCTCGATGTAGATCCCTCTGGCGTTGTTCCGTGAGAGTAATACCAACGAGGCTTCTTTCTAGTGATGCGTGGGTCACTCTGACTCTTTCCGCCAGTGCCTTTGTGAAGGTCCAGGTTTCAGAACCATAAGTGAGAGCCGGGAGGACGATGGAGTCGAAGAGGTTTGAGCGAATCCTGGGGCAGGTGAGAGCATCTGTGGTGTTTTTGATGTTGTTGAATGCTGCCCAGGCTGCTCTTCGTCTTCTATGGAGCTCTGGCTCCAGTTAGTTCTTTGTATTAAGCAGTCTACCGAGGTAGACATACTCTTCAACTTCTTCGATGGTGGCGGTGTTGGTGCCATGTTTGATGCAGACTGGATGGTCGCTGGCAAAAGTGTTTTTCAGCACTTTTGTCTTGCTGGTGTTGATTTTGAGTTCTACTTTTTCGCACCTTTCTACCAGTTCTTGAATCATACGGCTTGCAGTTCGGGGGTCGTGAGCGACCAAGATGATGTCATCTGCGAATCTCAGGTGTGTGAGATTCCTGCTGTTGATGCGCGTTCCTGGGGTCGAGTCGTAGTCATCCTCGTGTCCTTTCAGATGGTTCCAGGACATTTGGCTGAAAACGAGCTCGAGGCAAGAAGAGAAGAGGTTTGGCGAGATGGGGTCGCCTTGTCTGACTCCTTTGGTTATGGGAACCTTGACTCTCTTGTGGAACGGTGTGAAGGTGGTAGTGCAGTTTGTATAGCACTCTTTCAGTAGGTTTGTATAGGCGGGTTCTACCCCTTGCTTCTGAAGGCTTTCCCAGATCGCACTCGGCTCAACACTGTCAAAAGCCTTGTGGAAGTCGATGAAGACTAGTGTGAGCGGGATCTGGTACTCGCGACCAACCTCGAGGAGTCGCTGGACAGCGTGGATGTGGTCGATCGTTGAGAATGATCGACGGAATCCAGCTTGTTCCACGGGTTGAGCTTCTTCTAATGTTCGCCGTATTCTATTCAACAGACACTTGGTGAATGCTTTGTAGAGACCGGGAAGCAAGCAGATAGGCCTATAATTTTCCAGGTTTTCCCTGTCTCCTTTCTTGAAGATCGGGGTGGTCTTTGACGTTTTCCAGGGCCTGGGAACCTTTCCGCTTTTCAAATACCTTGAGAATCTGTCCGTTATAGCGGAAATGACATTGTCATGGCAGCATTTGAGGAAATCTGCTGTGATTTTATCCTCTCCAGCTGCCTTCCCGTTCGGGAACGAGTTGAGAGCAGCGCGGACTTCTTCGAGGAGAAACGGTGGTGGTGTTTCAGTGGAGATGGGCATTGTGAGTATGGGAGATGTGCAGTTACTGCTCATTCCGGCGACGAAAAATTGTTTGTCAAAGTCAAATTTCTGTTAATCGGAGCAACGACACTATTCAGTTTTTACATTATAACTATCTGCAAAATTCAATAGAAAGTTCTATTTAGTAGATTCTATTCCGTCTTCCAGTTAGTGAAATTTCATTCCGTCTTCCGTCTTCCGTTTTCCGGTTAGAGAAATTTCATTCCGTCTTCCGGTTAGAAAAATTTTGTTCCGTCTTCCGTCTTCCGGTTAAAAAAATTTCATTCCGTTTTCCGCCTTCCGTCTTCCGGTTAGAAAAATTTTGTTCCGACTTCCGTCTTCCGTGTTCCGTTTTCAAAATTTTCAATTCCGCGCAACTCTGTTAGAAAGTGAGAAGAATCTGTCCAGTTCAGTCTGAAAAAGGTTTTTCAGATGGATTCTTTTATCTTCCGCCAAAGATATTCCGTTGTCCAACTTATTGGTTCTGGAAACTATTCGGACGTCTACGAATGTAGAGATCTGAAAGTTCCAAAAGCCAAGAAATGCGTCAAAGTCTCAAAGATTGATAATGAAGCACTCAAGTCGGTTTATGTACACGAAGTCGCGATACTTCAAATGTTGTCGAGAAGTGAGAAATACCATCTCTTTCCAACGTATTACGAGAATTTTGAAGTCGAAAATCATGGAGTGATTGGCAAGTAAATTGAAATTTCTAAAATGATTATTTCTTCTTTTAGTTTTGAAACAACTGGGTCAGAGTGTCCGTCAAACTCGTCTGCAAAATCAGAATCAGAAATTCAGTGTTTCGAATTCACTGAAAATCGGATATGCAGTGTTGAACGGATTGAATGAACTTCACAGACTTGGATACGTCCATCGTGATTTGAACGATTCAAACATTCTTTTCAGTTACCCTATCCAAACGGTTAGTTTCATTTTAGCTTTGCAGAAAAAAAACAAGTTCTTATTTCAGATGGCTTGTGTGAAGCTGGTCGATTTCGGATTGTGTGAGAAGTACAAAGGTTCCATTGGTCAGAAAATCAAAATCGATTTGTCGCTCTCTTCGTTCGCATCTCTAGCTGGAAATTGGAATCTTCCGTGCGATGAGAAGGATGATCACGAGTCATGGTTCTATTTTCTGATCTCAATGGCTGGGCTCTTCAAAATCTTTGGAAGTCATGAAGTATTGGTGAGGGAGAAACAGAAACTAGTGAGTTAATTTAAGGAAGACATTAGAAAAAAAAATATTTTTCAGCATCACAATCCACAGGAATTTCTCGCAGAGAAAGGGTGTGACTACCTGATGCCAATATTTCAATCGATCACCAATCAATCGTATGCTTCTGATTTTGACTCTGAAGTTGTGAAGATGGCTGTTCTTGAAGTGAGTCAGATGGATTGCAAGAAGATGTTGGATCATAGAATGGAGAATGGGAAGCTTATCGTCGAATAGAAGAATCTATTGAAGAGAACTAATTGTGTGTTTGTGTCTTTACTTGCTCCTTGAATAAACCGTGTACCATGGTTTTGTCTTTTTTTAGGATAAAAACAATAGAACAGACATGAGAAAATAGCAAAGGAAAAAAATAAATATGCAGTTATCTTAAAATTAAATAGGTACATAGAAAATAAACTTTTTGAAAAGAAATAGAGTTATCTTAGCGTTTTCGACGTTGCCTACACAATTTCCAGTATTATTATTTTTTTTTAATAATCCCTTTATTTAATTGGAAAAAGCCAAATCAAATCTGAAAATTTCGTTATTTTTTACGAACAATTTTTTTATTGAAAGTTACCGAAAAACTAAAAACTATCTGAGAACCAAAAAGGTAGATTTATTTAAATTTTTTTGGTTTAGAGAAAAAAGCGAAGTATTGAATACTGCTTTCAATATTACAGGGGGAATTTTCATATAATTGGCTCATATTTGCGAGTATTCAAAAGTGTTCGCTTTTTTCAAATTATAAATGCTGGTCATTATTTCTTTTGCAATATTCGTATTGTTTATCGCATGGAATGACGAAAAATAAATAAATATAAAACTCAATTTGAGGTAAACATCTGTGCATGGAAGAAAAAAAAAACAAAACATACAGGTTCATATAAAGTACATCGGTAAGATACAAGTTTGGTAGCACTGAGGGGTACAATTCACAGGAAGAATATGGATAAAATTTGACAGAATGAATGTTGAATGGATCAGTGGATTACGGCATGTTGATGTCTTCAAGACTCAATAGAATCATGCGCCAAAAAGCGGAAGAAATTTCATAAAGAGCATTAGGAGTGAGTTCAAAGGGAGGATTTATAGATCCGTCTTCATTCTCACAACCAAAGTTCTCGGATCGTCTAGTTTCCATATCAGCGTTGATAATCTCCTCGAAACCAATCCCATCCACCTGATTCTTCCATAAAGTATTCAAGATTTCACTATCATTGATATTCTCACGGGCAAATTGGATGACATCGAACTTCTGAAATATATTTTTTTTTTTGGAATAATTATGATAAACAAAAAACTTACAGTCCAATTTCTCCAATCTCTTTGTCTGTAGCACTTGAAATTGAATTTTGGAAGTGGTACATCTTTTGGTACGTGTGTCGACTGAAATGAAAGGAAAATTAGTATAAATAAGCTTTTCAAGTTATTGACCTGATGAATTGTTCTTATTTTTCTTTTAAACTTGTTTCATTTTTCTATTTCTTCTTCTCTTTATCACAAGGTAAATTACTGCGAAAACAGGCGCCCGCTCCCTCTCCCCCCGTCGTCATTTGACGGCCAATTCTCGGGGCTCTTTCATCCGCCCTTATAGCTCAGTGGCAGAGCGCTGGTCTTGTAAACCAGAGGTCCGTAGTTCGATCCTGGGTGGGGGCATTTCTTTTTGTTTTTTGGTTTATGCACTAGTTTCTCTTACTTTGAGAATTTTTGCAAAATTTGACCAAAAAAAATTTCCGGTAGGTTATTAAAAGCAACTAAACAGAGAGAAAGCAAAAAGTTACAAAATTCATTTCATCTATCCAAATTTTATCCGTTTTTTTTGCCTGATTAAAAACCGACAGCTTCTCAACAAAGGAGCGAATCCTGGTCACAGATATTGAAAAAAATGCGGTCCCAATAATTTTTTTAAATTTTTTGTAAAACCTCGACAATGTGACCATATTCATGTAACTTACGTTTTTTGAAAATTGATTCTTTACTCGTTTTACTGCTCTTGAAATTGCTCCGAACACGCCAGATTTTCGATCATTTGAAGACATCACTGGTTCCCTGTCAATTGCACTGATTTGAAGTCGCCCATCGACTCGTTGTGTTTCAGATGTAGTATTATTCGCCAATTGTTCAACGAATTTGATGGTTCCAGATGACGAACTGATTCTAGAAAAAAAATTCTTGTGATAGGAAATGTTGAAAACTGAAAATGTATGCACTGACTAGTATAAGACAGTAAAAAGAAAATAAGACAGAAGAAAAGAAAAGTGAATGATCAATCGATAGTTGGCACACTGCCAAAGGAACAGTGGGAGGGGGCATCTCATGGGCTGCCCTCCCCCCTTTAGCGCTCGCCTTCACAATAATGAAGAACAAACCAGACAGGTGTGTGGCAAGGAAAAGGAGGATGGCTGAGAAGAAAAAAAGGGGAAATAATTATAGGGGGAAGGAATATAGGATTCCTATAAAAAATTGTCCACAATTTTAACAAATTAGTGATTAACCAATTTCAGATTCAAATTTTTAATTTGTTAGTTTCGAATTTACTAGTCGCCTTGAAACTTTTTAATCCAATAAAAGAAGTTAACATTCGAAACAGATTGGTTCAAATTTTAGTTCATTGAAAGACTGTAATTGTTATAAAATAACTTTCAGAAAATTTGAATGCAGATATTTCTGAAAATTAAAATTATTCTCAGTTTTTCTCCTAGCACAGCTTATATAGAAAAAAAGATATTTTTTGAAAATAAACATGGCGTAAGTGATATCCGAGGTGTGACGTCATTTCAAATCTTTTTCCGCCTCTGCCTGCTCTCCATTGTTTGACACTCAACAGACAATGTGATGACGGGTCTCACCACGAAAGGTTGACCTGGATACTCTCAGAAGGAGACAAGACAGCGTTGAGTGCCTGCTATCATTGTGATATGTTTACCCCATGCAAGCATCTCGCGTTCCTTTTTCTCTTCCTTATTGTAATGTTTCTTTTTAGAACAAATCTACCGATTTTTTCAAGACATGCCTGGTTTAGCGTGGACATTTTTCATTATAGCCACCTCTTGTGTATCTTAACTTTAAATAATATCTGTATTCAAAATTTTATACTTCTTAAATTCATTTAATTTCAGTTCAAACTCATCATGCAAAAGAAAACCGCTCGAATGTCGACTGGAAGATATACACCAAAACCGAGACCAGAAGCAACTCCAGCTGCAGTGGCTCTTTTGGCTGCCATCGAGGCATTGAAGGCCGAAAAACCGAATAAAGGAACAAAATCATGGAGAAAACTGAAAAAGATGGAGGCGGCTTATAGGAAAATGATAAGAAGAGGACCCAAATAAATTGAAAAAATCTTTATACTGATATTACAAATAAATGTGTCTCTAAAGCAAGTTTTGAGTTACTGTCGAACTGGATTCTAACACAGACAGGTTTTACATAGTACCTGGGTTACTGTATTATTTTTTATTCATTTTCTTATTGAATAGAACATGAATCATCATTTTCAAATTTTCACTTTTCGCATGTTTTTTTATAATAAATTGGTTGTGATCAGAAAAGATTTCCATAACATTGTTATGAAAATTAGTTTAATGCAGTTATTTTTGAAATTTTTTTATTCAACAAGATTTGGTTGAGAAATAAACGTATTTTAAGAAATAAAAAATAGTCAAACAACGAATTGGAGGGCAAACAGAAAACAATTTTAAATAACGGGGTTGGACTTAGTTGGATTCAGAGGCTGTGGATCCTGAATTGAGCTGCTCCGGACAACAATCCATTTGAATTTGTTCATCGGTCAATTTATTTCCCTTACAAATACGATCGGCCACCGCTGAAAAGTTATTTTCAATAAAATCAAATTTCAATATTATTTCAAAGAGTGTGTGTAGACTAAACCATCGGATGATGTACTTCATTATCGAATTCGACTAATGTAGGTTCATATTATCAGAAAAATACTAAAATGTTGTATAATTGCAAAATATGTTTGCATTAAATAAAATGCATTATATCAATCAAGATACACTTAATCAACAGAAAATAATTACTCGGGTAATCTCGCCAAGTCTGGGACAAACTTTGGGCGTTTTACAAGTCTTGGCCAAGTCTCTGACAAGTCTGGGACAAAGGTTGGGTGGTCCACAAGTCTAGGACAAAGCTTCCACAAGACTTGGCCAAACTTTGGCAGCATTCATGCGTCGCGCGCAATAATTCGCCTTTTTCCAAGTCTTGTACAAGGCTGCCACAAGTCTTGACCAAACTTTGGCAGCTTCACAAGTCTTGGCCAAACTTTATTATTGATTTTTTAATTCAAATAACAGGAACAGTTTTCCGTCATAATTCTTTCATTTTTCACTTATTTCTCCTTTTTTTTGTTCTAATTTGGCGATACTATTTATTTTTTTTTTAAAGCTTACAAAATTACGATCAGAAGGATTGATATTTTTCAGATAAAGACCGTTCAACAACGGATCGTTAAAGAAAGTCTCGGAGAAATTCGTTTTCAATGTTGAGGTAAGAACTGGGAATCACTTTTCAATAAAAACAATTTTTTTTAGAAATACTGTGATAACTGACAACGAGTTTTCAACACGGACTTCTTCTCAATGGCTCACTGGTATTACGGAATGAATGGTCGAATTTGAATCAGCTGACAACAACATTTTCAAGTGGAGCCGTAAAAAAAGAAAAATTCGGGTATTTTTTTGTGAAAACTGAACAGCTTAATAATTTTTACTTTTCAGAATCATAAAACTTCAAAAAATCCTCTCAAAATCACCTATGAACATCGTCAGTCCGTCAGTCAATTCTCATTTAATTATTCGATTTAATTTTTTATGTAAAATTTTTCTATTTTTTTCACATTCTATTGTAATTTTGTTTGTATTTTTTAATAAATTAAAATGATAATCCGATTTCACCAATAAAACAAAAGTGGGGGAGGAAAAACGAAATGCGCGACTTACAAGTCTTGGCCAAGCCTGCCACAAGTCTTGGCCACGTTTACCCACAAGTCTTGGCCAGAGAGGGACTAAGACTTGTGGGAGGTTTGTCCAAGACTTGGCGAGAAGACCCGAGTAGGCAACTCATTTTTCGGAAATTGAAATTGTATGTTTTTTTTTACTTAACTAAAACTGCTTTTCTATGCAATGCCATTAATAATGTTTTTGATACCGTCAAAACTTTAATAGAATTGCCCCCGTCGCTAAATTTTAGCCATGTTTATCTCGGTTCTCATAAGAACTATCAAGGAGTGATCAATAAATGAAATGTAGAACTCAAACGGAATTCCATTAATTGATAACTTCATAAAATGTTGTCACAAAAAATTGAAAAAAAAAACTTACATTGTTGTTTTCCAGTGTTGCATCCATTTTTGCAAGCAGAGAGCATTGTCAAGAACAATGTCTCTTCACAACTCCGTTTGGACATATCAGGAGCAGCTCCATTCACATTCCATTTGTTTGCCTCTTTTTGGCTTACTGGTGGTGTGTACGTCGTGCGAGTAAATGATTTCGCGACCTCGACATAGACCTCAAAATCCTCGGCGTTTTCGATGAGGCCGTCAGAAGACGAGGCGAGAGTGGTAGTAGAGAAGACAGCCAGAACAAGGAAGAACGAACTGAAGAAAGTGGAAGACATTCTGAAAATGAAAATGTTTCATATGTATAAAAAATATCGCGCACAAGGTGGCAGCTGCGATTGGGGTAGCAGTGGATTAGGCTGGCGGTGGGGTCTACTAGACAATCACAGATAGTTTTTTGTATTCAAGTTTTTTCAGTTTTCATGGTTTCAAGCACTTTTATTTTGATTTAAAAAATACGAACGAAAAAGTCAATTTTTATTCCTCTGAGATATGAATTTAAAAATGCAGTGGTAGGAAGTGCGCTTTGAAAGATCCTTGTGGAAAAAAGAGTTTGACGTTAATCCAATTGAATTAAAGGAATCAGGAAACCGGTATAGCTGATATCTTTTAATGTACAGGTTTTTTAGAGGGAAATGTTAAAACTAGCAAAATCTTTGTCGCCTGATTCGGCTTCTACCGTATGCAGAACATATGATTAGTTATGTTTAGAAATAGTAGGGACATGGAAATAAACGTTTTTTTTAGTTCCAGATCAAAAATGATATTATGAATTGAACAAAAAAAAATTTTTTTTAAGTTGAAATTCAAAATTTTTGAGAACAATAAATTTCGAAATGTTGAAGAGACAAAAATATGAATTTTTACTACTATCATGAGTTGTCAAAAAATGAATTTCGAAAAAAAAAGTTGAATATTCATATGTTGAAAAAATTCGAACAAGGTTTTCAAGAAAATTTTTCAAAAAATTGTATTAAAAAATATAAAAATTATTATTCAAAATAACATTGTCCATTTTTTTTTTAATTGAAAATAAAAAAACATTTTGTTCAATGATTTCATAATTCCAAAAAAAAATTCTAAAAGCATAGAAAAAGAAGCCTCTAGTCAAGAAAAATGAGAAGAAGAAAAAGGGAGCAAAAGAACTGCACATAAAAGAAATGTGGCAGGAGAAGAAACGAGGAGGGACCCCGTCTGTGTAATGTTCTTTATCGTGCCGCTCTTTTCAAAAAGAAAAGAAAAATGAGAGAAAAGGGATAGAAAAAGGGATAGAAGAACACAAATGTGTGGCACTAACAAATGCATCTTGAGGGTCTTTGAAGAAATTCGGACTCTCCGATCTCGTTTATGAAAAAATTTAATTATGAGAAGTGTCACAAAAAGGGATGAATGCCAATTGCAGCGTCTAAAATTAGAAAATAGTGCTTGTGATATTTTGAACATTGAGTTTTTTTTTCTAAAAATAATTTGATTAAAAACATTTTATTTTCAGACAAAATTAAATCTGAACTCTCCATACTTGAAGAAATCTAAACATAATTTTTTGATTATCAATGTCAAAACCATTTTGAAAAACATTTGGATTTTTTCACAATCTATCAAAACAAAACGAAGGAAGCTTTTGGAATTCTATTTCGAATTTTTAGACGCAGTTGTTTCACTGCGAATAATTCAAAATGATGAAAAACAAATACTTGTCAAATTTGGACCCGGACCGCGAAAGCCTGTGAAAAAAACTCGAAAAACATTGTCTGAGTCTCTTCTCTATAACTACTGGAAGCAAAATAACTCGGTTTACAGTAGACATAGCTAAATATTGTCAATTTATGAATTGTTCAGCTTGAACAGGGCTTTATTTTATTAGTTGGCAACTTTTCCATAACTCTTACAGATGCTGAGATGTATCGGCTACAAGTTATGTTATAAAACGAAGTCAACATAAAACAATGTTTGCATCTCATTTTTTGTAAGCGTTACTAGAAGCGAAATAACTCGGTTACCTTTGCCTAGCGTGTGGAGACTGTACCTTGTACGCGAAGACTCACACATCCGGTCCCCATTCACACCGCCTAGCACACACGCCTCTTCAACAGACACTGTCCGTGCACACACTGTTCTCCTCGCAATACCTATTCATCTGACGATAATTATCGATTTGTTTCAAGTTATTGTGCATACAGTAACAGCTGAGGTTCCGGCCGCGGGGGACGAGGCTGCCGGCATGTTCGGCCTTCAGCAATTTCGCTAGGCCACCGTAAATAATTTTTTTCCCTGAAATTTCTTTCAATTTTTTTGTTTTTTGAGCTTATTTTACCTCTTTTCATAGTTTTTTCAGTTCCGAAAGTGTTCTGTAATTATTTTATTAAACTTTATCGAAGAAATTTCGAAAAAAAAGCCGATTTTTGAACTAAGTCTTCAAGTTTTTTTTCAATTTTTTCGATCAAAATTTAATTCCAGTTGCTTATTTCAAATTCTCTGTCTGCTCATTCAGCTTACCATCATTTTCATGTCTCGGAATACCGCATACAATTCTTTGTCTCCCGATTTTGTCATTATCTTCCTGCTTTTACTGTGTGCTTGAACTCATTTGAAGCACTCATGGAAATATCAGTTTCAAGTACTTCAGAAATGTCATTTTCGATTTTAAAATATTAGAGGGTGTACACAAAGGCTTTTTGCAAAGTTTTTTTTATGTGGGCTTGTTTCACACTCTCTTTAACCTATCCAAAACAGAAAAGATCTTATTTTTTAAACTTTGTTTTCCCTATTCATGCACGTCAAAAAAATACAAAAAATGAACTTTTTACTTTTTTTTGTAATTTTTTGACGCTCATGAATAGGGGAAACAAAGTAAAAAAATATTTTCTTTTCTGCTATGAGTAGGTCCATAAAATTTTCAGAGTGATTGGAAACATGAGGTAACGATCGCCAGATGCCTGAAAATGGCCAAAATGTCCGGAAATCAACTGAAAACACTATTTCTATAAACTTTTCAACTTTACAGTATTGTTTTTAAAAAAATTTATCCCAATATTTAAAAAATAGATTCAAGTATTGAAAAAAATTTAAATTTCCAAATAAAAAAAAGAATAATTTTCAAAAAAAAAGTGACTGGTGGTGGTGGACGACGGCTGGCTTTTGGAGAGTAGGTGGTGGCGGACGGATGGCAGGTTTGGTGACGGCTGGCTGAAGGAAGGGAGGACGGCTTAACGGCGTTGGAGGTCAAGCCGACGGAGCTCGTCCATCAGCTCTTCAGAAGGGACAGCCTGAAATTATCATTTACAGGCCATTGTTGCATTATTTAATTCATTTTTAAAAAACATTTGAAAAAACCACTTACTCTGTTGGGTTTAAACCCCTCCTTTAGAGCTGCGACAGCGAACGGTGTCGGCTTGTCCTCCTTTTTGAGAGTGGAATTCTCATTGCGCCACTTTAAATCTTCCTCGTGCCTTTCTGGTCTGAAATAAGTGTAGTGTAACAGAAGAAAATAGTTTAAAAAACTCACGGATCACAGTTCATCACCCTTATAAACTGTAAGGGGAACTTCCCCCCTTTGTGATGAAGCATAAATTGCTCCGGATCTACCACAATTGCTGGATGCCTCCTCTGGAAGAATTGGAGGAGGGTCATCGACCCTGCCCCCAGCCGGCTCTCCGCGACCCTGAAAATGCAAAGAATAAAAAATAGATAAAGCTTTTGTAAGGAATTACCTTTCATTCAAGGGTCTGACCCCAAAGAGGATACGGGACGAGCCGGCACACTCATAAACCAGCACTTGGTCGGCGCGCAGGGCAGCCATAGCCTCCACCACTCGAGCGAAGACCCGAGAATCTTCGCTTGAGACGAGGGTTGCAGGTTGGGACATTGCGGACATTACGTATATGGGAAACTCTGTTGAATGGGTGGCTCTGTCAGCTTATATACTAAATCAACCAGGAAGAGGAAGTGATCCCGAAAACTGTACTCTCCTGTTTTCTCACAGTATTTCTTTACATGACTTTTGATCATGTTGTTCTTCTTTTTTATTTGTGTGATGCTTCCTTGAACCTTTTGCAGGAAAGTTATAGTTTTATCGATCACAAGTTTCGCACGCAAAGAATTGAACCTGATGTTTGCTGATCAAACAACTATCGTTTTTCTTTAATTTTTTTCACCTTTTAAATGATTATATTGACCTTTTTTCAGATCAAACAATTTTTGATTTTATACTATAAACTACAAAAGATGGAGGGATCTTTAAAATGTATCTCTTGGTCACAATAGATACACAAAGGAGGCAGTCGGAACATTTGACAAGAAAGGTGGATGGTGACCATTTAATGACAAGGGGAAATGACTGTGCTTACTGGAGAACGAAAAGAAGATTACTCAATAATAATAATGGAGAATTTTGTTTCAGGTATGCTTTCCTATTAGTTTTCAGTTACAACACTGTAATCAAAAACTAAGAATTTTTGAAATTGTAACAGAAAATTTAGTTTTCAATGAATGAAAAGTAAATTTATTCAATTAATTTGAAAAAGGAATTTCAATTTTAAGTCTGCCGTATTTACTCTAATAGTACGGCATGCCGTGCTATTTTTCGTGCCCTTTATTTCCCTGCCGGGTAATTAGAGGGTTCCAAACAATTAGAAACTGCCTCCTTATTCTTCAAGTCATCTTTGAGGGAATTTTATTCAAATGTTCATCAAAAATTGTCAGATATTGAACAAAAAATGAACAAATTTGTGCTGATTTTTGTCATTTTTCTTATAAAATGAGTCGATATCCCAGATTTTCTCGAAAAAAATTTGTTTTTCGTTCCAAAAGAGTGAAAATAAATTGAAATAGCTTATTAGAAACTGCTGTATGGAAAGAGCCTGCCAAACCATTAGAGGTGCCGTACTATTAGAGTAAATAGGGTAAATTAAAATTGCCAAATAAATTAATATTCATAAGATTTCTGTATGATGAACAAATGTGTTTTGCAAATTTGTCAATATCAACACAAGACCATTTACAATCCGATTTCTAATAAAATGTGCATATTCATCAATTATTCATCAATGTCGTCATTAACAGGCCGTCATTTTTCCTCCCCTCTTTACTTGACTTCTGATCATGTTGTTCTTCTTTTTTCTTTATTTGTTCTTCCTTGAACCTTTTGCAGGAAAGTTATTGTTTTATTGATCTCAAGTTTCGCACGCAAAGAATTGAACTTGATGTTTGCTGATCAAACAACTGTTTTTCTTTGGAAGTACCGTAAAAACTCTATTAGATGGCCATGGCACTCTATTGTTCAGAGGAGGTTCAGGGTGGCACTGTATTAGAGGGTGGCATTCAAATAGGGGGTGGCACTCTACAGGGTGGCTCAAAAGTATTGAGACTTTTGTTTATTTAAACATTTCAAAGAAGGGAATTACCAGAATCTAACCAGACTTATTTTTGATTACCCAGCCACTTATAGAACAGATTTGAACAAATTAGTTTGAAGTTTGAATTTTCCTCTTTGCTCCACGTCCCCAGACGTGCTCTGAAAAATTCTTCGGTGCGCCGGGGGTAGTAAACGCCAACTTAGTATCGTAAATTGAGCAGAAATTTTTATTATGACTTGAAATTTAAATTGGCGAGAGGCTTTACCTTTATCTTGAAGAATCATGTTCCTTCGTCTCTCTCACGTTTATTTAGTTGCGTAACCACAATACTTTTCATTTCGAATTTTTTTGAGAGAGGTTTTCGAGAAATCCAGATTTAATTTTCTATGTAAGTTCCTGATAAAATCCAAAAACAAAATGTTTCATGTGACCTATTATAATTTTAAAATGTATTTATTTTCCTATACCTCACTGTTCACAACAGGCCTGTTCGGCAACACAAAATTTTCGGCAAATCGGCAAACCGGCAAACCGAAAATCACTTTTCGGCAATTTTCGGCAAATCGGCAAACGCCAAAAGACGATAAATCTCGGAAATTTCGGCAATTTCGGCAAATCGGCAACATAAAATTTTGTCACCTTTTTTGGCAAAACTGTTTCGAAAACAGTGAAAAATGATTGGAAACATTATAACTGTAGAAATGAAAGGCGTACTAAACATTATAATTGGTGTTTCAGCAACAAACATGCTAAATTTTCATTTTTCTCTTTTTTTTTGTATGTTGCCGAATTGCCGAAATTTTTTTGCCGAATTCGGCAACGGCAAATCGACAACAAATGTTCGGCAAATTCGGCAAATTTCGGCAACGGCAAATTTTCGCCGAACAGGCCTGGTTCACAACCTATATTCTACCCATAATTGAATAATGCTACATGATTCTCCGCTTTTCTAACCCCGCCCACAATCTCTCCAGTTTCAGCACTGTTTCTTTTTCATCTGGTCAATAAATATGTTTCCTTTCTCGGTGGGGACATTTGCGTTCATTCCTGCCGATCGTGTCAACAGAAAGACGAGGGACTGCGAGACGCAAAGAAAAATTGATAGGAGGAAAGAGAAGAAGGAAAGGGCATGTCGCTTTCTCTTTTTAAAAAGGGCTGACCAAGGACACAACTGTTCTTTAGAATTTTTTTTGCTTTTCCAGCTTTCCACTGGATCAACGAAAATGAGAAAATTGAATTTGAAAGTAGTTCAGAGAAGTTGAAAAGTGATATTGAGAGCTCAGGAAGAAGAAACAGATTGAAAAAACTGGCATTATGACTCTCACTCCATTAAATTCAGGTTTATAGGATTTCTAGCCAACGAATGGTTTGCAAGGTTATTTCTGACCTATTCAATACACTTCAAAAACAATGAAAAATCAAATTAATTTTATATGTACAAAAACAGAAAATGGACGAACAGAATTTGACTCCTGTAGGTAGCTAGCCACTTTTAGGATCCCGGCTACGGTAGATTCTGCAATAATGTTGTTTTGAAGAGGTGGTCCGGATTCTAAGACGAGAATTAGTACCTTCTATCGCCTCCAATCCATAAATATCCCCCGAGAAAAGTTAGAAGGGTGTTGTAGAAATAAGGGGTTTGGCCGGCCATGAACTGAAAAAAATTTTTTTTTTGAAAAATCAGGATTTTTTTCATCAATTCTTACCAGCTTGCTAACATAGAATTTCTCTCCTTCCACGTTCAAAATAACATCAGCAAAGCTCTTATTCGATTCCCCGAAACAATGCAACTTCTTCTTCGGAATCCCATCAATTTTGATGATATTAGGGAACTTATCATAAGGAACTTATCATCGACCAAATACTTATACATGCTCCGGTCCCATTTTAACCATCTCCATTCGTGAAATGCCAATAGGAATACGTCTAAATCAAAAGACTGAGGAAGCGTTTAGACTCGAACACAATTCAAAGAAAACTTAAATTTAAGTAAATTACTTTTTTTTCGAGAGTATGTTGAATTACGAGTGGGAACTTTTTTTTTCAATTTTTTTAAAAATTTTCCGCTGCTATTTACTGTTCATAATACGACATCTATGTTTAAACTATAGGGTGCGCCAAAAGTATGTTAACAAAACATTGAGCGACAGTTCTCCTTTCTCATGTTTACTTTTGCACCAGAGGTGGGCATTTTACGTTTTACGATTTTACGAATTTTACGGTATTTTTCGTAAAAATTTTACGCCCATCTCTGTTTTGCACGCGCCCTTGGCCTAGAGTGGAGCGAGCTTGTTAGGCGATTGAGAGGCCAGAATTGCAAAATTTCCCGACCCGTCTTCACTGTTAGAGTAAAAAAACAGTACATTGAGTTTCGTACAAAAACATCAATAACTGGATAATGCTTAAAAATTGTTGTCTAAAACTTCGGGAATGCTCTTATTCAAGGAGGGAGAACATTTTTCAATAAAAAGCAAGAAAATTGTGATTTCAGAAGAATTCTACGGTCCCTGATTATAATAATTTGAAATTTTTAATTTTTTTTAATTGATTGTTTTACGAAATTCTCACCTTTTCCGACTCCATTTATTTGATCAGCATACAATATAAAATAATAACAATAATGATAATAATAATAATAATAATAGTTAGCAAAAATCAATAAAAATGACAACTATCCCGAGTCGTCCACGAGGCATTTCGAAAATGAAAATAGACAGCGGCGGAGCAGCGGAAGGAGAGAAAGAGAGAGGAGAGAGATGTTAGAGAAACACTTTTCCAGCACCGTCTACATTCTCTTCCGTTTCAACACTATTTTTTTTATTTGATCAATCTCTCTTTTCTCTATGGGCGAAGGTTATTTTATGGTTTCATTCTTGCTTATAGTGTCAATAGAAGGACGAGGGATTGCGAGAGTGAACGTGATAGAGGGAAAATGAACAGAACGAAATAGAGGGTGCGACTGGTCGTGTGGTCAACTGATGACTCATAATTGTTTCGATATTTTGAACTTTTTTTCCATTAACATATTTATTGTTGAAATTAATATTAAAAAACAAAACAATACTAAAAGCAAAATAAATCCATAATTTCGGATTAGTTTCGTTGTTCTGGCATTGATCAACTTCATCTTCATTCTGGAAAAATTTTAATTTTGAACTCTGCTAACAGTTTGAGGACGGTGCCTTGGTGTGTGGTGTTACTAGGATAGTTACTTTTCTAATTGGGAAACTAGCCCACGGATAAAAAATCAATTTCGGACAAACAACATGTATAGACGTCCCCGATTTGATAGGAGTCTCCACCTTTCGGACTAACCTAGAATCGGAGTTTTGTTGAAATGGGCGATTGAATGATCGGCGATTTTACGAACGGCATTTGTCGACAGGGCTTCCTCTGCATTCACCGTCTCGAGTTGCTGCGTCATTGCTTCTTCTGTAATTTTAATCTTAGAAATCATAATTTTTATAATATTTATAATAGTAGCTTACCGGCTAACGTTTTGGAGATTTGTCTCGACATCACTTCTTTCCCTGATTCGTCTCTTTTTTTTTCTTCCCAAATTTTCATCATATCGTTTTTAGAAATCGGCGCATTTGTTGGCTGCCTTGACGAGCTTCTAAATAAAATAATGAAAACAATTTTCCTTCTATATGTGATTAAAGTTTGAGAAAAAATCGCTATGATTGCATCCTTAAATGTTCCAATAAGCTTCAAAATTAACTTGAATGCGTTTGAACAGTTTGAGTTTCAGTCGTAGAAAAATGCGCGATTGACTTTTTAAAATTTCAAATCCTTACCTTTTCTCATTCCAATTTACTTGTTTCCTTGCGAATTATTATATTAGAAACAATAATAATAATAAAAATATATCAGCAAAAATCAAATACTCCAGTCGACGAATACGAGTCAACAAATACAAAAGCAAAAATCATCTAGTCCAGGCCGATAATCCCAATCAGCCAACAAATTTGCATATTGAAAATGAGAATGAATGTCAAAGGACGAGCTTTTATACACTATTTTTGAATGAGTCATACACTCACACTCACCATTGAAAACAAGCTGAAACACACTCACACAGCCATTTGGTGAGAGACGCAGAGTGAAAAACAGTGAAAAAAGGAAAAACAGAAAAAAAATACACACTCACACTCAAAACCAAAAACACTCACGCTCAAACATCAAAACACTCAAACACAATAACACTCATTTTGGATGGAAAATCACTGTTTTTCAAAGAAAAAAACTCACGAGAAGATATTTTCTAAGATCTAAATGTAAGTAATTCGTTTTAAACAAAGAGGCATAGAGAAAAAGTCTGCCTGCGTTTCATCCTTTTTGCAAAACTTCAGAAACTCATATCTCGGTTCTTGTTAGTGATAGAGAAAAACAATCAACTAATAAACTGTAGCACTTATTATGAGGAACATTTCTTTACTAAACCGTTATCTCATATCTCTAACGGGAAGCGAGTTTTATGCCCTTGACGCTCTTGCTTTGTCTGTGTCTTTTTTCTGTGAAACAATAATACTTATAATGTGTTTTTTTCATTTTTTCATAAGCCATTATTAAGCAACGTTTCTTAGTTTTCCATTATTCCTCGCAATGGCTACTAGGTCAGCAAGAGAGAGTTGTAACGCTAAGTAAACATCAGTGGTTATCGTATCTATACGAGGCCACGCCCCAAGCGGGTCGAGACCGTCGAGAAGGACGGCTCGTCAGTGTGTGCGTGATGGGACCCTCGTGAGAGGTATGGTGAGGCCTTGGTGTAGTCAAGGTTGATCTCCCCCTTCTTGTTATTTTGTAATTATTATCTTTATTCGTATTTTATACTTTAACTATTCTATAAATAAACTCTATTATTATGAACTCGAACTAAACCGCGTGGTTTCATAAGAAATGAACTCCCGAGAGATTGCCGGAGTTATATGGAGGTCCCACCTTGAGGAGATATTTCGATGAGATACTCTCCGACAGGTAAGTTTCTACAAACTTTCTTGTGTTTTCCGATTCATCTGTTTTTATTCTCGTTCTCACGAGACCCCAGAGATTCTACCCGTAAACTCGTCCCAGGAGGTAGTTTCATAGTATTTATTTTTTTGAGAACTCCAGGAGCAACTGATTTAGTTATCAGCGGAGTGGGCTATTGATATATTTAAGACCTTTGATCGCGATCACCGCTTTTCCTTCGTTTCAGATCTTCTTTTAGCTGTAGTAGTTTTCAAAATTCGCGCGCAATCATTTAGGTTTCAGCAGCAAAAGTGCAACAGATTCCATTCGAACGTAAGCAAAGGAACATTAAGTTCCGGGGTCATTTAAAAACCTCTGGGTGTATTGTTTTATTTTATGTGTGCACACAATTTAACATGAGATGGTCCGACCTTAGAGAAATCTGAGGGACGTCATTGATTGTTTGCATGAATCGGATAGCTCCCACAGATTGTTTTGTTTAATAGAGTTTAGAATAGCACAAGGAAGAATGCCTCAGACCTAGAGAATCTCAGAGTTTCGGCTCAAGTATACTTTAATGTCTACGAGATTATGGTAGATCTCCGCCTGGCCGTTAACAATAAATTCAAACCTGGTTTATTGGTCTCCGCCAGTGCCGACATCAAGGTATTCGATAAGATAGGATTAGGGCACCGTAATTCATCTATTGTAATTCTGTGTCGATGACAGATTACGCCAGATGTTTGCTCACTAAGAATATTTGCACAGTAATATTAGGCGGATGGTGCATTCACATTCAAAAAGGGACGCCTGAGAATGCGATTGTGAATATGATCCTTTGCGTCATGGATGACCCATTGCGTCATAAACCGTTGTATCGTAAAAGATAACACCATTGACCTGACCCAGGGGGCGGAGCCTACTGGAGATTAGATAACGTCAATGAGCACAGAGCACCAGAAGACCCTACACTTGCATTTGCATTCATTCGCACAGTGTAGCCGTTAGAGATGGTTCAGAGCAGTCTCTACGGTTTGTTTCTTCTGTTTTATTTGCATGCTTGTTCTCAGTACTGGAACAAAACTGTTTTTAATTTTCTGTCAGTTGTTATCTTCCCTTTGCTACACCAAAGCAATTAGATTCTATCTAATTTGTTTCTTTTGTCTCCGCCACTGATTTCGTCTCCGGGTATATTCCTGAATGAGATCTTTCGCAAGACATTGAGACACTCACCACCCAACACCCACCACTCACCCACTCGTCTCGTTTACCTCTCAGTCAAATTTTCTAAATCTAAGATCATTACAGAAAATTTGGAATTAACAATCAAAGATGACTTCACCAAATACGTTGTTGCCATACCGATTGAAACTCAACATGCGAAGGTCATTGCGAAAGCACTGATTGAACATGTCTTTTTGAAGTTTGGTACCCCGGAATCAATGATAACGGATAACGGATCAAATTTCACATCGGAGCTGATGAAGGAAGTTTTATCAAGTTGAAAATCGAACATTCAAAAACTGCACCATATCACAAAATTGCAAATGGCACCATCGAACGAGTACATAGAGTATTAGAAGAAAAGTTAGCAGCCTACGTCAATGGTACTCAAACGGATTGGGACGAAAAATTACAATGTATTGTATTTTCTATCAATCCGATTCCACACAACACCACGAAGGTTTCACCCAATCAAGCTTTATTTGGAAGAGAATTAACAACACCAGAAAGATATTTCGACTTGGATTACCAATTGCTAGATACGCTGGGATAGAGGATTTTCACAATCAATTGAGGACACATTTAAAGGATCTACATCAAGATATCAAGGAACAAATACAAAAGGAAGGGATCAGAAGGAAGGAGAAGTATGCTGAACGACATCGAACATTGGAGAGAGATATTAAAATTTTTTCATTTTTTTTGTGTATTTCGGAAATTGTTATTTTTTTTCTCCTCTCAACTTTCTCTATTCTTCTTTCCACCTTTCCCACACCCAACGTTATATGTAGTTTTTCATTCTAATGTACTCATAGTAAGTCCCGCTAATCGACCTTTTCAGATATTTTCTCTTCGTTATCTCTCGATTTTTTTTTCTTTTTATCTTTATCTCTATCTCTATTAATTTTCTCTCTATATCTTACTCTCACTCCCCCTAAAAGACAGTTCATTCGCCTTTGTGAGATATGTTCCAGTCAGTGGAGAGACTCGAAAAGACCGGAAATAGACGGCACTGCCGGCTCCCTATCCGAAAATGTCCTTAAAGTCTAACGCATTCAATGCGCCTCCAGATACTGTCATGGACTCACGGTATTTCCGTTCTGATATCCACGTGGCACTTTGGACTAGTCATCTTGGGAGGTTCCTTATATACTCATTATTTTTTTCCCCTCTTACTCTCATTATTCATTTAAACTCACTTACTCTAATTTTTTATGTTTCTGAGATCATAATTGACACACCTTGTCCAACCCAAACTTGATCGAGGGCGCTCAAACTATGGAATGGGGGGGATGTAACGCTAAGTAAACATCAGTGGTTATCGTATCTATACGAGGCCACGCCCCAAGCGGGTCGAGACCGTCGAGAAGGACGGCTCGTCAGTGTGTGCGTGATGGGACCCTCGTGAGAGGTATGGTGAGGCCTTGGTGTAGTCAAGGTTGATCTCCCCCTTCTTGTTATTTTGTAATTATTATCTTTATTCGTATTTTATACTCTGACTATTCTATAAATAAACTCTATTGTTATGAACTCGAACTAAACCGCGTGGTTTCATAAGAAATGAACTCCCGAGAGATTGCCGGAGTTATAGAGTACAGAAAAGGGGGAGACGCAGGTATCACACCTTGTTGCACCTGCGCTCCATTGGACAAGTGGTTCCGCCTCTTAATCGATTGAGTGTACTCCCCCATTCACTTTTCCTTTTTCTCCACATTTTCGATGGTTTTTCTTTGAATTTCCTTTTTTTAGTTATTATTATTATACTTTTTGAAATTCTACTTCATGCGAGAGTCAGTTTATTGTAAATAATCGCTCTCAGTGATTACCGATTTTTTCTTCTTGTTTTCAATCCGTTAGCATTAAATGGTGTTTTTTTCAGCCAAGCTCACTAAACAATATGACTAATCACAAGAGAAATATGAACGAATCATCATCGAATGAGTCAAATGAGGAAAATCTTCGCGAAGCGATTCAACGCCCAGCCGAGAACCGTTTGTCTCAACGACGCGAAGAAAATGATCGAGGACAAGTAGAGTTCCCACAGAGCCACCATCAGACGGGCTACAATCGGAACACTTTTCGACATCGTATTCCAACTAACCAAATTGCACCACTATCAGACCGTGCAGCAAGAGATGATCATGAAGGTCAAGGAAGTTCTGGTCAGATATCTGTATCCGCAAGGGAAGCACGACCAACCTCCACAGCAGTTGACGTTCGTCCACATCCAACTGCCATTCAACAATATCCTGTTCAACATCTGAATATGAATACATATGTTGGACCAGAAGCGGTAAACAAAATGATTTACAACTTTTTTATAATAATTTTTTAGATGAACTCGATTCTAAGACAACAACATGAGAGACATATGGAGACCATCGCCCAAATTGCCGAAATCTCTAACAATCATCTCTCCATGATTTTGAATCATTTCGGCCGAAATCACGGAGCACAAAGTAGACAACGCGCTTATTATCCTGAGCAATTGGATTTCCACCAGCGCAATTTTAATGACGCTGATTTTTCGACTGGACTCCGAGAGGAACATGCGGCGAATCCGCAAGGTGAGATTCTTTGACTTACGTTTTATTAATTTACCCTTTTTCTGATTCAGAGATACATCGTCGACGAAATGATGCTTCTGGAGGGGAAACTGAGAAGTTTGATATCCCTGAACAAATTTTTCTTCCTCCAGCGGATCAAAATCTGCCCACAGGACAAGTTGAGCAAGAAGAAACAGAAAACGCGGAACTTCCACTGGCTACAAGACAAAATGAGCAAGAAGAAGCAAGAAAGGCGGATCTTACACTGGCCAATCCAGCTGATCTTGTGGAAAATGGTCGGGCTAAAAGAACAGCTCGAGGACGTCCACGTCGGCCACCTGTGCCAGAGTAAGCAATTTCAATTAATTTATCTGATTTTATTTCTTATTAATTTCAGCCCTGTTCTTCGGACAGCTCGGAATGAAATCATTGGTTATGGTTCTAAATTTAACCGGGAGTTCATGCAGTATTCTGTATACACATGTTCAAAGTGTCAGTTGGTTTTCAATCAAATCTCTGCCGTGCGACGCCACTACCTCAGGGAGCATAGAGAATGATGGAATAATAACCAGCTTTTGATGTTAATAACACTTTCAATATTTCAAGAATTTATACCTTCTAGCATCCGCACTTATATTTTTTTGCCTTTCAATAACCAATATAATAATAAAGGCTTTTTTAAAAGATTTTTTTCATTCCTATCTACAGCGCTGGTAATAGCACTATATCCTTTTATCTTTTTCATCATAACTATTTTACTAGTTACTTAATTGACCTGAAACTTGACAACAGAGTGTATAAGGGTAAGAAATATGTAAAATAAGAACTACAGTACTGGCCATAAAGAATGCGACAACTCGTTTTTTGGCGATAACTTCTTGGAAATTTAACTTTTTGACCCAAATTTTCTGTGAGAGTTGTTCAGCAGTATCAGAAACCTTTCTGTCAAATTGATTTTGAAATTCTACAAAAAATTATTTTTTTAATCACTTTTTTCGAAAATTCATGAAAATTGACTTTTTGAAGATCTATATAACTAAGCTGTAGAATCACAGAAAGTCAAAACAAAAGGAAGGTAACTATTAAAATTGATGAAATACTTGCTTGGGTATCCTTTGGCATCAATCACAGCTTGATATCTACGTGGCATCGAATCCAAAAGCGTACGAACCACCGTTATCGCGATACTTCCAAGCAGCTTTGAGTTGAGGGCATTTCTGGTTGTTTTTGGAGGCTCGGACTTCTTCGAGACATCGTTCTAGCTCCTCTCACATGTCCTCAATATGATTCAAGTCCGGAGACTGACTTCGTCATTCCAAGAGATCCACACAGCGACGTTGAAACCATATTGCGACATAACCCAAAGTATGTTTCGGGTCATTATCCTGCTGAAACACGCCGAGATCGGCCCAAATTTGGTCTCATTTTGTTCTCCAGGATGTGTTCTTACACATACCGGTCCATGGTTTTAACGATTCTCTTCAATGAACCCATAGAAGTGCCTGAAAAGCATCCCCATGCCATCACAGTGCCATCATATATGCTCCTCAGTACCAATGTCCGACTATAAAGCATGGAGGTGGATTTGTGATGGCATGGGGATGCTTTTCAGGCACTTCTATGGATTCATTGAAGAGAATCGTTGGAACCATGGACCGGTATGTGTGAGAACACATCCTGGAGAACAGAATGAGACCAAATTTGGGCCGGTCGTGAGGTATTTCAGCAGGATAATGACCCGAAACATACTTCGAAACATGTCGAAATATGGTTTCAACGTCGCCGTGTAGATCTCCTGGAATGACCAAGTCAGTCTCCGGACTTGAATCTTATCGAGGACATGTGAGAGAAGCTAGAACAACATTTCAAAGGAGTCCGAGCCTCCAAAAACAACCAGAAATGCCCTCAACTCAAAGCTGCTTGGAAGTATCGCGATAACGGTGGTTCGTACGCTTTTGGATTCGATGCCACGTAGATATCAGGATGTGATTGATGCCAAAGGATACCCAAGCAAGTATTTCATCAATTTTAATAGTTACCTTCCTTTTGTTTTGACTTTCTGTGATTCTACAGCTTAGTTATATAGATCTTCAAAAAGTCAATTTTCATGAATTTTCGAAAAAAGTGATTAAAAAAATAATTTTTTGTAGAATTTCAAAATCAATTTGACAGAAAGGTTTCTGATACTGCTGAACAACTCTCACAGAAAATTTGGGTCAAAAAATTAACTTTCCAAGAAGTTATCACAAAAAAACGAGTTGTCGCATTCTTTATGGCCAGTACTGTATGTAGTGTAGTGTTCAGAGATGAGTGGAAGAGAAATTAGAGAATTCGGAAGAAGGAAGAAGGAATAAGGAATAAGGAATTCTGCTCATCTCTGGTAGTCTTTTCACACATGACACATTATTGATCTATTATATTGATTTGATCGAATTTGATCTGCTTATCAGGAAAACAAAGGGCTACAAAAAAGTCTTATGAAGTGATATTCGCTTTGTTCATCTGAATTCATGTTAACCTTATTAAAACAGTACAGAAAATCAGTAACTATGTATTTACTGACTAATGTAACTTTGGATCAATTATCATGAGTTGAACAATAAAATGAGCCCGTTCATGTTCAATGATTTGGGGTGAGCATGAACACGCTCGTGATCGATGAAAAAATCCAAGAGATTACTGTAGAACTGTAGGTTACTGTAGAATATTTACTTGTTTTTCGTGTCAATTTTGTTCTAGCATATTTAGGGACCGCAACATTTTTTTAAAAATTATTTTTTCCTGAAATTTTTGATTTTAATGTGTTCTCCTCTCTTGTAATAGGCAGATTCCAAAATTTTAGACAATACTGATGAACCATTCTCGAGTTACAGACGTTTTTGTACGAAACCCCAATGTACTGATTTTCTCCTCATGAAATTGCGGTGCGCAGAAAAATGGACGGGGCTTGGCGGAGGATGCAGCCCTGCGGCGCGATTATTTTTCCTTTTATTACGAGACCCGAAATTTAGCTATAATTGGATGTAACGTCGAGGAAAATGGTTTTTTTTTCGGTAAAAAAATATGAATTCAATTTGCAAAAGAAAAAAAAATTTGGACCGACCTGGGGTCGAACTCGATACCAATTTTACAAAAAACAAACGCGCTACCCACTAGGACACGGACGAAACTGCCGACGCGCGCAAGAGCAAGTATAAGAAAGAGGGTCGGCTGCGCTAATTTTTCTATCAATTAATCACAAAAATGAGGTATAAAAGGAGATACAACTTTTTTCGGCTACATTCAAATTTATTTTTTTCCAAAAGGATTTTGTTGGAAATTTTGCGTAGAATCCAATGGTGAAGAGAAAACAAGCGACACGACCCTGCATTACCGTCAAAAATAGAAAAAACTGTGATTTTGGAAAAATTGTGATTTTCAGATGAGTACGAAAATTACTTAAAAGGCTCCAATCTTCCAGAAACTTTGTTTCTGTATAGATTAAGGCTTGTTCTATAAGAATCAGTCAAAAAAAGTAGGGGTCATCGCTGAAAATTTTATTCTATTTTTGATGGCAGTTTGGCTGAAAATACTGAAATTCGGCTACAATAAAAATTGAACCTGAGTCGAAAAACGGATTCCCCGTATCAAAAACTGCAAGAATCCATTAAAAAATGTAGCGACACGAACTTTTGTGAACTTTTTTCAGCCGACTTTGTTGAAGCAATCCCTATTTTTCATCACTTTCCTACGTTTTTCTTTGAAAATTTAGAAGATATCAAAAAACTAATTATTCCATTGAATTCTACGTAGTCGATTACATAAGGACTAGTCGAATGTGTCTCAATATTTTTTCCTAACTCTTCATATAGTACTTCAAAGTTGGCGAGATGAAGCGTGTGAGGAAAATTCGGTCGCCCCGCCCGCTTTCATTGCGGTCCCTAAGCATATTACTTTCATCAGGCTCGATATCATGAAAAAAAATTTTGAGAAAAAGTGATGGTTTGCTTTTTAAAGCTATTTCGAACCCTCTGTGAAGAGGAACATTATCAAAAATGACTTTTGATTGTATTTTGAGATTCGAGAAGAAAAAGAAAAAAATTGGAAAAGAGTGGGTTCTAACCAGCAATATATTGTCTGATAAACAAGGCCTCTACCACTCGGCCAACCGTTGTCATGCCAGATTGTGGGTCAGAGAGGCAGAGACAATACTGCGGGATCAAAACCCCTGGTAACCCGTTTTTTGAAGTGTTTCACAAAGGAAAAGGTCCGATTTGGGGTGATAATTTCAGACGTGAATTTTTCAGCTTCTATCGAATTTTGACACTACTAACTAAAACTAATCTCTAGACCCAGATAAAAAGTAGCTATGGTCAAAATTAGAAAAAATTTTCAAAGCATATGCAAAGAAACTATCCTTGCCAGTGTCATCTAAAATAAAATAAAAAATTTGAAATCGTATATTGAAAATACTAACAAAGTTGCTAACAACTTGTCGTAAAATTTACTACAGAGTTACAATTTAAAATGTATACCTTCTGTAGTTCAATACTCACATTAGCTCTTTGACTTATTATCCAATTTTTCATGTGTTTCCTGGAGATCCCCACTAGGTCACATACAGTACCATGCAAAAGTATACGAACGGGTCGATTTTTACCGTATCTCAACTGTGGATGTCCCAATAGAAATTTTTTTCAAATATTACAGGGTGCAATTTAATTACCCGGACTAATCTGTAGAGGCTTTAGGATCACATAGCGAACTGTTGACGGGGTCGGATTACGCCAGTACTTGATTGAGCTATTGTTTATGTTATAATTTATCGCTTTGTGAAGTTTTAGCTCAATTGAAAATGTTTGAAAGTGTTCGCGAATTCATTAAAAACTGGAGCTTTTTTAATGTCACCCGCTATTTGGCACGCGGTATGCTGTCGCCAGAACTATCGGAGATTGTTCATAGTGTAAGCTAAATTAAATTCCCAAAATCATACAGTACATACCCATAACTGTCAAAAAGGCCCTGAGGATACAAATGAGCTCATAGAACTTTCCATTTTTCCTCAGTGAGGCTCACAAGTTTCTTAGTGGTTTTTGTAGACAAACATACAAAATCAGCCAAAAATCTTATATACAAGCCACTAAAGAGAAAAATTGATTTAATAAGATCGAAAGTACTTTAAATAAAACTATCGGGTATACAAAGTAGATTTTATACGGGCTCACAGCATCAAAACCACAAAATAGCGGATTTATGATCAACTGACAGCATTAAAACCAAGTTCACAATGAGCATTGTTTTCGCCGATTATGAAACCGTTAGACTATACCGCTTTGTACCCTTGTAGACTAAGGTTTGGACAAAATCTGAGAAAATTTTGAGCCTGTTATATCAGAAACGAATCCAGATATAGGTCAATATTCACCGAAAATAGCAGCGTGCCGCCATCGATGCATACTCTTGGTTCCTGAAGGCTGACGTCGTTAGAAATATAAGCCAAATGAAATAATTTCTGTTGGTTTTTAATTATTAACTATCAGATAACAATTTTGTGGAGTCTCATCTAATTTTCATTTTTACAACTCTCGTAATTTCATCTTGAAGTAGTCCGGGTAATTAAATAGCACCCTGTATACTGACTCCGAACTTATCAACACATATTTTTAGCGTTTTTCATAATCCCATCAAGTTTCGTGTCGATTGAATAATCCCGGTTCGTATACTTTTGCATGGCACTGTATCTCAGTTAGCCCAATAACTTAAACAATTTTCACACCCTTTACGCATTGAAATTCGGTAATTTACCAGAAAGTGCTGTTTGTTTGAAAAAAAGTTTGAAAACATGAATTAAATAAAAGCAAATAAAAAAAAAGAAAAAAAAACCATGAAGAAATCGAGCCCAACCCCACCAGACTACCAACATAAGCCTCACCCGCTGCGCCATCCGACCACATGATTCGTTGGCGGCCGCGGATGATGATGTGTGTGGTGGTCGGCGTGCATCAGATCAAGCAAACAGGACCTCGTGTCGATTTACGAGGCTCCGCCCAAATTTGAAAACCGTCTGCGTCTCTCATATTCATTGTGGCGGCAGTGCACACTATCACTATTTGGGCGGAGCCTCGTAAATCGACACGAGGGTTCGATTTGTATTTCGCGGGTTTCACTTTTTTTGAACAGACAATATTTTCACGGAATTTTCCCCTTTTTTGGCTTTTTCTCGGGTTTTCGGCCAATTTTTCTCTAAATTCCTCCTAAAAACGCTATTTAATCAGCTTTCCACTGTTTTTCCGCTAAAATTCCCCGTTAATCATCGAAATTCCTCGGTTCGAACGGTTTTTTCCACTGAATTTTCCCCTCTTTTGGCTTTTTCTCGGGGTTTCGGCCAATTTTTTCCCTAATTCCTTCTAAAAACGCTATTTAATTAGTTTTCCGCCGTTTTTCCGCTAAAATTCCCCGTTAATCATCGAAATTCCACGGTTCGAACTGTTCTTTCACGGAATTTTCCCTTTTTTTGCCTTTTTCTCGGGTTTTCGGCCAATTTTTTCCCTAATTCCTTCTAAAAACGCTATTTAATCAGCTTTCCACTGTTTTTCCGGTAAAATTCCCCGTAAATCATCGAAATTCCTCGGTTCGAACGGTTTTTTCACAGAATTTTCCCCTCTTTTGGCATTTTCTCGAGTTTTCGGTCAATTTTTCTCTAACTTTCTTCTAAAAACGCTATTTAATCAGTTTTCCACTGTTTTTCCGGTAAAATTCCCCGTAAATCATCGAAATTCCACCGTTCGAACGGTTTTTTCACAGAATTTTCCGTCATTTTGGCATTTTTTCGGGGTTTCGGCCACTTTTTTCTTGATTCCTCCTTAGAACCTCTTTTAATCAGCTTTCCTCTGTTTTCCGCTAAAATTCCCCGTTAATCATCGAAATTCCACGGTTCGAACTGTTTTTTCACGGAATTTTCCCTTTTTTTTGGAAAAATTGAATTTTTTTAGAGAATCAAAATAGTTGAGAGAAACTAGAAGCGCTTCTTTTCAATTGATTCTGGGGATGAGCTGAAACTCACCAAGGACAGATGTATCTATCAAGGATATTGTCTGAACGGAACCCATGTGCCACTTCTCACGAAGCGCATATCTGAGTCGGATTTCCCTCCGAATCTCGATGAACTCGACAAGTATTCGATGAGGAGTTGAAGAAGATAAAATTTGAACGACGCAAAAAACTTTGGGAGCAGCTTATTGGGGAGCAGCAGAGAAGAGCCATCAATTTGAGGAGTTCAATTAAAAATTCAAAAAGAAGATTCGGCCAGTCGAGAATCGGTTCCCGACGAAGGTGGAGGATACTGAGAAGCCATCTGAAGCCAACTCGAAGCCTGAAAGCACCGCCAAGGAGCCGAGTAAGATCAACGAGCCGAAGAATTCGTAGGTTGCCAAGCCGGTTCCGAAGATGGCGGCTAAGAACAATCCTTTCTGTGGATTCTCACTTCGGAGGAATTCCAGACTAGAGAAGTGAAAAAACCGGAACGGAAGCTCCCGACGAAAACTGGAAAAATTGATAATGGAGAAGAAACTTGCGGAAGTTAAAGTGAAAAAAGAACCGAAACCCAAAATCGAGCCGCCAAAGCCAATAAAAATTCCTGTGGGAAAGAATGTCGAACCGAAAGAAGGAGAATCAAAGTGTTGTTCAAAATGTCTTCGAACGTCCGAGAAGTGTAATGAAGCCGTGAAGGAGATGAAAATGGCTCAGAAGAAACTGGAAAAATATGATAATTATACGAAAAAATCGATGGAATTGGAGAAGGAAATGAAGGAGAAGAAGATGAAGGAAATGAAAATTGAAAAAACAAGAGAGGAATCGAATTTGGAGAAACTCGAAATTAAAAACGATTAATCGAAAGCTAAGGTTTCACAAGTTGATGCAATAGAGGCCAAGTTGAATATGTCAGAGAGAAACTTTACTGAAACCCCATAACAACTTGATGGATGAAATCTTAAAGTAGAAATATAACTTCACGAAGAGAATTTAGTGATTTATGAACAAGAGCAAATTCAGATTCATTGTCAGAAAGAAGGAAAAGGTTCGAATTAGCTGAGAAACGACGAGAAATTGAGAGATTAAAAGGGTAATGATAAAATTGGCAACTGTAAACGAGGAGGAATTGGTTGAAAAAGAGAGAAATCGGAAAATTAAGAAAAAGTTAAGGCGCGTCATAAATATAGGAAACCCCCTAATTTAGACTTCCTCGGAAAACAAAGAAAGTTCCTCGGAAAACTAAGAGGAAAACTAAGAAAAACTAAGAAAACTAAGCAACTCATTTGCCAAAATCGAGCAGAGTAGCGGCATGGAGTGCGTGAAAACTGCTCAGCGAAAAGTGACAGTTGAACAGCCACGCCTGCCAAGATTCATTATCAAGGTTGATGGATTTGAAGAGAAAGTTCAGAAAAGAAAGAACTTCAATTTAGAAGGTCCTGAACAGAAGAGGTTAGATTTTTGAAATTGAAATTTAGAAAAAATAAAAATGCTTAGGTATTCTCTTCACAAGACAACTAAAGGAAAGTGTCAACCGATGTCTTTTGGACGAGGAGTCAACTCCGAAGACCGAGCAAGGCGTGACTTGTTATCTCAAGATGATTTTAGTCTTCCCGTGAGTTTTTATACCATTGAGGAAACTTTGCCTTATTGGAAGTTACTTTAATGTGTACTGTAGTTTGTGTATTCTAGATAAATTTTACTGTAATTATAGCTTACTGTAGCTTACCTGAAGCTTATCAATCAATTTATTTTCAGATAGGAAAATTTCTTGTCCACAAGAGAGATGTGCTCAGAGACGACCGCGCTCTATATGAAATCAGTGGCCTAAATCTTTTCCGAATGTTTGTTCCGGATACTATCCACGGAATGAAAAATGGATCTATCGGGATACTAAAATAGCAGACTTGCACAGGGCCGGGCCGGGCCGGGCTCAAGTCAGAATTTTTCCAGCCCGGCCCGGCCCTGGCCCGGCCCGGTTCGGCCCGGGTCAAAAAATATTTTCAAAAATTTGTTTTGAAAGCTTCAGAAAGTGAATTCTGATTTTGAAAAAAGGCTTTCGAGCAAAACGAACAAATTGATAAAAAGAAAAATGACTTTTGATGAAAGAAATTTTGAAAATACTGAAATTTCTTCAAAAAAAATTTCAAGCTGCAACAACAAAAATTCAAATCCGGGCCCATCGGGCCGGGCCGGGCCCTGACTTTTCTCAGCCCGGCCCGGATTTGTGCAAGTCTGATAATTACAGCAGACTTGCACAGGGCCGGGCCGGGCCGGGCCGGGCCGGGCTCAAGTCAGAATTTTTCCAGCCCGGTCCGGCCCTGGCCCGGCCCGGCCCGGTTCGGCCCGGGTCAAAAAATGTTTTCAAAATTTTGTTTCAAAAGCTTCAGAAAGTGAATTCTGATTTTGGAAACAGACTTTTAAGCAAAACAAAAAAATTGATAAAAAGAAAAATGACTTTTGATGAAAGAAATTTTGAAAATATTGAAATTTCTTCAAAAAAATTTCACGCTGCAACAACAAAAATTCAAATCCGGGCCCTGACTTTTCTCAGCCCCTTCTTAGTACAGTAGGTTCTGTCATCGGTTTTCTTCAAATTTTTTTTTAATCGATAAATTCAATTAAAATTATCGATAAAAATAGTTTTTCCTATGAAATTTAGAAAAAATTGAAAAAAAAAATCAAAAAATTAGGCCAAATTGTCATTTCCAGTCGGATTTCGATGCCAATGATAAAATTTGCAACTGTGAACGAGGAGAAATTGGGTGAAAAAGTAGCTAAAGTTTCCTAAAAAAAAAAAGAACGAAATTCCTAAAGAAGTTGATGAGAATTCGGAAGATGAAGAGAAAGTTAAGGACGATGAAAGAAAGGACGATAAAAAAGAGAAGAAGAAAGAGATGAAAGTGGTGGAGAAAAAGGATCCAGTTGAATTTCAATTTGAGGAAATTTTCAATATTAAAAAAAATGGAAAATCGAAGAAAATCTGTTGATTTTCACATTGAGGAAGTTTTCAATATAAATAAACATGTTTTCGAATATTAAATTTTTAAACAACAAGAAAATGAATGATGAAAATTTAAAAAATACCATAAAACATAAGCGAAAACAAGATAATTGAGCCAAATAAACTATTGAAACGGGAGACTGACGTAACCTAGCGTATCAATTGAATATTCTTGGTTTCTGCTTTCTCCCGATTGGGCATCCAAATTCTTAATAATTTGATGTAAAATAACATATTTTTGTGACTTTTCATCCTAAATTGCGAACTGTTTTGGCGAGAACAAGGTTCCACAGACGTTTCTTCTCAACTTGTAGACCACGGGAGCAATCTGGGGCTTCTCGATACTGATTGAAGGTTTTTGAAGCCGTCATATAGAGATAGAAATGGAAATGGCAATCTTCTGGATATTTTTAGAGAGAATTGAGTCACATTCACGAGCTCTTGCAAGCTCCTCAAAGAATCAATTACTGAAAGCCTAATCTGAGTTATCGCGGAAAAAACGCGAACGAAAATTAAGTATATGACGTCAGGTATTACTGTAGATACAGTAACCCGAAAATTAAAAAAATCACATCTCACTATAGCGCAGAGGGATGACCTTTTTGGATAAACCTGCTTTAAATCACTTGTTTCGTATTGGGAAACTGCTTTTGACACGGCTGACGTCTTTTATTGACAAAGAAAGAGAACAAGAAAGAAATTAACACGGAGAGCGCAAACAGTTAGATCGTCGTCTCTTTAAAAACTGTAGTCTTTCTTTTCCGTAAAGATATAGAAAAAAAAGTGAAACTGTGAATTGAAGATTCGCAATTGTTATGATATTATGAACGTTTTTTTTAAATTAACATATTTATTATTAAAATTAATATTAAAAATTATTCATGAATCATTTCAATTGCTTTCTTCTTTGCTTGCTTCAACACTTCCAGATTTTTCGAATCTCTTACATGATTGGTTGTGCTGTTCCATTCAATGGGCAATGCGAGACGAAGATCAACTCATTTCCATTTTCTTCTTGACGCTGGCTATCTAGATCGCGATCGTCGGCTGCACTTTTGAGGTATCTGAAAATTCAAAGTTTACTATTTTGTCAAAAAAGAATTTACTGATTTTCATGGAGTTTCAAAGTTCGTAAACAATGCTTATACAAGAGTATGTCCTCCTTTAGTTTCTACTTACCTGTCACCTTTTGAATACTCCAAATATATGTAGTGAATGAATAATAAAAAAATAATTTAGCAAAAATCAAAAAAACAAGGATCCTACACACAAGGTTCCATTAGAAAAAGGAAATAAAGTCTCCTTTCAAAAAAAATATCAATACTATAAACACGAATCTACATTAAGAATAAGAATGACAAACGGTGCAGGGCTCTTCCCTCTCTTTTATTTGTTTTCATTCTGTCTCTTTAGTTTCTTCACTCTATCGCTGCAAAACTGCAAAGGCCCGGGGCGCATCGTGCATTTTATTGTTTTTGGGTCTCTGCAGTTTTTACACTTTCTTATTCAGTTCAGTAACGTGTATCAGCAGAGGGAAAAAAAGAAAGGCACCGAAAAGGAGATCTGTCGAAAATGTGACTTTTTTGTGGTTCTGAGAATTGGGAAATGGTAGGATCATGAAATTTCGGCTCTAAGGGTTATTTTTTTATTCTGAATCGAAATGCATTCACAAATTGTTCATCCCACTTTTCATTTTGGCTCACACACCAAAACCGAGGGGTCCTAAAATTATCGGACGAGCTGTAGTTAATTTTCCGATTTGAAGTCATACCAGCTGCAAAAAGCAAGAATTTTCTGTTAACATTTTTGGTCTGTCGGAAGTTGGTTGTCCGGGGAAAATACGATGAAAACTTTTCAAAGAGACATTTTCAAAACGATACAACTTTCAATTATGTTTGTCAATTGGTCCCTTAAGGTGCTCTGAGCATCATTTCGGGAATTTTCAATTTCGCCGCGGCAGTCAAATTCAAAAAGGGCTGAAAAGTGATATCTCGAAAACTGAACCGCTGTTTTTTCTAAAAATTCGCTGGAATATTCCGATAGACCTGGTTAACATTCCCAGAAAATTTCGAATTGATCGAAACCCTCTAACCTTGTAAACAATGGACAAATGTGCAAAAAAACAGTAAAAAAACACTGAAAATCACTCTGAAAATCAATCTTTAATTAGCAATTTTGCCTTCGCAAAAGATATATGATTAGATATTTGGCTATTTCTGAAACGCAATGCTAGGCGTTTTCAAAAAATTCTGTGAATGCAAAATTATTAATTTGGGTTCGTTTTATACCCCCAAAAATTTTCAGAGTGATCGGAAACTTAAGAGCCGAGCTCCAGACGCCTGAAAATTACTAAAATGGCCGAAAATCAACTGAAAAAATGGTTTTTGAAACTCTTATTCTGGTAAAAAATCATTAACAGGTCTCCCCTTCTTCTTGTTTATTCATCCATCTCACTTTATTGCCACCTCGCTCTCCCGGCCACTTCCCCTTTTTTCCTGCTGCGTTCTGAGTTAGTGAGTTTTTTCATTCAAATATTGTAGGTAGAAAGAAAAAATTTATTAACTCATATCTAACATTAATCAATTGATTAATGACAAGATATGTGGAAGAAATTCAACTATTTGGTCAATTTCCTAAAATACAAAAAAAAGAAACAAAATACCCGTTTTTCAAAAAAATTATTTATTAAAAAAAGAAAATTATATTATTTGAAAACAAAAAAAAATATTGATTATTATTAAAATTATGCGTATCCCATAACATCGGGCCACTTTCGAATCGACTCATCTTTCCGATCATAAAAAAATCCTGGATACATTCTGTCTTTGCGCCCTTTCATAAGGCTGCTGTCTTTCCAAAAAATCCGATCCAGAGTTACCTCGATCTCCGCTGTTTCAGCATCTCGATTTATTCCTTCATCATCAATCTTGGTCCTCTTAATCGTTTTTCTTTGGCATATCTTGTGGCTCTTCCGAATCGTCCTTTCCGCAATTTGGAACTCTTCAACAATCCTGTCGAAAATGTCGCATTGAAGGTTCTCCCACAATTGAACGGAGTCTCGAAAAATGGATCCTCCGTGACGATAAGCCAATTGTGGATTGGCAGTCCTTCCAATTGGTTGTTTTCTTCATCTCTCTTCTTCTCCAATGCTATTCCTCTTTTGACGGATATCCATTGTTTTGAGAAGTTGAATTGGGCGTAGTACTTCATGAATCCCCAGTACAGAGCGCCCAGACTGTTCCCATCCTGTCCAAATTGGAATCCTCGACGCCCGGCTCCAGACGCCCGGACAAATCATCATTTCGAATTCTTTTTCTTATCCATCAATCTCGACAGTCACATCGATATCTCTTCCACCAATTGGATAGCATGTCTCCAAATGGAACGAAAGTGAATCTTTCCCATTAAATCAATGACGATTCCTGGCTCATTCACTAATTTAGCCAGTCCATCGGTTTGGAACTTTTCGATCTTCTTTAATTTGGCATCGGTGATCTCAGCCAAAATAAAACGCGATGTTCCTCTGGCTGATGGCTCTGTGGCTGTGACAGCTACATACTTGTAGAGTACTCTTAGAGTACGGTGTGAGCTGCCAGGTTTGAAGAATGTGCTCCGGGTCATTCAAGTAGCACCCGAGTTTCTCTGAGAAGAAGTATATGTATCGGAAGCCCACTTCTTTACTGCTCTGCAGAGTTTCGAGAAGCGAGCATCGACTTGCCCATAAGCTGCCTTCTTTGGTGGAGGAGGATTAACTTTTTGAGCTGAATTCGATGTAGTTGGAACTTTTGCTACATAATCTTCATCATCTGTATCTTCTCCATCTTCATCGTCATCGTCTCCCTCATGAATTTTCTGAGAGCTCGAAACGGTGATCCTGAAGAACAACAAACAAAGAACAATGCAATTTTGAGTTTCTACCATCTGCGATTGCTTTTGCTCACATCGATTTCCACATTTGTCTCAGCGTCGATCATTTTCAAGACTGGCACTGCTCCCTTTACAACGAACAAGTACTTGTAAATGGCAAACTGGGAGAGTTTGGTCTTGATTGCCATGAGCCTGAAAAATTGATCTTTCTCTCCCAGACTCGGAATTTTCAAAGAAAAGTCCAAATCCGATGTGAGAAGATCGATTCCGGCTGCATAGGAGCCCGTTAGCCAGATTGTTACATCTGGAAACGCCCTCTGGGGGGCTGCCTCGAACTTTCTGGCTGTCGCAGCCAAAATCTTCCGGTATCCAATTCCCGCTGAGGTGGTTTCCTCGATTTCGTTTGATAACTGAAAAAATGAGTATTAGAAAGATTGTTTCATCTATTAATACTTACTTACTCTCTTTTGGTGGAGGAGGATTAACTTTTTGAGCTGTATTCGATGTAGTTGGAATTTTCGCTACATAATCTTCATCATCTGTATCTACTCCATCTTCACCGTCATCGTCTCCCTTATGAATTTTCTGAAGAGCTCGAAACGGCTATCCTGACAAATTGATCTTTCTCTCCCAGACTCGGAATTTTCAAAGAAAAGTCCAAATCCGATGTGAGAAGATCGATTCCGGCTGCACAGGAGCCCGCTAGACGGTGATTCCACATGGGAATTCAGCCATCTTCTGACTGATTCTTGCTTTTTTCGGGGCCTCAAACCCAAAAAACTCCAGCACTGGAGCGATCGGTGCGTTTTTCGAAACGCACGCGACGAGTTTGGCAGTGACTGCCATAGCGTAGGCCATGTAGACGGCCATTTCGATTGATAGATGAATGAAGTTTCTGAAATACGAATTATATTAGATTGACAATTAATTTTTCTAGAATTTTCTGATTAAAAAAATTATCGAAGCAAAAGAATGAAAACGGAGTAGTAAGCTGAGAAGACGTTGTTCTCGAGTTGAAAGGCATATAATAAAAGAGATTAAACGAAATGCTTTGAATCGTTTTATCATAGTTAAGGGTTGCGTGGGATAGTTAGAGAGATGATGTGAGAGTCTTAACGGTAATGAAATAATGGGAGAAATAAAAAGGTCCAGAAAAGAGGGTCAATAAACCTCATAATTCTGGCAACCATCAATAGAACGAAGAGGAAAGAAAATGAAGACAACCTCATGTTGCAAGAAGGGAGAATACGAATGAGAGAATGAGTGAGGATGGGCCGTTGAGATCTCTGAAACAATAGATGTCTCTGAAAATAGATGCGTCGCGGTTTGCGTCGCGGTCTGACGCCGTTTCCATCCTTCTTGGGAGACCACCCAGCTGGTTTCGTTGTCACAGTCTATAATAATTTCCCAAATTTATGTGCGAATATTGTATGTGGTTATTGTTAGATTTCCTCTAAAAGTTAATATCCATCCAAAGCTCCAAAGCAATTCAGCTCATCGATATTGTTATCGTTCTTTTGTTCATTATAAGACACAAAAAACAGATGTATTAAGATCAAGATAATACACTCTTGAAGGCGCACTCTCTTTGTTCTCTGACATTTTTTGTTGGGAAGTGAGAGATAGTGTGCACATGTAGAGACTGAGAGAAATCACACCTGGAGGAGGGACCATCTGTTCTCTTGATGACCTCTTTTGTCTCCTTCCTTTGACACAGTCGAAACGAGTGTTACCGTATTCCACAACCGACCACCCTCGTTTCGAGACCCGCCGCTTGGGGTCGATTTACGCAGCATTTCTGTCTTAGTATTCCGTTCATTGTCAAAGCTGTTTTCTCTCTTTTTATTTTCTTTTTCTTTTGAACTGGTGCCGCGCCTTGTCCCAAAATTAAAAAAAAGAAAAAAGAGGGAAACGGTGTCTAAAACAAAATTTTTTTCAGATTTTAATTATGGAAAACAACGACAACACTGCTCCAGCTTTCTCGAGTAACACGGACAATCGAAATCAAGGAGAACGAGTCCAAGGATATGTTCCTAATCAAGAAGGATACTTTCACAATCGTGGAGGATTCGTTCCTAATCAAGGAAGATTTGTTTCCAATCGTGGAGGATTCGTACCTAACAGAGCGGGATTCATCTCTAACCAAGGCGGATTTGTTCCTAATCGAGTTGGATACGGTGGTAATCGAGGAGGATACCAATACAACAACCAGCAACAACATCGTGGTAGTTATCGAGGCAAGCATGGAGCATATCAACCAAAAGTGGAAAACCAAGAAGAAAGCCAAGAAGGAGAAAACAATTCCAATCAAAGAGAACAAGACCAAACTCGTCTTCAGAATCGCTTTTATCCGAAATGTGGAAATCTTCACACTAGAAAGGGAAAACAGGAAAAAACTGCCGAAGACATTCAACTTTCTCTCTCGCGATTGAATCTGAGGGAACAGAAAAGAGATGAAGTTAATAATTCCAAAGAGGAGAGCCTTGAGAAAAATGGAGAATTGACTCTGTTCTATGAGCCAGATCAATGGAGGTGAGTATCTTTTTTTTTCGTACATGATTTCCTGTTTGTAGAAATGTCAAATATTCCGGCTATTTTTTTATCCAATATTTTACCTGATCAGCGATAATTTCTAACAAAATCATCAATTTTTAATGATAATTTTCATTCAATATTTTTTATTTTCAGCTCTCTGTATAGAACCCATTATTCTCATGATTTCTTGGAGTCCTCGAAAATTATTGGAAAAATGATGGATCTCGATGATGATGAAGCCGAGAAGGAATTGCTACGAATTCTGATGAAAGTCACTTTGATTGAGTCTCATCTAGCAATCAATGGAGCTCTGAAGGCGGATGAATTGTTCTGCAGAATGAGATTCCCAAACAAAGTGGTAAGTGTCAAATAATATTCAAACTTTCCATAAAATTGTTCTTAATTTCCTACCAGAAAACTGTAATTTTGTTAATTTAGATGACTTTTTTCAGTATACTCCTGCACCACCAAAGAAAAAGGAAGTAGATCTATCTCTGTTTGTTCCGGAACCTGATCTCGATGAAATCGATTTTTTCGCAGTGAAACCCACGGAAAAATATGTTAGTGATGACGAGGACGAGGAGGATGAAGAAGAGGAAGAAGACGTAGAGAAGGCTGAGGATGATGTGAGTATTTTTTTAAATATTAACACACTAAGAATATAGTTATCTAAGTTTTCACAAAGTTTTATTTATATTTCAGAAAAATATTGAAATACCAAATCGAAAAGTTAAGATTTTGAAACAAATATCTACAGTACCGTTCAAAAGTTTATAGAAAAAAGTGTTTTTCAGTTGATTTTCGGCTGTTTTTGCCATTTTCTGGCTTCTGGAGCTCGGCTGTCAAATTTCCGATCACTCTGAAAATTTTTGTGGGTATAAAACAAGCCTTAACAACTTTGCATTCACAAAATTTTTTGAAAATTCCTAGTTTTTCAGCTATACTGCATTTTCTGAGACACATTGTTTTTTCACGTTTTCAGTGCAAAAAAGGCCGAAAACGGCCAAAGAAGGAGTATGCGTCAGAAAATGCAGCATAGCTAAAAAAAGGGCATTTTCAAAAAATACTGTGAATGCAAAGTTGTTAATTTAGGCTTGTTTTACACCCCCAAAAATTTTTAAAATGATTGGAAACACGAGAGCCGAACTCCAGACCCCTGAAAATGATCAAAGTGGGTGAAAATCAACTGAAAAACACTTTTTTCTCTAAAGTGAACGGTACTGTACTCTCAATTATGTATATTTTAAAAGAGACAATCTTCAGTTATCGAACGAATAATTAAGAAATAAATCAGTTTTATTACTGTCTTTATTATAATAAATTAAAAAATACTATATTTTAGGATCAAGAACCAACGCCTCGTTCTGCTTCCCCAGAACCCGAATCCAACGTTGAGTTAGTCGAAGATGAAGATCCAACAGACGAGATCGATATTCCGGAAAGACTCCGAAAACGTTTTGAACAGCAGATTCCGTTCTCATCTGCCGAAGAGCTTCAGGAATTCATGGAATCAATGGTTCCCGTTTTTCGGTACCAACCAATGAGCCGAGAATGGGTCAATACTGGAGTTCAAACCAGACGCTTCTCCCAATGGATGAAACAGGAAATGGATGATGGCGTACACTTCTCCTGGGAAAATTTCAAAAAAGAGTGAGTTTTTTTAAAAGTAATTTTGTGTTTTGGTAATAAGAAATTTTTAGTTATGCCAAGTTCAAGACAACCATCCAAGTCGAAGAAAAACTTCGTGATTTTGCTGAAAAGGAGATGATGGTGGATTATTCGCATTATTCTGATTTCGGATTCCGTGTTCCCGGATTTCAATATGGTAAGCTTTTATTTTTCATTGAAAAGTCAAGTGGCTTTTCATAAATAAGAACATGTACAGTACTTACCAAGAAGTTTCTAGCTCAAGATTTTTTTTCTAAATCCAATTTACATTCGTTTAGATGAAGAGTCCCGGATTCTCTCGCTGAGCTCAGAAGCAGCTTCTCGACTCCCGCTCCTCCTGCCTATCTTCACCAACACAATCCATTCCTCCAACAAGTTCAAGATGGATAAATCTCGATTGGTCAGCACTTTCATATGGCAGAAGTGCTCCATGATGAGCGGGAAATCCACGGTAATTAAAATGTTCTTTTTTTTTAAATAATTTCAAATTTTTTCAGGGTATCGTCTGTGGAGGCCCATTGCGGGGAAGAACAACCGCTTTGTATAAAAAGAGAATGGAGAAGCAGATTCCACTAGCCGATTCCACTTTTGTAAGTTTTTAAAAAAGTTAACTAAAACATCAATTGAAAACTTTCAAATTATTTAGTAAATCTCAAAATTTTCAGATTTCCGTATCGGGATACATTTGGCCAAACTCGGAAAGACAAAATGTGGAGATTTTCCAAATGGAGACATGTCCATTCGATTATTTTAATACTCCTGCAATCGGAAGTTCGGGATTCCTCCTTGCTCAAAATTCGGAGAAACAGACGCCCTCGTTCGAATCGTTTATTGCTTCCCAAAAGGCACAAATTGAAGATTCGTATGATACTCGTGTTGTGGTGAAAGAAGAAAGTTCGACAAAAAATGAGGACGAGATGTCGATGAGAAAGAGGATTTTGGAGAAAAAATTAGAAGAGAAGATTGCTGCGGAAAAGGCTCAGAAAGTGTTACGGCGCCAGCCGTAGAAATTAAATATATTGTTTTTCTTTAACCTTTGTTTGTGCCTTCGTTTTGTCTCATATTTTTTCAATGTTCTATTACTTTTGAAATTCAGTATCATTATCATTAATTTCTTGTGTGCCCTGTCAATTTTCTTTGTATCCTGGTTTCTGACTTTAAGGCCCATATTTCTCCGAACAAATTTTTTGTATTTCAATTTCGTGCAAACCTAATTTTTACAATAATTGCTGTAAATGAATACTTTTTATTCATTTTGGTGTCTTATTGAACAAAAAAGAAGAGAGAAAGAAGAGAAAGGTATCATCAATGAGTCAAATTGTCTGGGAGAAAAAAAACGGGGAATATTTCCAACATTTCCAAGAAGAAGTAGAAAAAGCAAAAAAAGACACATATCTGTGGGGATGGGGGGGGGGGGGGGGGGAAGTGAAGAGAAACTTATAATTTATGAGACACATTGACTGGAACAGAGAAAACAAGGAATATTTTTAATCAGATGATTCCACAGGGGATCCAGAGAAAAAAAAGTGCCGGCGGACACTCTGTTTGTTTCCAGCGATTCAATTCGGCTTGCTTTCGTTGATTTCCGAAGTGCTCGTTCCAGCAGGCTGCAAAACAATTTTCTAATCTCGTTTCATTAAAAAATAACTGAAGTCACTTTTGAAATTTACTATTTTTTTGTAGTCATTTGCTTCCAATTTTTTCGAAATTTTTTTAAAACATTTTTTTTATTCGTGTTTATTATAATAAAGAATAATAAAGAAAATCGGGGAATAAAATTAAGAACAATTATGTAAAAATTCATCGAAATTAATGAAGGTTTGTCCGTGATGGTCCAAAGACCTGCTCCTCAACCCGTTCCGATACAGTCATTCCTTTGCTAACTTGCTCGCGTTGGAGATTGGTAATTGTGCGCCAGACCTTTTTCCACACCGATTTCGTCTCATCTCCAAGGAATCTCCATGGCATATGTGAAATCAAAAATTATTTTTTTTTCCTCTCGTTTTAAACAAAAAAAAACTTACATCCCAGCTTTGTGCTCCGGACCATTCCATAGAATAGGTATTTGTTTACTGGCTTGAATCCCACTGGCTGTGGGTGACGCCTCTCTTCGTCATCCGGGTTAAAAAGGAACCTTTTGAATTAATATTAATTTTTTTTTCAAAAATTCAACTAACCTTCTTTGGTGAGATAGGTCTGCGCCTTGTTATACTCCTCAATGAACTGGTCAACTTCGGGTCCAAATTTCTCCGACCATAATTCGACGGCCTCATCAAAGCTTTGAACTTTATTCGGCACACTTTTGAATTCCCGTCAAATTCCTGTCATTGACATCGAAAAGATCATCCTGGTATTGCTCGTTATCCTCCCCATCAGAAATCAGACCTTCCAGATCCAAATTATCTCGATTCGAATCGAGATCGTCCTCCCTTGAGTTTCTTAACAATGTATTATACTTTTAAAGAAAATCCAAATATTTCTGTTTTTTGTAATGTCGACGCAAGTTGTTAAAGACTCACCTCAAAATTTTCCGTGGGAAATTGAATTTAATTTCAATTTTATTCCAAATATAATCAATAAAATCAATAGAAAATGCATCAGAAAAAACTGAAAAATTGAAATTAAATGGGGATGTCTAAAAAAAAACTCACTCAAAAATAAGAAGACTTCCATACATAGGGTGCCAATCATAAAAAAGCCATTTATTCAGAAAAAACTGAAAAATCGAAATTAAATTAAGGTGCCTGGACAAAAACTAAACTTACTCAAAGAAAACATACGTAGTCCCCTACACACAAGGAGACAAAACGTATGCTGAATATATACAAAAACAGAAATGATCTGACGGACTGAGAAAGCAGGAGACCAAAGACGAGAGACGCAGAGAAAAGGGGAAAGGAGGCGGGGACAAGCACCTAAACGTATAAAGTCTGCATCTCTATAGGGGTACCCGTTATCTCGTCATGTTGGCCCTTTAGAGGACTCCACAGTTCTCTTCTGGCGCATACTATTTTTTTTTGTCTGGACTCTTTTCCCTGTAGTCTATCTGTGGACTCAGTAACTTGGCACTGCACAAAGGAGAGAGGACGACAGACGGGCGGGCGAGCAGGAGAGTGTTTTATCTCTTGAGTGAACGCCCTGCAGAGAAAAAACTATGGATATATTCCGGGGAAAGTGTTACACACAGACAGACAGGCAAAGTGGTGAGGAGGGAGACCGCTCCAAAGACGACCTCCTCATCGTCTGATCGGAAGAGGCCAGATTAAAATACTCCTTGTTTTTTTTACAGACGATGAAAGTATTATTGCTCACTTCTTTGAATGCGGAAAAATTTAAAACAGCAAAAATACCGATATTTATATTAAACACTTAACAAATATGGTCAACTCGAGTTGTCTAAATTTCGGATTTTCAAAATGATGGGTCCAGTGAAGCACAATAATCACACTATGGGTACAAAAAAGGATTACTGTTGATCATAACAATACCAACAAAAAAAAACAAATAATTTAATTTCAGCATTTCCTGTGGAACTCGAAGTTTGGCTGTTCCAAACATCTGGGCTCAAAACCTTTTTTTCCTACGGAGTTTGAAAACCCTGTAGAACGTACCTTCCATCTTCTTCCTCCTCCCACATTTGAATTAAGGCAACCTGCAAAGCTGCTACAGTACTCTTCATCCCTCCAACTGCTGATATAAATTCTTTCTGATTTGCTTCAAGTTGGCACACCCTGGTACACAAATGGCAAACATGTATGTTTCCAATTTTCAGCCTTTTTTTTCATGTTTTTGGCTGAAACATCAAGATCTGAAATTTCCCTGTTTTTTCAGAGACATTGAAATTTTAGCTTTTTCAAGCTTTTCTTTTTTGTGTTCCAAATTCAATGGTTCTTTTAAAATCTCGATTTTTTCAATTTTCAGCCTTTTTTTCATGTTTTTGGCTGAAACATCAAGATCTGAAATTTCCTTGTTTTTTTCAGAGATATCGAAATTTTAGCTTTTTCAAGCTTTTCTTTATTGTGTTTCCACTTTCTGTTTCGAAATAGAACTGCTTCGAATTTGAACTGTTTCGAAATAGAACTGTTTCGGTTTAGAACTGCTGCTTTTTCTTGCAGTTTGTATTTCTGTTTGATACGTCGGAAAAGAAACAAATTTCTTTAAATCCTTAGAAAATATCCATACAACAAATCATTAAAAGAAAATATTATCAATCTTGTAATAAAAGCAAAAGCGCCTTCTTCAAAAGCAGTTCTTAACCGAAACAGTTCTAAAACGACACAGTTCTATTTCGGAACAGTTCTGTTAAGAGGCAATACTAAACCGAAACAGTTCTATTTCGAAACAGAACATTCTTGGATCGTCCTGGTTGGATCATTTCATAACATTCTAGAATCTTCTCGAACTTTTCCGGCGGGAATCCAAATTTGATAATTTTCTTCCACTTTCAATCTACCAATTTTGGGTTCCAAACTAAACTGCAGTAATCCTACCGTATGCAGGGCAGTTTCCCAATACAATATGTGTATCTTTGAAAAGATTTCATTCAAAATGGTCAACCCTCTGTGCCGCAGTGAGACAACATTTTTCATTTTTTGGGTTACTGTATCTACAGTAATCCTTGACTTCAGATTCTGAATTTTCGTTTGCATATTGTAAGTGTCCAAGGGTCCTCCCATAGGAATCTCCACCCACCCCGTCTTCTCCTGGCTGAAATCGAGTTTTTCGGTTACTGTAGCTACCGTAATCCTACAGTAATTTGGGAAACTAAGTTAATGGAAACTAAGTTGATGGCATGAGAACGCATGCACTTTTCCATAGACTAATTTTTTTGTTTATTATATTGTTTTTTGTTGATTTGCCAAGTCTCAGCTTAATTGGTTTTGTTTTATGTAAATGCAGCTGACTAATATCAGTTTTCAGGGTTTTATTCCAAGGATAACTGGTCAGCGTGCTCTCCTGTCTTGAATTAATTCTCTATTGGGGGGTCTCGTAACAGAAGGTTTGTGCAAAACCTCAGCCAAAAGTGGATGTTCTCAAGGCCAATTTGACAAAGTAGTGAGACAATATTTTCGTTGGTTACCTGTGTGCCACGGACGAAGCGTAGTCGCGGCGTTTCCGGACAATCATTCCCACCAAAGGAGGCCGAATGGAGTCATTTCTATTTTAAATGAATTGTTCGTTTTTAAGTAAAGTTTTGTTAAGTCTCATCCTTTTAGATTTCCTACACTCGGCAATATGGCCATCCAAAGTTGTTCCCGTATTTATGGTCCACCCTGTATTCTTTTAGTAATAAAAAAAAAAAGGTTTTCATCAACCACTTTAAACCACAAAATAACAAGAAACTCATTATATAATTATTAATATTTATTGGAAATAATAAATAAAAAATAAATAAAAATCCCATTCCATTCCATTCCACGCTGAGTTTTCTTTTCTTTCCTGAAAAATAATGAGTAGAATATGATATTTTTAAAAATGATAGATTTACTTTAAAAACTTTACTGAATGCCCTCAAAAAATTTAACCAAAATTTCCAAAAAAAAAAAACAAGATTCTTTGAACATTTCGACTCAAATAAAAAAATTCAGAAAGTCTCACAAAAAATTTCAGAATTCGGAATTTGAGAACTTTGATGTTTTGGAATAAGGTAATTTTTTGAAATAATTTTTATCTCACTGAGCTTAAAAAAATTAAAATCTTACCTTGATTATCTTGCTCGACTCGCCCCACAACCTGGCATTTTCATCGTAGATTTGATTGTTTTGATCCTCGACCGCTTTCATTTCCTTTTTAAAATTCTCAGCTTGGCCTATCCAATAATTTTCACTATTCTGCCAATTAGCGTGAAAAGTGATAGCTTCTCCGATTGCTGAAAAAATTAAATTAATTAAACTTTTCGTCAAAAAATATCAAATTTTTATACCATTTCGAAGCATATTTTTAAGCTCAGGCTTCGTTGCTCTTCCCATTTTTGTAATAATTCCACGAAACATTTCTTCGATTGGTTGGGCCGTATTTTGGGTGGCTTGGAATTGGGGAATAGGGCCCTGGAGCTGGGTTGGATGAGTCAAGACTTGAGCTTGAGCTACTTGAGCTGGAGCTACATCCTCGTTTCCAACATCTTCCGGGCTGATGTGTTTCGTTTATTCCGACTGCAAAAAAATTCATTCTAATTTCTCTTCGATTCTAGAGAATATGTTTTTCTGTTTCATGTCTCCGAAAAAATAGTACAAATTTATTTAAATAGCTTTGTACGTATTTCACTAAGGAAGAGCTGATAAGATCAGTGAGTACGGTCAGAGATGGTCTGAAAAAAGCCGGCGTGTGCGTGGCCGAGGAAAAATTGTTCTGGGAGCCAGAGTCGAATTTTAAATGGTTAGGATTTGATTGCGATCTGATCGCCAGAGAAATCTGTGAGACTGGAAAGAGAATGGCCACGTGGTGTGCCGTGCTAGATGAAGTGAAAAAGAGCGTGGCTCCGACGGTTCTGGACCGTATGAAGTTTGTTGGATGCCTGGCATCATTTAAGAGGAAATCGTGAAGTTTGAGTGGTTCGTGTCCACAGACGCCTCCGCTCGCAGAGTTGGAGGGGTTCTAAAGAACGAGAGCGGCGAAACAATATGGAAGATGTCAGAAATAGGTAGTGGCGATTTCGAAGCACAATAGAGCGCCTGGCGAGAGCTAATCGCAGTAGAGATGGCTTCAGAAAGATTAGCCGGAGGAATTAAAGGGAGCGTACAATTGCTGGTAGATAGTCAAGCGGCGGTCAGTATCTTGAGACGTGGGTCAATGAAACCAGAGCTTCACGAAGAAGCAAAGAGAATTTGGGGAAACTTGGAGAAAATAGGGAGAAGTAATTTTCTGTGGATTCCGAGAGAGAGGATAATGTCGAAGCAGATGAAGAAAGTAGTAATTTTGATTTTGATTACTGGGGGGTAACGGATAGTGTCTTCAGGCAGGCCCAAAGGATGTGGGGAGAAGTGAAAGTAGACTGGTTCGCCAATAGTACGGACAGAAAAACAAAGTTATTGTTTTCTAAATATTCGGAGTTCGAGACATGCGGGGCAGACGTCTTCGACCACATCAAGAGAGCAGCAGCATTTGGATTTGCTTATTGGGTACCTCCTCCAGTTCTGATCCCGAAACAAATGCGAAGGAGTACAGATTGAGAGGTGCATTAGTAGCACCCTTGTGGCAGAGCCACCCCTCTTATTAGGCCCTTGTAGACGATTCAGGTAGATTCATAAAGCAGGTCAGAGATTATTTAATTTACGAGAAGAACGACAAAATTTTCATATCTGGGAAGGGATCTAGAAATTGTGAGGCAAAAAATTCAAAGTTCTGTAGATCGGAATTCATCCTTGCACTAATAGACTTTACGAAATAGACCCCCGGACAAAGCTCGTAAAACACACGTAGAATGACCCGTATTTTCAAACTTTACGAAAGATGGATGACGCGCTGCGAGACCCAGGGATGTGCGGAATCGAAAATTTCGGAATTTCGGAACTTCGGGATATTCCGAGTTTTCAATTTTCGGAATTTTCGGAACCTCGGAATATTCCGAGTTTTCAATTTTCGGAATTTCGGAATCTCGGAATATTCCGAGTTTTCAATTCTCGGAATTTTCGGAATTTTCGGAACTAACTGATTTTTTAAAACGTTTTCTAGACAATTTCTTTAAAGAAGCTATATAAGTGTATGGTCGTTAAAAAGCGTAACCCAAGGTATAGTTATTTGAAGGCGACAGTTTTTTACCAAAAAACAACGACATTGGCATTAAAAAATTTTAAACTAGAAAAATCAAAATTAAAAACCCATTAGAGGAATGTTTCTTCGAAGAAATAAAAGTTTTGAAAAGTGGTCGGCTAAAAACCGCTAACGGTTATCTGTCAGAATGGTCCGAGCCGTAAAAAAAATTTTTCTGTTTTCACTGAAGTTGCAGGTGAACAAAAAAACCTTAATAGCAAATACACATCGTATTTGCTCATTTTGAATCGAAGGATGCGAATAAAGAAATTTAAAAATTGATAATTGGAAGAAAAATGGGAAAAAAAGTATATTCCGCTCGAGACACTTCTCCCATGACCTATATTTACCGTACCCAAAAATTCCGATTTTTCCTTCGGAACATTCCGATCGGAATCTTGTTCCGAATTTCTTTGCCTCGGAATATTCCGATCGGAATTTCGTTCCGATTTTTTTGCTTCGGAATATTCCGATCGGAATTTCGTTCCGAAAAATCTCGGAATTTCGGAATTTTTCGGAATTCCGAATTCCGTTCCGCACACCCCTGGCGAGACCTATCGCTCTGAAAAAGGATTGCGCTTTTAATATTGCGTGTATTTTTCTCCGTTTTTCAACGAAAAACAAACTATTCCTTTTTGAATGACGCTTCCAACACATAGCTTCTGCAGTGTGTATGAAGGTCGATGATAAAGCAACACAAGAGAAATAATGAAAAAATAAATAAAATGTTGATATTTTATAGGTCGCAGAAGCAATTTTACACAGATTAAATGACATAGCTTGAAGTAAGTTGTGATTTCCGATTAAGGCGCTCGCTCTATTTAAAGTGTAGCTAACGATGAAAAAAAATTGAATACCTCTAACTCAATTTGCAGTTTTTTGACAAGTAGCCAGTCGGTTCCGTTTTTAACCATTTTGCAGCGTCAAATTTCATTTTTATAAGTTAACTAACACCCTTGCCGTGAAAGTGCATACTAAGTACATACAGAACCGTTCAAAAGTTTATAGAAAAAAGTGTTTTTGAGATGATTGTCGGCTGTTTTTGCCATTTTCCGGCTTATGGAGCTCGGCTGTCAAGTTTCCGATCACTCTGAAAATTTTTAGGGGTATGAAACAACCCTAAATTAATAGCTTTGCATACACAGAACTTTTTGAAAATTTCTAGTTTTTCAGCTATGCGGAGTTTTCTGGAAGACACCTGCTTTTTTCACATTTTCAGTGCAAAAAGAGCCAAAAACGGGACAAAAAGGAGGTGTGTTTCAGTAAACGCCAAATATCTGAAAAACTAAACATTTTTTAAAAATTCTGTGAAAACAAAATTGTTAATTTAGTTTTGTTTTATATCCCTAAAAATTTTCAGAGTGATCGGAAACATGAGAGCCGAGCTCCAGCTGCCTGAAAATGACCGAAATGGCTGAAAATCAACTGAAAAACATTTTTTCTATATATTTTCGTACGGCACTGTATAGGCAAACAACTTCTAATTCAAGATACCGTTTTTTCTATAATCTCTCCACTTTATATCTATATTGTAAAGCTATTACAGCATTACTATTTTTAACGAAAATCCAAATATTTCTGTTTTTTGTAATGTCGACGCATGTTGTTAAAGACTCACCTCAAAATTCGCCGTTGGAAGTTCAATTTAATTTCAACTTCTTTCCAAATTATAATCAATCAATTCAATAGAAAATACTTCAGAAAAAACTGAAAGATTGAGATTAAATGGGGATATTTAAAAAAAAACAAAACTTACTCAAATATAAGAAAACTCCCATACTTAGGGTGCCGAATAAGCCATTTATTCAGAAAAAACTGAAAAATCGAAATTAAATATAGATGCCTGAACAAAAACTAAACTTACTCAAAGAAAACATACGTAGTCCCCTACACACAAGGAGACAAAACGTATGCTGAATATATACAAAACAGAAATGATCTGACGGACTGAAGAATAAGCAGTAAACTAAAGACGAGAGACGCAGAGAAAAGGGGACAGGAGGCGGGGACGCGCACCTAAACATATCATGTCTGCACCTCTATAGGGGTACGCGTTATCTCGTCATGTTGGCCCTTTAGAGGACTCCACAGTTCTCTTCTGGCGCATACTATTTTTTTTTGTCTGGCCTCTTTTCCCCATAGTCTTTCCCTTTGTTTGTTCAACCATCCGTAGACTCGGTGACTTCGCACTGCACAAAGGAGAGAGGACGACAGACGGGCGGGAAAGTAGGAGGGCGTTTTATCTCTTGCGTGAACGCCCTGCAGAGAAAAAACTATGGATATATTCCGGGGAAAGTGTTACACACAGACAGACAGACAAAGTGGTGAGGAAGGAGACCGCTCCAAAAACGACCTCCTCATAGCCTGATCGGAAGAGGCCAGATGACCCGCTGTTTTTGTCACAGACGAAATTGATAAATGTATTATTGTTCATTTGTTTGAATACGGGAAAATTCAAAACAGCAAAAACTACCGGTATTTATACTAAAGACTCAAACTAACATCTTATGGCATCAGCCCTAAAATGTACAACTGGCTTTGCTCCTTCCTAACTGATCGTACACAAAAAATTAACGTTAACCGAAAGTTATCTGAGGAGGCAAAAGTTCTCTCGGGAGTTCCTCAAGGATCAGTTCTCGGACCACTTTTGTTTCTTATTTTTGTGAATGATATTGGAGATAGTTTTGCTTCCAATTTTCTGCTCTATGCAGATGATTTGAAACTATTTTCAACTAATCCAGATGATATTGGAGAAGGTCTTGAAAAGCTTGAAGCTTGGTGTGCTTCATGGCAGATGAGTGTTGCACCGTCAAAGTGTGAAGCTATATCTTTTTCTCATAAAAAACGATTAAAAAACACTAACCCTTCTTTCTCAATTAACGATGAGATTCTTCCAACTGTGGAGAAAATTCGTGATCTGGGAGTAATCCTCAACTCCAATCTGTCATTCTCTGAGCACCTCGCTACCACTCTTCGTAAAGCACACCAACGAATAAACATTTTCTTTAATTTCCTCCGCCGTTCTACTATTGATGTTTTCGTAAAATGTTTTATTATTTATATCCGTCCTATCCTTGAATACGGTACTATTGTATTTTCCCCCATTCTCAAAGATCACATTAGACTGCTTGAAAGTGTTCAAAAATCCTTTATTTTATTTCTAGGGATTTATTTATTTCTTTCCCAATACAATATGTGTATCTTTGAAAAGATTTCATTCAAAATGGTCAACCCTCTGTGCCGCAGTGAGACAACATTTTTCATTTTTTGGGTTACTGTATCTACAGTAATCCTTGACTTCAGATTCTGAATTTTCGTTTGCATATTGTAAGTGTCCAAGGGTCCTCCCATAGGAATCTCCACCCACCCCGTCTTCTCCTAGTTGAAATCGAATTTTTCGGTTACTGTAGCCACCGTAATCCTACAGTAATTTGGGAAACTAAGTTAATTTAATTTAATTTATTTAATCACGTTATTTACATTAGAACAGAAAACCGGATAAAAAAGAGCATAAGACAACCAAATACAGGCACATTTTGGATAACGGGAGAGAGAGAGAAAAGATAAGTGATGAGAGGTGGAAAATAATATCTTAATGGAAACTAAGTTGATGGCATTAGAACGCATGCACTTTTCCATAGATGAATTTTTTTGTTTGTTATGGTGCTCTTTGTTGATTTGCAAAGTCTCAGCTTAATTGGTTCTGTTTTATGTAAATGCAGCTGACTAATATCAGTTTTCAGGGTTTCATTCCGAGGAACTGGTCAGCGTGCGTGTAGTGAGACAATATTTTCGTTGATTACCTGCGTGCCACGGACGAGGTGTACTCGCGACGTTTCCTGACAGTCATTCCCACCAAAAGAGGCCGAATGGAGTCATTTCTATTTTAAATGAATTGTTAACTTCTAAATAAAGTTTTTTTTAAGTCTCACCCTTTTAGAATGCCTACACTCGGCGATGTGGCCAACAAAAGTTGTTCTCGTGTTTATGGGCCACCCTGTATTCCTGTAGTAAGGAGAAGATGGTTTTCTTCAACCACTCTAATCCAAAAAATAACAAGAAACTCATTATATTATTACCAATATTTATTGGAAATAATAAATTTAAAAAAATTAAAATTCCATTCCATTCGACGCTGGTTGTGTGGAGGTAGACGGCTTATCTTCGGCAAGTCTTGGAACAGACGAGGCTCCATTTGAAGTAAAAGTTGATGGTCCTGGAGCCTCTGATCTCGGATATCCACGAGGCAATTGAGATACCAGTTTCTGGAAAATTTTTAATTTTTTTAAAGAATAGAAGATTAAGCTAATTTACCGGTATGCGAGGAACTACATGGAAGTTTCCGGCTGCTCTCTGGGCTTCTCCATTTGGATGGAGGCTCTGGAAAAAATAAATTTACTGATTTTCTTGGAAAATGGGGAATTTTGAAATAGTACATTTTTACAGTTTCAGCATTATTAGTTAAGTGAAGCCAAAAATTAAAAAAACAATTTGTTTTTGGTTAATTCCACTTACAGCATCTCTTGGAGCCCTGAATGGAGCATGAGCTGCTAGCTGGACCACACGGTATTAGATCAAAAAAATTAATTCAAAACTTTTCCATCTTCTTAAAAACTGACCTCTTCATCTTCCAGTTTCCACTCTTCTTCCTGAGCTGGTTCCATCCGAGCCAGAATTGGAGCCCTCTCCTCTTCTTCATAATACTCGTTTCGAGAACTGGTGCTGGATTTACAGCTGCTCTCCAGTCGACCGGTGGTTGTGTGGAGGTGGACGGCACATCTACGGAACGACTTGGAAAAAGTGTTGGTCCATTTGAAGCGAGCGCTCTTGAGGCCTCTAATCTCCAATATTCGTTAACTACTTCATATACCCGTTTCTGGAAAATTATTTTTCGATTTTTTTTCAATGTTCTCAATGTTTACAATTTTTTCAAAATTTTTTGGAAGTTCAAGCATTTTCGTTTTTCATGGTCTTTGATATTTTTCAACTTAGAAAATTACCAGAACTAAAGGAAGAGTAGATTTGACCCGCTAATCAGCAGTTTTTCTTTTTTTTTTCTCAATTCTCGAAATCAATTCTAAATTTTTTCTCAAGGATTTTTCAGAGAAACAATTTTATTTCAAAAAAAAAAAAAACTAAACAGCATCGTATTGTTTATTTAATTAGCAACATTTTCTCAATTTACCTCAACTTGCTAGCTGTTTTTTGAAAAAAGTTATAGCCGAAAAACGAAAAGGGGATGTTTCATTGGCTGCTACTGTATCTACGGAATGCACCCGCTATTTTTTTGGTTTGCATGTTTGGTATAGTGGATAGTGTTTTTGGTCGCCGCGCGAGAGGTCTCAGGTTCGACCCCTCGGGCGGGGGCCTATAAATGTCTCCCGAAATTCAAAAAAACCGAAGGGTGTATTACGTCAGTCAACGTATATGTGTGTGCGGGGAGAAACGGAAAAGATAACATCTGTTGAAGAGGTTTAGAGAAGAGAAAATGAGGCTGGGAGGCCATGTGTGTCGGATTAGACGGAGGAGGAGGCCCTTTTTTGTCGCTTTGTAAAGAATGGTTCATTGCCTGTTTGACACAAAACGCTAAATAACAGGGAAGTAGGTATTTTCAGAAAATTCTATGAATGCAAAGTTTTTAATTTAATTTTATCTTACTTTTTTTCATTGCATTTTTAAATACTCACCTTTTTCAAGCAGAAATTCCATCAAATGAAATAGAAAGAATAAAATAGAAAAAATAAAATAGAAAAAATATAAAAATTCAGAAAAAATCAAAGAAACAGAGCCTCAATTACGCGAGGCTCAACGAAAGGAAAGAAAACGACCCTCCATCAAAAGAGAAATGAATGAATGAATCTTTCGGTGGGGTGGTTGGGGGGTTGGTGTGCGGTCGAATAGGCAAAGACGTCATAGACTGCATGGAAGGAAGAGATGCAAGACGATGAGAGAGATGTGGCAGATAGAGAAGGGTCATACAACGATAAGATTGGAGAGACATAGTACTTTTATTACTGGTACGCAGCACGGCCTGAACAATGAATAAGATCATTCAGTTGATGAGAATATTGAGATTTGGATATTGAGAAACTGAGATTGGCATGATTTTTTTCCCATATTTGAAAGTGTGTTTTGAGCACTGATTTCAATGAAAATTCAAACGATTTGATGACATTCCATTTGCACCTAAAGAATATTCACAGTTTCGGAAAAGAAAAATAGTAATGACTAAATTCCTCAAAACCAGTAAATAAAATGAAAGTAAGAGCGCTCATTTTTTACTGGGAAAAAGCGTTCAAGCCGGTTGTAACAGTACCTCAATTACTAAATACGAGATACACCAGGCTGGAAACGAGAAACATTTTGAACCTCGACTACTTTCTTTTCTGCAAAATGAACAATAAAAACAATTTTTTCTGAGTTATCGAAAAACCTCGGTTTTTTGTAGACGAATTCACCTTTTTAAAACAAAATCCGCCTATTTTTGTCATTTTTTAATATCTCAAATTATCGACTTTCATCACTTTTTCCAAAACAATCCGCCAAAACCACTTTTTCTGCGGAATTCCTCACTGCCTCCTTTTTCTTCAGAGACACACACGTTTTATCGTCATGGATATCTCACCACGACCGACGAGGCGTAGTCCTCTCGGGCAAGTGCCCGCAATATTCGACATTAAAGGGTGAGATAGTGTTAAGGTTGGAGAGACGCAGCATTTTCAAACATTCTCTCATTTTAGTACCCAACTTTAAACGCTTATATCTCAGCATCTGGTAGAGATATAAAAACGCTTTCAACTAACAAAATATAGCTCATTTTAGAGTAAAAATTTCATTAATTGACAATATTTTGATATATCTTCTGTGAACCGACATATACAGCTTCCAAAAAAGAAAGACACAGACACTGGTCAATTTTAGTACCTAATTTCAAACCCTTATATCTCAACAACAATTGAAGATATAAAAAAGCTGCCTATTAACAAAATATAGCTCATTTTATGATGAACAATTCGTTAATTGACAATATTTTGATATCTCTTATGTGAACCGAGATATTCTGCTTCCAAACAAAAGAGACGCAGACACTGGTCTGATGTTTCATGTTTCAGCCAAAAACATGAAAAACAGTCTGAAAATTGGAAAATTTCAGATTGTTCAGCTATAATTGAAGTGGAAAAATAACAGAGAAAAGTTTATTCTGTTTATTCTGTTTTATTGGTCTAAAATTAAAATTATCCTTCATCTGCTCCGCAATATCTTTTCCTCTTCCCTCCATCGTCGCCTTCGGTTCCATTTGTGATCCTAATGACACTGAATTGAATGGATCCAAGACACATGACTCCATTTGGAACACTTCCGCTGTTTGATGCTCTCCAGTTGCTGGCCAAATGCAAGCGGAGACCGATTGCTGGAAAATTGTCATTTTAAGTATAAAAGTAGCTATTTTAGGGGGGAAAACCTATTTTTTAGCTGAAATTGTCATTTTTAAGAGTAAAAATGCATTTTGGAAGTAAAAATCCCAATTTCAACATGAAAATTATCATTTTTGAGCCGAAAAACCCCATTTTTCCAGTAAAAAACGTTATTTTCAATATAAAAAGTTCTAAAAATCTGTATTTCATGCGGGAAAAAGTCATTTTCAAAGTAGAAACGTTATTTCGAGAATAAAAAACCCAATTTCGGGGTTAAATATCACATTTTTCAGTTAAATTCGTCATTTTTAGGCTAAACGGATCTATAATCATTATTTCAAAGGGAAAAAGTCATTTTTGAGGTCTAAAACTTCATTTTTAACCTAAAAACGTTAATTTTAGAGTTCAAAACCCCTATTTTCCAAGTAAAAATCCATTTTTTAACCCAAAATTTTGGTTTTTTACACCAAAAATAACCTATTTGGTATCAAAAATCGGGGTTTTAGACACAAAATTTGAATTTTTCATTCAAAAATCGAATTTTCTTTAAAAAAAAAATTAAAAAATAGCATTTTTCCTATTTTCCCAAAAAAAAACTTACCAAAATGGACTTGTTCGCCGGCCATTCGTTCTCGAATCGCTTTATATAGAAGACGGTTCTGGCTCCTTTCAATGGTCCATTGCAGATTCTTCCCTGTTGAAAAAAGGATAAAATTAGTCATTTTTAAACTTGGAAATCGTAGAAACAGCCATTTTTGTTCAATTTTCTTCTGAAAAAGCCATTTTTTCGGTAGAAAATAGAGAAAAAAGCTAATTTTCAATAAAAAATACTCCTTTTCCCAGATTTTTAGTCATTTTTCTCGTAAAAAATCCATTTTTTCACTAGAAAATTGAGAAAAAATATACTTTTCATGAAAAACATCCATTTTCTTTGATTTTTAGTCAAGTTTCTTCATTTTTGAGGCTAATAAGCCATTTTTAAACTTAGAAATCGAGGAAAAAACTATGTTACTTCATTTTTCTCGTAAAAACATCATTTTTTCACTAGAAAAACGAGAAATGTCCATGTAAAGAGAAGTCCATGTAAAATACTCATTTTCTTCGATTCTCAGTCTTTTTTTTTTAATTTTGTGACAAATAAGCTATTTTTATCGTAAAAATCAAGAAAAAGCTAATTTGTCTTCAATTTTCTCGTAGAAAAGCCATTTTTCCACTAGAAATTCGCTTTTTTCACTATTTGTCCTTTAAAATGTCTCTAATTTTTTCAAAAAACACTTTAAAAAACTAAAAAACCTACATAAGACCTTCCAGTATTGGTATAAAATTGTTGCCAGACGAATGTATCGAATTTCCGTGAAGTATCCATTTTGTATGGACTATGTGAATGCATAATTGCGGTCAGAATCGGGAGGATCAGAGGGATACGGTGATTGGATTCGGGAGATAAGGAGAGGATTCCGGTAGAACGATCTGGAAATTTTGAGTTTTTATTGAATTTTTAGTGTTTTTTACAATATAATCATCAAAATATTGGTATTTTTATTGTTTTTTATTGAAAAAAAACGCGTTTTTCAGACTAATTTAAGCCAAAACTGGTAATTTTTACATTTTTGGCGCTAAAATCATTGAAATAGCGATATTTTCGAACTTTTAGTGAAAAAATCATTGTTTTTCAGCTAATTTAGGTTAAAATTCATTAATTTTCACATTTTTTACATCAAGATGATTGAAATAGCGATATTTTTCTAATTTTTACTATAAAATTTGCTATTTTTTCAATTTTTTCCGTAATTAACATCTACAGTAGCCCACCAAATGCGAATCCTGGTACATTGTATCCCAATTGTCTATAATGAGTAATATCGAGCATCATCTCATTTTCAGCCAAGAATCTATCGGTTTCCCTTTCCAAATTGATCGTTTTTTTGAAGTCGGCGTAACTGAAAAATGTAATTTTCAATTTTGATGGTGGAAATCGTCTTTTTAAGAATAAAAAAGCTCAATCTAGAGCTAAAACTCCTATTTTTAACCTAAATTTGTTGTTGTTTCTTTGTTGTTGTTTCTTTGTTTTTGTTTGTTGTTGTTTGTTGTTGTTGTAATTATATTTTTATACGAAAAACGCCACTTTTCGTGCAAAAAATCAGCTTATCTCAAAAATACCCTATTTATATCGTTAAAATTGAATTTTTCAATTCAAAACCCCTCTTTTTTTGCTAAATATTGGATTTTTCCAATGAAATCATGAAAAATTTCTTTAAAACTGTATTTTTAAGGTAAAAACCAAAATTTCACAAAATTTTATGAATGCAAAGTTTTTAATTTAATTTTATCTTACTTTTTTAAATTCAATTTTTAAATACTCACCTTTTTCAAGCAGAAATCACATAAAATAAAATAGAAAGAATAAAATAGAAAAAATATAGATACTTTAGAAAAAATCAATATAGCCAAAGCCTCAATTACGCGAGGCTCAACAAAAGGAAGGAAAACGACCCTCCACCATAACAAAAATGAATGAATGAATCTTTCGGTGGGGTGGTTGGGGGGTCGGTGTGCGGTCGAATAGGCAAATACATCACAGACTGTATGGAAGGAAGAGATGCAAGACGATGAGAGAGATGTGGCAGATAGAGAAGGGTCATACAATGATAAGATTGGAGAGACATAGTACTTTTATTACTGGTACGCAGCATAGCCTGCACAATGAATAAGGTCATTCAGTTGATGAGAATATTGAGATTTAGATGATGACCAGCGAAAAATTCGCGGCTACGCCGCGATTTCCACTGGTAATTCAAATAACTATCAAAAAGAGTGAATACATTGAAACTAAATTTTACATTGAATTAAGATTTATAATATGCATACTGCCTAAGCCTTTTTATGTAGAAGTTATTCTATTGGTGTAAAGTCGAAATATGCATCCTCGCTTTAACCCGAAAATATGTGACGAAACTAAAACCTTTTTTTAAATTTCCACAATTCAAACTTCACTTTTCGGAGAACGCCAAAATAAATTCAGGATCTGTCGTGAAGGATTACTGTAGATACAGTAATCTAAAAAACGAAAAACACCTTCTTATTACGGAGGAGGCGGGCATACCTTCTTTGGGTGAAAAAAGGTACACCTATGGTATTGGGGAGCTGCCCTGGATACGGTAGGTTTACTGTAGCTTAGTTTGGAACCCAAATCCGAGTGTGTAATTTCGTTTTTTCCATTTCTAAAAAAATAACACTCTCGCAAACGGAGTCCGTTTTAACAGGCTTACCCGTCAAAACTTTTTTAAATTCCCGCCAAAACTTTTTTAAATTCCCGCCAAAAATATTTTTAAATTCCCGCCAAAACGTTTTTGAGTTCCCGCCAAAATATTTTTGAATTCCCGCCAAAACTTTTTTGAGTTCCCGCCAAAATATTTTTGAATTACCGCCAAAACATTTTTGAATTCCCGCCAAAATATTTTTGAATTTCCGCCGAAACATTTTTAAATTCCCGCCAAAACTTTTTTGAATTACCGCCAAAACATTTTTGAATTCCCGCCGAAACATTTTCGAATTCCCGCTAAAACATTTTTGAATTCCCGCCAAAACTTTTTTGAATTCCCGCCAAAATATTTTTGAATTCCCGCCGAAACTTTTTTGAATTCCCGCCAAAACATTTTTGAATTCCCGCCAAAACTTTTTTGAATTCCCGCCAAAACTTTTTTGAATTCCCGCCAAAAGGTTTTTGAATTCCCGCCAACACTTTTTTGAATAGAGAACATTCTAGAATGTTTCTTCCCGGCGAGAATTCAAATTTGATAATCTTCTTCCACTTTAAATCTCCCAATTTTGGGTTGCAAACTAAACTACAGTAATCTCACCGTATGCAGGGCAGTTCCCCAATACCATAAGTGCATCTTAGAAAAAGTTTCATTCAAAATGGTCAACCCTCTGCGCCGTAGTGAGATGGCGTTTTTCAAATTTCGGGTTACTGTAGCTACAGTAATCCTTGACTTCAGATTCTGAGTTTTCGTTTGTATACTGTAGGTGTCCCAAGGGTGCTCCCATATAAACCCCAACCCATCCCGTCCCCTCCTGGCTGAAATCCAATTTTTCGGTTACTGTAGCTACCGTAATCCTACAGTAATCTGGGAAACGAAATGTATGGTATTGAAGCGCTCGGGTGTTCATGGGTGATCCCCAAATATGAGAACATACGGTCAATTGGGAAAAAAAATATTCGAGGCACAACGCTGGACGGACGGACACACAGACAGAACTATTCCTTTAGTAAGGAGAAGATAACCTGAAATTGATATGAATTTTTCCCCATATTTGAAAGAGTGTTTGGAGCACTGATTTCAATGAAAATGAGAACGAATTGATGACATATCATTTGAACCTCAAGAATATTCACAGTTTCTGAAAAGAAAAATAGTAATGACTAAATTCCTCAAAACCAGTAAATAAAATGAAAGTAAGAACGCTCATTTTTTACTGGGAAAAAGCGTTCAAGCCGGTTGTAACAGTACCTAAATTACTAAATACGAGATACACCAGGCTGGAAACGAGAAACATTTTTAACCTCGACTATTTTTTTTTCTGCAAAATGAACAATAAAACCTCGATTTTTGTAGACGACTTCACCTTTTCAAAACAAAATCGGTTTATTTTTGTCATTTTTTAAAATCTGAAATTGTCGGTTTTCATCTCTTTTTCAAAACAATCCACCGAAACCATTTTTTCTGCGGAATTCATCACTGCCTCCTTTTTCTTCAAAGACACACACACACACTTTATCGTCATGGATAGATCGGACACATTCGATAGGAAAGGGTGAGATAGTGTTAAGGTTGGAGAGACGCAGCATTTTCAAACATTCTCTCATTTTAGTACCCAACTTTAAACCCTTATATCTCAGCATCTGGTCGAGATATGAAAAAGCTGTCTAAGCAAAATATCGTTTATTTTATGATTAACAATTCGTTAATTGACAATATTTTGATATCTCTTCTGTGAACCGAGATATTCTGCTCCCAAACAAAAGAGACGCCGACATTGGTCAATTTTAGTACCTAACTTCAAATCCTTATATCTCAGCAACTATTAGAGATATAAAAACGATTTCAACTAACAAGATATAGTATATTTTATGTTGAACAATTTGTTAATTGACAATATTTTGATATCTCTTCTGTGAACTGAGATATCCTGCTTCCAAAAAAAAAAAGACGCAGACACTGGTCAATTTTAGTACCTAACTTCAAACCCTTATATCTAGGCAACTATCAGAGATATAAACACGATTTCAACTGACAAAGTATATCTCATTTTAAGGTTATTATTCCATTACTTGACAATATTTAGTTAGCTCTTCTGTTATTCTGCTCTGAAAGAAAAGAGTCGCAGGCACTGGTCTGATGTTTGATATTTCAAACAAAAACATGAAAAAAAGTCTGAAAATTGGAAAATTTCAGATTGTTCAGCTATAATTAGGGACCGCCAGGTGTTTTTAAAAACTCAAAATTCTTCAGATTTTTTGATAGGATCATATTCAGATAGGCTAAAAAACTTTATTCCCAAAGTTTCAACTTAAAAGAATCATTCGCTCACGAGTTACAGTCGTTTTTGTGCCGCGCTCATTTCAACTGAATCCGTAACGGTGGGCGGAGCTTTGCCGCCGCGGTGGTCCGAACCGACACCAGAAAATTCGCGGACAAGAGCGCTACCACTGCGCCACCAGGTACGGTTCGCGCGGCCGCCGCGAGGGCGTAGAAAAGATTGGTGTAAAACTGCTAGGCAATCACCCAGATAATGTGTAAGGATTTGAACTTTGAGAGGCCATATCTCATTTTCCGCACAATAAAAAATCAAATTTTTTGATTGCAAAGTGTTCCAAATTTGCAATTGTTTTAGATCAGACTTTGAAAATAAGGGTGCACGACCTGCTTTTGGATCAAAACCAGTGAAAACCAAGAGTTAGTGGAGATGATGGTTACAAGTATGAGCACAAATCTCAAGATTTTTGGTCAATCTTCTCAAGTTTTCTACTGTAGATACTTGAAGACCTATTTCATGCAAAAAAATAATAAAAACCATAGGTCATCACTGAAAATTTTTTTCTACACGCATCCAAACTTTGATTGAATTTTCCGAAAAATCCGCACAATAAAATTTTTGATATTTTTTCAAAAACCATTTTATTATGCTCAAAACTTATATTTTCAATTGAGAAAACATTGGTGCGCGACCTATATCAACCCTAAAATCGTCATTTTTCTGATTTCCTCGATTTTTTGAGAAAACTAAAAGAAAATTCCTAAAAACTGATTTGATATTCTGAATCTATGGTATCTGATACATGTGGAGTAAAATTTTCAGAAAGATTCATCGAGCCTAAGTCGAGTTACAGTCATTTGAAGCCCGCGACGCGCCGGCGTTACACGTTTTTCGACGCCCCGCCCCCCTCAGTTGGCGGCCCCTAGCTATAATTGAAGTGGAAAAATAACAAAGAAAAGCTTGAAAGACTTAAAACTTTGGTATTTCTAAAAAACAGAGAAATTTCAGATTTTGATGTTTCAGACAAATCCATGGAAAAAAGTCTGAAAATTGGAAAATTTCAGATTGTTCAAGCATAATTGAAGTGGAAACATGAAATAAAACAGAAATAGCAGAAAGGAACTCGAAAAACTGTCAGTTTTAGTCAGTCTGGCAGGTTAAAAGGACACTCCATTTCTCTCGTTACCTCTCGCTCCCTTGCTGGCCCCTCTCATTATATGACCACTCATTGCTCTGCGTCTCCACGAGAGGAAGTATTATCTCGCCCTCATTTGAAATTTAGGTAAACTACAAATATTTACAGTATCTTCCTGAAGTTTATTGGGTCACGTTCAGGCGTCTAGATTTCAGACCCAATATTTTTGTTCCCTGAAAATTTAAGAGAGAATAGAAAAAACCTAGATTAAACATTTTATATTTATTTATTAAAAAAAAAACAATTAGATCAATTTAACATTAGTGAATATCTTGAGTTCCTTCATTGCCTTTTCGACTTTTCTCACAAAAATTGTTTTCCCTCTTAACTTCTAAGCAGCCTCATTATTCTCGTGAAGATCATCGAATAACACGATTTCTTCTTTTTTGACGCCAAATCATTCTTCAACTAATTGATAAAATCTTGCGTCTGTTTTCATTAAATTTTTCAAAGAAGATTCAACGACTTCATCGAAATGTGTCAAATAACATGGTATCTTCGTTTCTTTTTGTTCCTTAAGAAAATAATAAAAATTGATTTGATAAGAAAAGAGTGACTCACTTGTTATAAATACATGTTATTTGTAAGCGTTGCAGTTTTGACTCCTTTCGTATGAAGTATTTCTAATTTTTTGAATTTTTTGTGCTGCAATTTTTTTTAAATCTTAAATATTTTAAAAAAATTTGTATTTGTGACAATGAATAAATGAAATTAAGGAAACTCACAATTCAGACATTTTCACTTCGAAGAAATTCTGTGTATGGTTTGACCTCTATATTGCTATTCAGCTGATCTCCGTACTGTAAAAACTAGTTTTTTTTTAATAGAAAAGAAACCTATACAAGCAATGTCCCTTGTCAATTATTACCTTTTGCTTGAGATATTGTAAGAAGAGACCGTCTTTCAAATCATCAACAGTCAATACTTCTAGGAAAATACTTTTATCTTATCCCAACCATTGAGAGAAATCCATTCCAACTGTCTCGCTATGACCCGCATTCTCCTCAATTCCAAAAGGCTGTGACGTCATAAGAGAGTTGACCTCCTCCGAAATTGTATACAACTGCATTAATATTGCTTCCGATCATTCTGAAATAGACAAAACTGTTTTTTCGATACCATTCACATCAAACTTTGGTTTCTTTGGTTTTTTTTCTCTCACAAAAAAGGAGGAGAAAGAAAGGGGGACTGAATGTAAACATGTTCTCTCTTTTCCTCTCCTCCTTTTCTTTCCTTTTACTGGTTTTATTTGGCCGCAGAAACATGCAAAAAACATTTCAAAAGGGAGAGACTAAACAAGAGTAGAAGAATCAAACTACAGGGTGGCTCATAAGTATGGAGACTTTTTGATTTTGAGTGAACTATGTAGTTTTCAGTGACTAGAAACGTAGAAATTTCTCACACTCTTCGCTGTTTTTTGAAGAATATGGTAGTATACAAATAGTCAGTAACAATATATCTCATAATTTTTTTTCAACGTGAAGTTATACCAGCTTCAAAAAGAAAGAATTTACTGATACCATTTTTATTGCGCCGGAGGTCTGTTTTCTCGTGAACATACGATAAAAATTTTAGATTGAGACATAATCAAACCGATACAACTATCAATTATGTTTGTCAATTGGTCTCTTAAGATGTTCCGAGCATCATTTCGGGATTTTTATTATCCGTCTAGGTATTTTTTCACATGTTTGAAACCATGACTTGCCTCACGAGTCGAATATCACAAAAAGTGGGTTTTTCGTTAATTTGTGCTGATTCGGAGGTAGCGAAATGAGACAAAATTGGGAACTTTAAACAAATTCATCTGAGCTTGATGCTTATTATTCTTCAAGATAAAGGTACAGACTCCCTAAAATTTAAATTTCAAGTCATATTAAAAATTCCTTCTCAAGTTACGAAACTAAGTTGACGCTTACTACCCCCGGCGCCAAGCAGAAATTTTCTCAGCACGCCTGGAGACGTGGAGCAAAGAGGAAAATTCAAACTTCAAACTATTTTGTTAAAATCTGTTTTATAAGTGTCTGAGTAACTGAAAAAAAGTCTGGTTAGATTCTTGTTAATTTCTGCTTCGGGATATTTCAATAAACAAAAGTCTCCATACTTATGAGCCACCCTGTATATGTAATAGTTCTTGAGAAAAGAGTGATCTGGAGAAGTTGGAGTTTTTAAAAGTCAAAAAGTCGAAAAATTTGAAAATGACAGAGACCAAAAAAAAAAGAAAAAATGCGAAGATCTCGAACATTGAATTGAGAATGGTCTATTACAAATGAGGAAAACATATTCCATTTAAAAAACGGTGGAAAATTCAAACTTAAAAATAATCCTGTTTTAAACTACAATTTTAGACATTTTCAAATTCATATGTAACATTAAATTAAGACTCACCTCAATAATCGAACATTTTCAACAAAATCGAATCCAATAAAATAAAATAAAATCTTCAGAAAAAACTGAAAAAAAAGCGAAATTAAATGGAGATGTCTGAATAAAAAGAAAACTTACTCAAATACAAGAAGACTCCTATACACAAGGTGTCAGCGGCTCAAGTTGAGATAAAACTGAAAAAAAAATCAAATTAAAGATGCCTGAATAAAAGCTAAACTTACTCAAAGAAAACATACATCGCCTCCTATACACAAGGAAGCAATACGTATGCTAAAAATACAATAGTGAAATGCAAATGTGAAGACCTTTTCGCTGCATAGAAAGTCTGCATCTCTACAAGAAAACGTGTTATTTCACGGCCATATTTACTTTCATTCTATTTCGTCTCTCTGGAAGTATACTATTTTTTGATTTGCATTTTTTATGACGATGGTCTGCTATTGAGTGTCATTGTGTGTCGGTCTCCATGTGAAAGAAAATTACCATATTTCTTTTCAAAAACGAATTTTACTATTAGTTCTTTTACGATTAGTTCTGCAAAAAAACTACTTTAACGAAAAATAGCTCGTTTTAAAATTAATATTTCATTAATTGACAATATTTAGTTATTACTTCTGTGAATCGAGATATTCTGCTTCCAAACAAGTTTCAAAAACTTCAAGTCCTTAAATCTCAGCATCTGGTAGAGATATAAAAAAACTGTCAATTAACAAAATATACTTTTCAGAAAAAAAACTGAAAATTGGAACCGACAGCTAGCTCCGCTACAGTAACTTTTGCAATCCAGAACGCATCAAAGCGAATTTCCCAAATGGCTGCAATATCTCAATCAAGAAAGACTACAGATAGAAAAAAAGACAGAAGTATATAGTATGATTCCCAGAGAAAGTTAACAGTCAACATACTCGAAAAAATAACAAGTAATCCTGAGAGATGCAGACTTGTTGTTCTCATAGGCCTTCCCGTTCCTGTCCCTATCCCGTTCGTTCAATTATCTGCGTCTCTCGTCTTTCGTCTCTTACTTATTTTTCCGTCCGTTTGATCATTTCTGTTTTGTATATTCACCATACGTATTGTCTCCTTGTGCATAGGGGACCACGTATGTTTTCTATGAGTAAGTTTATTTTTTGTTCCGGCACCTTAATTTAATTTTGATTTTTCAGTTTTTTTCTGAACTAATGGCATTTGCATCACTGACACCTTGTGCACAGGCGTCTTCTTATTTATGAGTAAGTTTTCTTTTTATCGGGCATACCCCTTTATATTCGATTTTTCCGTTTTTCTGAAAATTTTATTTTATTTTATTGGATTCGATTCGATTGAAAATTTTTGATTGGATTGGAATGGAAAAGTTTGTAAACAAGCGCTTTTTTATGGTTATCGGACAAAAAAGTATAGTTTGATTCATTTGGATTTGTTTCTTATTTTTCCATTTCTACATAGAATGTAAATTTATTATTCAACATCACGAAAGCCAATTGCAACACCTGGACATTCATTTGAATGCTCGTTTTATGATAGTGAAGGGAAAAGGGACAGTAGGAAATATGTGGAATCGTTGGGCAAACTAACGGATGGAACAATAAACAACGATTGAATTGGATGTTAGTTAATAACAACTTAGTATCATCCACAAAAACAGTTTGTTTCAGATTGATAAACATAACAAGTTGCCGAAAAATTGTCCCACCGGAGTGAAAATCTGTATCAAAGTTGTACGATCGAAAGAAATGAAGGAATATTGTTGAGCAGTTTATCAAGCAATCCGTAAGTTGTTTCAAAAATAAGTGACTCAATCTTTAACTTTGAATATATTCAGAAAGATATTCAAAATTGAACGGAATTACATCAAGCATGGGAGAAAACAGAAATTCGACATATCATCAGATTAAAATGATTTAAACAATTAGGAGAACTTCGCGAACAGGTAACAGAGAAATCTAAATTCTCAAATAATGTTTTTCATTTCAGATGTCTACAATCAAGACGAAAACAACAGAAATTAAAGTGAAGATGTTTGAAAATTTAATTCTTCGATTTTGTTTGAATTTTCAAAGTTGATTAATAATAAAAATTTTATCTTAGATAATCTCTTCTGGTTGAAAGAGTTACTGAAAGCAGAATATCTCGGTTCACAGAAGAGATAACTAAATCTTGCCAATTAATGAAATGTTCATTTTAAAATGAACTATATTTTGTTAGTAGAGAGCTTTTTTATATCTCTAATAGTTGCTGAGATATAAGTGTTTGAAGTTTGGTACTAAAGTTGACCAGTGTCTGCATCTTTCTCTTTTGAAAGCATAATATCTCGGTTCACATAAAAGATAGCAAAATATTGTCAATTAACAAATTGTTCATCATTAAATGAACTATATTTTGTTAATATAGAGCTTTTTTATATCTCTAATAGTTGCTGAGATGAAAGGGTTTGTACTAGAATTCTAAATATTGTCCAGTTCTTGTGTCATCAGTAAACAGCAGTAAACACAATATTTTAAATTTTCCATCAAAGCCCATACGAACACAATTGATTTTTTCAGATTTTTTATATTGGACACACACATATATTTTCAATAATCTCGTAACAGTTAGCACCAGTTGAGAAGAAAATGCTGCGTCTCTCCAACTTTAACACAATCTCACCCTTTCCTGTCTCGCAGGAACTTCTCGTCGTCTGGAGTCTCTCCTTTACATACAGTCTATGATGTATTTGCCTATTCGGCCGCGCCCCCACCTCGCAGCCTCCCAACTGAAGGAATCATTCATTCATTTCTATCATGATGGAAGGTCGTTTTCCTTCCTTATGTTGAGCCTCGCGTAATTGAGGCTCTGGTATTTTTGATTTTTTCGGAATTTTTGTATTTTTGCTATTGGATTTTTCTATTATTCTTTCTATATTATTTGATGGAATGTCTGACGACTTAAAATAAGGTCAGTATTTAGAACTCAAATGCACATTACTCGTTCTATTATGAAATAATGTAATTGTTATGCAAAAAGTATAGTTTTGTGAAAAAAATAATAGATTCAAAAAAATTCTAAGAAAATTATTTTTTCCAATTAGCACGGGGAGCCTCTGGAACCTGTCGGACCGGAGAATTTAAATTTTGTTTTTGGCGGGAATTCAAATTTTGAATTCGTGTTGAATAGGAAAGTGTTTCAGGATAGTCAAGAAGAGAAAGTTATCTCTATCATTGCCAAAAAAACCCCACTCTAAAGGGATCAGTAGACAGAGTTATGTTCCTTCAGGAACAAAACTTATCTGTTCGTCGTGATCAGGTAAGAATCTGACTTGAAAGAATTCAGAATTATTTCCTTTTTGTTTTCAGTTTGAATACATACTCCGTCGATGAACCCCAGGCAGTATTTCTAACCCCCGTTTATTTTAATTTAATAAATTGTTTTGACAATTACTGAAATAGATGTATGCAAATATAAAAAGATTACTTCCACAGCACACTTTTCCAAATACAGATCTTCAATTACAGATTTGAAGACGTTTTCCTAATTTCCTATCTCTTCTCGAACGATCTCCATAGTTTTTGATTTGGGTACAAACTTAAAAAGCTTTCTAGAAAAAAAATATATTTTAGTATGAGCAGCTTCTAAACTAAAGGTTTTTTGAATGCTCTTCCCTTTCGTTTTTGAACTAGAGACATTTTAAACGGATAGAAGTTAGCAGCTGTTCTTCTCTCAAAGTATGAAATGACACGGAATCAAACCAAGCGGAAATTGAAGATATGAACACCTGGCATATGTTTCGTAACATGAAATCTCGCAATCTTTTACTGGAATACCTCCGAAGTGCTTCAAACTGGCCCATACTTGGCATTTGGTCATGGGTCTCCGAGCGCCTCATTACCATATAATTAGTTTGCCGGACTACTGTAGGATTAATGTAGATACAGTAACACAAAAATTCTGAAACTGGGAGGCTACGGTATTCCAAATGACAATACATTTATTTACATTTTTTCAAAACCATTTTCGTGAAGTGCAATACTCTTGAATTAAATTTTGAATTCTTCTAAACTATGCCATATATCACAATGTAAAGCGAAGAACAGTTGTTCTTCTATCCGCTTGAAATGTCTCTTGATGACAACTCAAGTTTCTTAGCTTTATCTAAAATTCAAACAAGAGGCAGACGGAACAACAAAGCTGAGCTGTCATCATGAAACATTCCAATCGGATAAAAGATGATAGATTTTGTTCTCTCACAACACGTCTGAAGTGAGCACGGAACGAAAATCAAACGGATATTGCAGATATCTTTTTGAGAAAGAACACCTGACGTGTGACCTTGCCACAGAAATGTTTTGAACGCGGAAAGAAAGAAAGTATATTGGTGAAGAGGTGAACTGAAAACAAGCGAGACGGACATGCATCACCGTCAAATATCGAAAAACCCGAGATTTTTTGAGAATCATGATTTTCAGATGAGTACGAAAATTACTTAAAAGGCTCCAATCTCTCTGAAATTTGGTTTCTGTATAGACTAAGGCTTGTTCTATAAGAATCAGTCGCAAAAAGTGGGGGTCATCGCTGAAAATGTTTTTTCTATTTTTGATGGCAGTTTGAAAATTCTGGAATTCGGCTACGATAAAAATTTATTCTGACTTCATAATATGATTCCTCGTGTCAAAAACTATCGGAATAAATCAAAAAAACCCGCGAGGCGAACTTTTGCGAAACTTTTTTAGTTGAGTTTGTAGAAGTAATCACTATTTTCCTACTTTTTTCAATGGAATCTTTTGAGATATCGAAAAACTGAGTATTCCATTGAATTCTACGCAGTCGATTACATAAGGACAAGTAGAATGTATCCCAATATTTTTTTCGAAGCTCCGCGTATAAAGCCTTAAAGTTGGAGAGATACCGCGCGGAGAAAAAATTCGTCGTCCCGCCCTCTTTCATTGCGGTCCCTAAGTATAGAATCGCTATTTTCAAAATGAAAATGGAAACCTTTTACCCATTTCATCCTTCTAGTGCTCACCAAATAAACGTTGATTACCGTTAACCTGATATAAGTTACTCTTTTATTAAATTTGACCAATCAGTATAAACTTCTCATGCGCCCTTTTCAAAAAGTATTCTGTTCTTTAATATTTTTTTCTTCTCAAATTCAAGATTCAGATGAAACAAAAAAATTGAGCTGTCATGAAGAAACATTCCAATGGGATAGAAGAAGATAGATTTTGTTCTCTCAACACACGTCAGAAGTGAGCACGGAACGAAAATCAAACGGATATTGCAGATATCTCATTGAGAAAGAACACCTGACGTCTGCCTTGCCACAGAAATGAATCACAAAAATCTTTGAAAGTGGAAGGAAAAATAAAATTAAAATGTTAGAATCTTGATATACAATGTGTCTACATAAAAAAAACTAATAAAAAACATTAAGAAAATTAATGATTTTATCAGTTTATACACAAAAAGTTCTAGTCAACGATACCTGTATCAATTTTTAGATGGTTCATGGAATTTCAAGGGATTTGTAAGCGTTCTTATATTTCAGAATGATTCAAGTGAATCGTGATTTCAAATTTAGTTTTTTTCCTGTAAAAACTAATTTCAATTGATTCTATATTTATTCATTGAACAAAATTTAGTATGTTCATTTATTTTTCTTTTTTCTGCTTCTTACGCTTTGTTAAATTTTCAATTTCTATTCAATTTCTTTTCCATAAGTATCATCAAACCGAGCCCGAATTCTTGACGAAACTTTTTTGAAAGGACTATTATATTTGCTTCTCAACACTCTCCTATAGTCTTCCTCATCCGATCTCTCGATATCCCTTCGTTTTTTTTGAACTCCAGAATGATGTAAGACTTGGACGAAAAAACAAGCACATGCCCCTTTACACTGTCATTTCGCCCCAATCTTCAATTATCCAATATCATCTCATTTACCACAAACAATGCGGCCGGGATTCTTCCTATTGCTAATTTTCATTCTATTATTGGATCATCTTCTGGTGGAGGCTGCGCCCATGAGCTCTGATGTTCTGATATTGAGAAAGAGCAAAAGAAAGAAGTGTGCTGGAAATAATCCGTGCAAGGAATTCTGCATGGAAAAGAACCAGGTATGTTCATTTTTAATTTAATTTTTTTAATTTCGAGAAAAAACTTTTTCAAGCCGAGAGATTTTTAGTAAATCAAAGAAAAAAAGACTGATTGTTTTAGGTGAACACCATTCCCCGTTGTTATCAACATCGTTGCTATTGCTCTGAACCAGAATCACCAATGAACATTGGCTTTTTCCAAACTACCACCACAACTACAACTACGACAACGGAGCAATCAATGATTGAAGGGTCTGGAATGGAAGGATCCGAAATGTTCCTTCAAATTTCAACATAATGCATTGCTTTCATTAAAAGAGTGGCGCATTCTTTTTGCGAAAATGTGTTTAGTTTCCAAAACAGTTTTTTTTTTCATTTTTTTACTTTCAAAGTAGTAGCTATTCATTTCATTCAAATAGCATGTTTTAACAAAGTTAAACCAACTTTTTTTTCTAATTTTGGCATTTAATGTCGCATTGAGTTTGTGAAAGAATAAAGTTCCATGGAGCCATTTCTTTATTTATTTTTTACTGTCTAGAAAAAAAACACGTCGCAAACAATCAAAATTTTTATTCAAATTGGAGATACAGAGAAAGAGTTCATTCGTGAATAACATCAAAATGTATTTTTCATTTCGTGAAAAGTTTTGAATTCAAAAAAATTTTGGCGGGAATTTTAAAAAAGAACAACTGAAAAACTTTTCGAAACATTCTATGCATGCAGAGATTTTCATTTAAAGTAGTTCTAGACCTTTTTCAGAGTGATTGGAAGTCTGATAATGGCCAAAATTACCGAATATCAACTCAAAAGGGCTTAATAGAAGAGATTGTAAAATTATTTCTTGTTAGGGAAAAAGGGAGACCACTCGCAATCCGAACTTTTCGCGATAAGAACTCTACCAAATTCGAACTGTACGGTTTTCGAACTTTTCGCTTTTCGAACTGTACGCTTTTCGAACTCTGTTCGAGATGGGGCGCGTTTGCATTCTCTTTGCATTTAACCATTTTTCGGCCATTTTTTCACTGAAAACAGATGGAACGTAACAAAAATAAATAAAACTTGGTATATTCGAATAGTTCAGAGCGAATATGTCGTTACGAACTCAGAAAAATGTAGAAATTATCGACGTTTGGAGTTCGAAAACCGTACAGTTCGAAACGCGAAAAGTTCGAAAACCGTACAGTTCGAAACTCGAAAAGTTCGAAAAGCGAGAGTTCTTAATTTGGTACAGTTCTTATTGGGAGAAGTTCGGATTGCGAGTGGTCTCAAAGGAGAACTTGAGGTTACCGAAAAACCAAAACAATTATAGGATGGAAAGATTTCAAATTTTGAAAAATGTGAAGTCGAGATTTTCAAATAAATTGGGGGTACAATGATTGTCAAATTATGATCGGGTTGAGAAAAAGAAGAAGAAAAAGAATATAAACTCATGAAAAAAGGAAAAAGACCAAAAAAAAAAGGATATCAAAAAACATTATCTTTATTTTCCTCACGCTCTCCCGAAGATTGTCCATTATTCTCTTCCAGAAGTTCCGCAACTTTTTCGAGTCTCTCGAAAGCGTCTTCATCTCGACTTGGCTAAAAAATAAATGAATGAATAACCAAATTACCGTAACTATTCTGATAGTGAAGTACTTTGAGTTCTCAACTCTATTTTAGCCATAAGTCCCTTTTTTTGCAGTATTTTTTCTCAAAGATTATTCAAAAATACATTAATTTTGTAAACTTAGAATTTCCAATAAGTTTTATAAGGATCCAAAGTATGGGAAATTATTAAAAACGAAATACGAAACAAACTCACAATTTCAAATGGCATACCGTCTTGGGTTGCAATAAAATCCAAAACTGTGTTTATACTTTCTTCCATAATTTTAAGAGCCTTGGTTGGTGCATTGATTCTTTTCATATAAGCATCGTAGATGGCTTGTGCATCAAGATCTTCTTGCCCAGTTTTTGGAATCGGTCCATGTCCCATAAGGCGAAGAAGCTCGTTTAACTGTTCTTCCATTATATCTGCGCGACTCTGAAATGGAAAAGCTATGGGTATGTTTCAATAATTTTTGGAATAATAAAATAGGACGTTTGGTTCAAGTTTAATTTTCCAAATTAATGTGTTATAGGAAAAATAAACTTAAATTTGAAGAATCATGTTCTCTTTCAATCAAAATCTCTCAATCAAGAATATTTAAAATACAGTAGTCACTCACTGATGGCTCTTTCGATTTGTTCTTCTTTTTGGGAAAATCATTTCCATTAGTTTGAATAGCAAATCGTTTCCGTTGACTGGATGAGCTTTGTTGGGAAACTCCAAAACCGGAATACTGATCTGACTGTTTTGACTGACGATGCATCGAAGATCTTGAGCTTGACGAAGTATTAATCATTGGCGACATATCATCAACCGGAAAATCGTTATTAGAGAATTCCGATGACGTTCCTTGGTGGTCGTTGCGAATTGTCATGGAAAACAGATCCTCGAATGAGTTGTCAAGGAAATCATCTTCTCCCAAATCACTCACGATATTATCATGATCTTCAATAACAATGCGACGGTGTTTGTTACTATTGTTTCTTTCAATGACAACATTTGGAACAGCGATAGATTCATGATCACACTCAAAAAGCTCTTCATCATCCTCTGCTTCTCCACATCCATTTTGACACTTTTGACAAGTGTAATTACCGTCCACTGCGAAAGGATTTGGAGCTCGAATCCATCCATTACACAGTGCTATAAATGGAAACGAATTGATGGGATTAACAAAAACTTATTTTTCCTCTATTCGAAAAAAAATTTTAATTGGATAATTACTCAGAAAGTAATAGCTTAATTATTTTTTTTAATTCTGGACACAAATAACAAAATCGGTAAATACAGTGAAAATCAACTTACTACATTGGATCCAATAACCGCATTGCTTGTATTTAATATTTTGAACTTCATCAGTCCAGGCAATTCTGCGGCATCTTTCCGAATACGGTCGCAAGTAGCCATATTTCTCCCAAAACGTTGACCAGACATTTTGGTTTTTAGGCAGGTTGCAATTCCAGACATTCCTAAGATGGGTTTTAATCCATCTATTTTGAAGTGAATCAAAATATTCATTCAGAGTGACCTGGAATTTCTTAACCAACTTCTGAAATTCGATTCGGTCTCCGAATTGTTCTTTTGTTTTTGATAGTGACAATGCTAATGCTGGTAGGTTGACGTATGCCGATATTCCAATACTTTCGTCTTTTTTGAATATGGGCATTTTCTTGAAAGCCCATGTGATAAGCCTTCCATTCACATAAAAATGAAAACCATTGTCATTTCTTTTTCCAATTTCGATTCCGCAGTTGATGAAATAATTTTCATTGTCTTTGTCGGTTTCTAAAATATCTCAATTGTATTAATTTTCTTAATCTTGAGAGAAAACACTTTAGCAAGTAAAAAAATGAAAAAATTATTTCATACGATTTTACAGTAGCGGAAGTAAGTGAGTTTTTTTAAAAAACACTTTTCGAAAATAAGTAGGAGTAAATTTCTTGATAATAATTCCATTTCAAAATTTTTTTGAAAAAATATTTTTATTTTGCTCAAACTAACTTTTATTGGCTCTCTTTCCGGTGCTTTCCAATTGTTTTTGCGCTCCTTGAACCTTTCCCAGATTGAAACTGTAGCGTTGTCGAAGTACCCAATTAGCACAGACTTTAACCGGGATCACTTTTTGATTTTGAATTGAAATCTCCATTTTTGGATCCAAGTACAGACGGGCAAGTCTTGATCTCAAGGAAGTGTCTATATCTCTTAATCCATCGTCTTGAAGTTGAATGTCGCCTTCTTGAGAGAAATTCAGAATTATTTTTCCGAGAGCAGTGCGTTTCAATTTTGAAATCATGACAATTGTTCCGGATGGACCTTCGATTTGTGAGGTTAAGCAGAACAGTTCTTTCATATTGGTTTGCTTTCCCGAAATCCCCCAATCCTTGATAAGTTCCATCTCCGTGCGAAACCGGGTTTTCTCTTTTTCAGTAGGTGTGTAAGGAGTCATTCCGATATCAAATGAAGGGCACGCAACAAGAACGGAATCCACAAAATTGTTGGAATTTTGAAAATCCTTCGAAATCATCAGAATGGTAATCAAGCCATCTTTCTTTGTTAGCACCAACAAAGTATCTCCCAAGTGAAATGCTCCAGATTTGAGACCATAACCATAGCGACCGATATGCTTAGATGCGTCTTTGTTTGTATGTCCTAATGAAATAACACCCAATGCTTCCTCTCGACTCATTCCGGATCCGTTATCTATGAATTGAAGAGCGTGGTTGTCATTGCTCTTTTCTGAAAAAATAATTTTATAAAAAGCTTAACTTTGTTACGGCTCACCAATTAAAATATTGAATTTCGTAGCATCAGCATCATACGAATTATCGGCGAATTCCGAGATAGCCCCAAATGGATGAAAGTGAGAAGAACTGAAAAGTTAGTTTATTACAGTAACTCTCTTTAATTTACCTGAAACTGGCCAGTTCGTTATAAGAGACCGTAGCTTTTTCAAGTTTGTTATAATCGAAATGAGACATTCTGAAAATTATTATTGCTTGAGAAGAGCAAAGAAAACAGGATGAGCAGAAACGGAAAAAATGTTCTATAGCTTACAAAACCAATAATTATGAGATGATTGAAAAAAATCGGAATTGCTGAGAAAATCTATGATATTAGAAAGAAAACGAAGAAAGCAAAAGAGGGGAAGATACAAGTTTTGTCTAAAAAATAGCTAAATTAAAATTGCACTGCAACTCACAAACACGTCGAATTTCAAAATTGGGTTACTAAACCATTTATAAAATAAAATAATAATTTAACAATTCGAAACAAGAAAAATCAAAATATAACAAAGAAATAAACAAGGTTAAGGTATTTGCAATGACGTTATGAGTCATTGTTTCGCTCTCTTATACTCCTCGGACAGAGTTCATTCGTTCTATGGGATAGTGTGGGGCAGGCAAAGGAATTTAATCAAAATAAGAGGAAACAATGATGAGCTAGAACAAAAAGAAATTCAATAATTAAATGATCAAAAGATCACATTTTATAATATAGTTCCGGCAAAAAAAGTAACCAAATGGGTTCAGGAAGAGAGAATTAGGAAAAAGAAAAAAAATTGAAAAAGGAAACTCTTGATTAGTGAAATTTTGAGAAAAGAACTGGAAAACAATCTCCGAAAATACAAAAAAAGAATAATGGCATAGAAAAACAACAATAAGTAGAAAGAGAAGAAATTACGAATTATGAAAATGATAGAGCGCACACAATAAACATGATTCATAGAAAATCAGAAAAACTACGAATGAAAGATATTTAAATATGCCTCATAATAAGTAAATGATAAAAAATTATGCATAAAGAGTGTGTTTCTCACAAATGTTTATGAAATTTGGCAACTTATGCAATCTGCATGCATATCACGAGGGGGGCGAGAGCGAAAATTTGAAAGCCGACTTAATGGGCAGGTAAGTCATGAAAAGGAGAAAAATAATGAGAGAGGAAAGAGCAAAAAGAGTGAAAAACAAAATGAGAGAGCAAAAAATAATACAATTTAAAATGAATTTGAAAAAAAATTCAATCCAACACCCTATTTGTCAAGCATTTCTCTCCTTTAGAGGAATGAATGAGAACATAATAAAAAAGAGTACGTCAAAGGAAATTTGCCGCTTCGATTTCTCATTCTCAAATAGAAATACCAACATTCACACCTCAAACGATTTGTAAACATATGCTAGGAGAAAGACAAAGAAAGATCTAAAAGCTGGCCAAGCAGTAATTATATCAGGAGGGAAAATGCAAAAAGAATAAGGAAAAAGATAGGTGCACCTTTTCAACAGATGGAAATCAAGGGGTAGGCTAAGCTCTTTGAAAAGATGAAAAAGGGCGATGAGAAAAAGATAATGAGAGGGGGACAGATGACAGATGGCTTCAAAAGATTCGTTTAGTGATAATGTACTCTGTTAACAACAACAAAGCTGAGTTTCGAAAATATTCGAAAATGATTTTATCATATAATCAGGGATGTTCGGAATTGAAAATTTCGAGATTTCGAAACCTCGGTATATTCCGAGTTTTCAATTTTCGGAATTTTCGGAACTAATAAAGATTTTCTAAAAACTTTTAAAGAAATGTTCTTTAAAGAAGCGTATTTTAAGGTATATTTAATTGGAGACGAAAGTTTTTAAGCAAAAAAAAACAACAACGTTGGTATTAAAAAATAACAAACTAGAAAAATCAAAATACAAGAACCCATTAGAGGAGTATTTCTTCGAAGAAATAAAAATTTTGAAAAGTTATCGGTCAATCCGGAAAAGATGTATTAGTTTCATTTCATAGCATAAGAAGAGGCTCAACAATTATAATGCAAAGGGTAACGAAAAAGAATTAAAAAGGCACAGTGGGTTGGTGGATTCGTAGCCCAATTAAAATGGGATTTAGCTCACGAATAGGACCTGGAGGGGGACGAAGAGGCAAATAATAAGGGCATCAAATAAATATTTAAAAGAAATTCGATGTTGATGTTGCTTTCACCTAACACTAACGGCAATCACTAAATTTTTAAAATCTTTTCTTGAACTTTCTAAAAAATTCAAATGAGAGGTCAACAAAAGGTTTGAAAAAAAGAGGAGAAAATAATGGAGGAAAATCGAAAAGAGAAAAGAGAAAAGAGAAAAGAGAAAAAAGAAAAGAGAGAAAAGAAAAGAGAGAAAAGAAAAGAGAGAAAAGAAAAGAGAGAAAAGAAAAGAGAGAAAAGAAAAGAGAGAAAAGAGAAAAGACAAGTTGTGGACACAAGTTTCGCGCCAACCAGTGCGCTTGAGAGCGAATGACTCTTCTCGTGAGAAAAACATACGCAGAGAGCGATAGTGGCGGTTTCAACTGCGATTAAGGTTACGTACCGAGCTTAAGCATGCAAACGACATTCCGAAATCGCCACTGGGGCGCCACTCTGTTTTTATGAGATACGAAGAAAAACAAATGTTTTTTTCCGATTATATTTGAATTTTTGAATAACCATCATAATTTGTGTGGTTCAACTGGTTTTCCACTTCATTTAAGTTATTTTCTATTTTGTAGCTTTTCCATCTATTCTTCCTTATCTATACATCAGTTGTAATCCTCATGGATACTTGATATCCTAACACCTGCTTGATGACAATTCAGGTTTTCTTCACTGTTTTTGCTTACAAATCAAATTATTCTCAGCTACCGTAATCAGATATTGATCAATGATGACAAAAGAATTATCATCATTTTGAGGAGTATATAAAGGATCCGTTTCTGGAACTAATCACCCATTCTTACTCTTGTATCCTACCTACTATTCTCATTTTTCTTATTCATTACTATGCTTCGACGCTCATCAATTTATAATATTGCTGATATGCAATGCAAGCCTGTAAAGCAACTGGGAACCGGAGCATTTGGTACCATCTTGCTTGCCAAAACAACGGATGTTCACGTCCTTTTTGTTGCATTGAAGGTTTTCAATGGCAAAGTCGGTTCTTCAGCAGGATACCGAATCCACATTTTTCTGTCGAGAAGAGACAAAAAAGAATTTGTTCCTCAGCTATTTGGTGTTTCAAGAACAGAGAAAGTTGATATCATTTCAATGGAATTCTTATCCCGCGGTTCTCTTTTGGACGCAATCAAAAGCGAGGAAGGATTGAAGATGTGCTCGATTCAAGGATACTTCAACCAGCTTATCAGCGGAATTCAATTTCTCCATAAGAACGGAGTTGTCCATCGGGATATCAAGCCTGACAACCTTCTCATTTCTTTTTCAAGTAAGTTTCATAATTATGAACAACCATTAAAAATAATTTTTTTTATTATAGATTCCTTAAAAGTCTCAGATTTCGGGCTAGCTCAAAAATATCGGACGAACAACGAAGAGGGATTAGTGTGTGGCGCAGTGGGAACTCAAGTAAACTGGCCCGAAGAAGTCTTTAGAAAAATTCGAGTGCAAGGATCTCCTCTGGATATTTATCAAACCGGACTTGTTCTTCTAGACATGTTCGCCAGACCTGCCAGAAGAAACATGACTGAACAATCTTATTACGAATGGAGAGTGGACGCTATTTCGAATGGAAAATTACGGAGCTGTATTCCTGATGAACCATTATCACTTCTCTTGTCAATTCTTGCACCAGTCGAACAGAGATCGGACTTTCAACAAATCAAATCACATTCATGGCTAAAACAACTGAAATAATTTATTTAATTCCTTTTTTGATTTTTTTTTTCAATTAATAATGTAATAAATTAATAATATCGTTTTTCTGTTTTGAATTTTTTATTAGAAATCCTTCCCAGAATTCGTTTCAAATTTCGACGCCAACGGTTTGAAACTTTGTCATTTGTTTTTCTTAATCTAGTTTCCCCCCTTCCCTTAGTAAGTCCTTTTTTTGCTGCCGATTTATGTTACATCCTTTTTTCAAGACTGTTCCTCTCACAATTTGAAACAAAAGACCTTTTCCAAAAATTGTCAGTTTCTTCTGGCACTCTCTTGCGAATGGTGAGGGCTTCAGCGTGCCTTGAGTAACTGGTGTAAAACATACAATAACATTTTGTCCTCACTTCTTCTGCAGTTCGATGTGCGCACATGAAACGGGGCTTGCGTAAGCATTGGTTTGTGTATTGCCGCAGAGACGCAGAGACTGTGGAATAAACCAGCAAATGAGGAAGAACCAGAATGATAATCTTTTTTTTTCTAGTTCCCACTAAAAATGTCAAATTTCAAAAATCAGATTTTTGAGTTCACCTCATTCAGAGCTTTGAAAAGAGTATATTGATGACTAGGTTTTGAGTTACTTCTTATTTTGGAAACTACCGTAACCCAAACAAACAAAGTACAATAACTCGGTCAGTTTTCGTCCAATTCAAAAAATAATAAGATTTTTGAACTCAGCTCATTGAGAGCTTTGAAAAGAGTATACTGATGATTAGGTTCGGAGTTACTTTTTATCCTGGAAACTACCGTAACCCAAACAAACAAATTGTTGTGCAAATAAATTTTTTTTTCATATTTTCAGGCTACCGTAATTTCAGGTCAGTATCGAGTGGGTGCTGTATATGAATTCTTGTTTTTTCCTCCATTATAAACATCATCTATCATTCTCCAATCACTAAACATCAACATGGATCACTAAAATCACAAGGCATATGAACGCAAAAGAAAAAAACAGCGAAATCAGTTTTCTTGAATTTCTAACTGTCTGATCCTTTCAATTTCGTATGTTTTCTCCATTTCTAACACTATGCAATTATGACGAAATATTTTTTTTTTCTAAAATTTCTTCACTCTCTTGCCTTCCGCTACTGTTTCCATCGAATGTTTGTTTATTTCCCGCGCCCTACCAGTCTCGGAAAATGTTGTATTATTTTACCTCGTTTTTTTTCTTATTTGACCTGTTCCTAGTTTAATCTATTCATCCCATTGATTTTCTGTCAGGTATGCCGCCTCACACATTTAAGCTTGCAATGCTTTTGATCGTTCTTCTTGCATTTGCTCCATCAGTCTCAGCTAAAAAATTCGATATCGTCGAGTACGTCAAATCATTGGAACCGCTCACTATCAAGAGAACCTCATTGGCCTGCCCGTTGCCAGTTATTGGATCCGTTTGCCCAGAGGAGAACGTTTTCTGGTATTTCAAGTGTTGCGGGGAGACTTCTGATCAATGCTGTTCCAATCTCCAGGTTAAAAAAAAAAAAAACAAAAAAAAATTTTTATTTTTTAGGACTGGGTTGTCGCTATGATGTTTTTACTTGTTCTCTGTACCATTCTCTCGATCATCATAAACTGCGTCAGATGGGTTTGCTGGGATTAAAGCCAATTTTTTTCTGGTATTTCATACAGCGACACGGAACTATTTCTTCTTTCCCACCTCAAATCATCGCTTCCTATGTCCTCTTCTCACATTTAATTTCACTTTCCCATGTTTAATTTTTCTATCTTTTGAAACTCTTTTGGAACATATTCTTCCTGCTTTTATTTTTTAAAAGTGTTTCCTCTTTTTACGTCATCATCTATTGCTTTTCTGTAGGCACAACAGGACAATCAAGTAATAAATTTCCGAGATGACGGGGAAAACACCTCCACTTTTATATTTCTCCAATCCTACCATTTTTTGTCTTTGTTTCTTGTATTTTGCAACTTTTGAAATTAAAGATATCACGTGGTCGTTGGCTTCTTCCAATAGACAATCCGTGTTGATAACTAATTTTATTTTGTTGGATGTGTCTGAATTTCCTGTAAAGTCTCCTCTTACAACAAATGTTTTCTCCCTGTTTCTCCTCTTTTTCTTATATTCTTCACTTTTTCTTGTCTTTTTTCTGATTTCTCACACGCCCTCAAATTTGCATACCATTCAACGCTTTGTATACACCCACACAAATACACGGTCTTTTGCGAGCAGCAGAGACGGCTGTGTCCTCATTTTCTTGTTTCATTTTTGGCTTGTTCGGAAACGGAAAAGCAGAAATATTTGTTCTTTACAGTCGAACTTTATTTACTAAAAAAAAACTTGAAGATATCTTTTGATGTTTCGTTATTGTGTTTTTATCTCAAATCTTTTTTTGAAATTCTCGATATTAACATAACAACAGTTCTTTTGTGTTTAGAAGAACATCCCAACGTTTCTGCATCACTCTCTCAAAATTTCCCATTATAAAATAATCATAACAATTTTATTTCAAAATTTTCAAACCTTTTCCGATATTTCAGTCAAAAAATTCAATATTTTTCCATACATAAGATATATTACAGGAAAACCATGAGCGAGTCAATTCATAGATTAGTCAGGTATCCCACGCGTGTACTGTTTGAAGAAGAACCATATGAGATCATATGTGGCAAGATGCGTTTTATGGTCACTGAGGCTCCAAGAGACCGAGACATCAAAGATTACATTGATAAGCTGAAAGAGTATGATACCACGGTTTTGGTCCGTGTTTCTGGTTCAACTTATGATGCAACACCTCTCAAGGAAGCTGGAATTAAAGTCGTTGATTGTCATTTTCCCAACTCCAGCACACCATCACGAGAGGTTTCATAATTTGATTTCACTGGATATAAAACTGTTTTCTTTATAGCTGATCAAGAAATGGTTCAAACTCTGCTCGACTACTTTCAAGAAAAATCCAGGAAAGAGTATTGCTGTCCAATGCTTTTCTGGTCTTGCAAGATCCTCAGTTCTGGTTGGAACTGCTCTTCTCGAGGCAGGAATGGAGTTTGGGGATGTTACTTATGCGATCAAGGGGTAAGAAACTTGGATTTTCTGAGATGGTGATTAAAAATGCATTAAAAGATAATTTTCTCGAATTTCCAATATTCTCGTCAATTTGAATAGAAAAATTTCAGTGAACTTGGTACTCTCAATCAAAAACAACTCTTGTTCCTTGAATCATTCAAGTCGAACGGACAGCTCAAAAAGCTCGGCGAAGGTTACGATGACGAACAAGGGTCTTCCTGTTGCTGGTAATATTGTAAAGAATTTCGAACCGTGATAAGAAAAATTATGTTTCTGTGATTGCACCAACTTTTCCAGTTAACTTTTCAATAAATTTTTATTTTTATTCAACGGAACTACCGTAACCCATATTTGCAAAATGCCGGCAAGGTCATAGATTTTTGAACTTTTGGAAAAGTAAAAAAAAAATTTTTTTGAGCTTAACGGAGCCGCTTTATTTTCTGTTGGTTCCAAAAATATATTTCTAGGTTACTGTGAATTACTTTGAATTGAGTTAATAAAATTTATTTTTGTGAATGTTAAAATACTCAAAAAATAATTTTTCAAAAAAAAACTAGTTCTTCAGCTCCTAGACCCATTTTTATTAACAAAGAGTGAGTTTTTCTATTTCACCAATCGGCATCTTCTCAAAGGCGGAGCGAGAATCAGTCAATATATGTAGTTGGAAAGACTACAACACAGATTGTCTCCTTTTTGTCAACCGGCCCTTTCTCGTCATTTCTTCTCCTCCAATCTTCATTTTTCTTTGCGTCTCTTCTGATTTTCCACACGCACATATGTTCTCTCGTCAGTTGCCTATGACGCATTGCCCAACCGGCCGTCTTCCTTTCCCCCATTTTTCCCCTCTCTGTCCTTCATTATTTCTATTTTCTGCCACCTCTTCACTATTTCCCATCTCTAACTGATTTATTACGTGCTTCTATTTGGAATAACTCGGTGAGTTTTAGGAATTATGAAAAACTAATTTCACCCGTCGATTCGTCGCAAATTTCTGCATCATTTGGTGTAAAAAATTTGAAAAAATCAGTATATATTATTTTTTAATAATTAAAAAAAATTTGTGAACTTTGTAGAAATTTTTAGCGAGCTAGATAGAGTGGTATTTTGTTAGTCTGGCAGCAAGTTTTCGTATAACAATATCTATTTTGAGCTTAGTTATAGAATTTTTTCCAATATTTTAGGATTATCATTTTTTTTTTGAAATTCTGATATCAAAAAAACAAATTTTCAACTAGAGTCCCAACGGTATATCACAATCAAAAATTAATATTGAATTAACATCATTTTTCGTTTTTGGTTTTTATCTTCACGCGACCCCCTTTTTGTGTGTTCATTGCCCTCTCCCTCTTTCTCTTCTCCCTTCCCCCCTATCTTCTTTTTTTTCTTTTTTTGTGTTGCTGCGGCGTCCAGATGGGGGCGTTCTATATAATTATTAAGCCCTGTAACATCGCCAGTTTTGCTGACTTTGATAATACGACTTTAGTAATAGAATCGTTGTCAAATTTCCAACAAGAGAGTATATAAATTTGTTGGCATTTTTCATTTTTGAATTTCCTAAACTACTTTTCAAAATGTGAATTATGAAAAAATAATCTCAACTGTCGATTCGTTGCATATTTCTGAATCGATTGACATAAAAAATTTCAAAAATTACAGAAAAAAAATTTGTAAAATATTGCAAAAATTTTGGGCTTTTTGTAACTGTTTTCAAAGAAATGATTAGATCTGCATTTTAAGAGTATGATCCAAAAGTTTTGTGAAACAATTTCCATTTTCACCCAAATTATGGAGTTTTTTAATAAAATTTTAGGACTACCCGTTTTTCCCCACCGCCCTTTCCTCCCCCCTTCACCCCTATCTTCTTTTTTTCAATCTCCCCCTCTTTTCTTTCCACCTCTCCACTATTTCCTCCCTCGAACTGATTTATTACGAGTTTCTATTTTCAATAACTCGGTGAGTTTTAGGAATTATGAAAAAATAATTTCACCCGCCGATTCGTCGCCAGTTTCTGATCCAATTAATGTGTAAAATTCAAAAAAATCAGTATACGAAATTTTGTAATATTTAGAAAAAATTTAGGAATTTTGTGGAAATCTCAAGCAAGTTAGATAGAGATTTAGTTTCTTAGTCTAACCGCAGATTTTTGTATAACAATATCTATTTTGAGCTTAGTTATAGAATTATTTTCGAAATTTTAGGATTAACAAATTTTTTAAAATTTTAAATTAAAAAAAAAGTTTCAACTAGAGTCCTGACGGTATATCACATTCAAAAATTAATATTAAATTAACCATTTTTCGTTTTTGGTTTTTATCTTCATGCGACCCCCTTTTTGTGTGTTCATTGCCCTCTCCGTCTTTCTCTTCTCTCTTCCTCCCTATCTTCTTTCTTTGCGACAAACCCTTTTTTTTGTGTTGCTGCGGCGTCCAGATGGGGGCGTTCTATATAATTATTGAGCCCTGTAACATCGCCAGTTTTGCTGACTTTGATAATACGACCAGAGTTGCACGGACAGTCCGTTGTCCGTTGTCCGTTGTCCGTTGTCCGCCATTTTTAGGTGTCCGTTGTCCGTTGTCCATTGTCCGTCAGAAAAATTTTTGTCCGTTGTCCGTTGTCCATTGTCCGTCGGAAAAAATTTGTTGTCCGTTACATTTTGTTTGCAAAATTTGAACATATTTGGTGTAAAAAACTGCTGATTCTCCGTTCACTTGTTAATTTGTGTTTAATTTGATGAAGTTTGGTTTCTTAGACGCAAAATATGTTCGTAAAATTGATGTCCCTTATCAGTTTGTCCGTTGTCCACCAAAAATTGTTTTGTCCGTTGTCCGTTGTCCATTGTCCGTCGGAAAAATTTTTTGTCCGTTGTCCGCTGTCCGTTGTCCGTCGGAAAAATTTTTGTCCAATGTCCGTTGTCCGTTGTCCGTAAAAAAAATTTCGCTGTCCGTGCAACTCTGAATACGACTTCAGTAATAGAATCGTTGTCAAATTTCCAACAAGAGAGTATATAAATTTGTTGGCATTTTTCATTTTTGAATTTCCTAAACTACTTTTCAAAATGTGAATTATGAAAAAATAATCCCAACTGTCGATTCGTTGCATATTTCTGAATCGATTGACATAAAAAATTTCAAAAATTACAGAAAAAAAATTTGTAAAATATTGCAAAAATTTTGGGCTTTTTGTAACTGTTTTCAAAGAAATGATTAGATCTGCATTTTAAGAGTATGATCTAAAAGTTTTGTGAAACAATTTCCATTTTCACCCAAATTATGGAGTTTTTTAATAAAATTTTAGGACTACCCGTTTTTCCCCACCACCCTTTCCTCCCTCCTTCTCCCCTATCTTCTTTTTTTCAATCTCCCCCTCTTTTCTTTCCACCTCTCCACTATTTCCTCCCTCTAACTGACTTATTACGAGTTTCTATTTTCAATAACTCGGTGAGTTTTAAGAATTATGAAAAAATAATTTCACCCGCCGATTCCTTGCCAGTTTCTGAACCAATTAATGTAAACAATTCAAAAAAATCAGTATACGAAATTTTGTAATATTTAGAAAAAATTTAGGAATTTTGTGGAAATCTCAAGCAAGTTAGATAGAGATTTAGTTTCTTAGTCTAACCGCAGATTTTTGTATAACAATATCTATTTTGAGCTTAGTTATAGAATTATTTTCAAAATTTTAGGATTAACAAATTTATTAAAATTTTAAATTAAAAAAAAAAGTTTCAACTAGAGTCCTGACGGTATATCACATTCAAAAATTAACATCATTTTTCGTTTTTGGTTTTTATCTTCATGCGACCCCCTTTTTGTGTGTTCATTGCCCTCTCCGTCTTTCTCTTCTCTCTTCCTCCCTATCTTCTTTTTTTTTCGACAACCTCTTTTTTTGTGTTGCTGCGGCGTCCAGATGGGTGCGCTTTATATAATTATTGAGCCCTGTAAAATCGCCAGTTTTGCTGACTTTGATAAAACGGCTTCAGTAATGGAATCGTTGTTGAATTTCCAACAAGAGAGTATATAAATTTGTTGGCATTTTTCATTTTTGAATTTCCTAAACTACTTTTCAAAATGTGAATTATGAAAAAATGATTCCACCCGTCGATTCGTTGCATATTTCTGAATCGATTGACATAACCTTATTCGAAAAATTACAGTAAAAACTTTTGAAAAATTTTGGAAAAATTTTGGGCTTTTTGTAACTATTTTAACAGAAATGGTTAGACCTGCATTTTAAGAGTATGATCCCAAACTTTTGTGAAACAATTACCATTTTGAGCCTAGCTATAGGCAGTTTTCTAAAATTTTAGGACTACCCGTTTTTCCCCGCAGCCCTTTCCTCCGAATTTAATGAATTTTGTAGAAATTTCTAGCGAATTAGATAGAGCTGTAGTTTGTTAGTGTAACCGCAGATTTTTGTAAAAGAATATCTATTTTGAGCTTAGTTATAGAATTATTTCCAAAATTTTAAGACTAACATGTAAATTTTTTTTCTCAAAATTTTGAATTCAAAAAACAATTTTTCAACTAGAGTCCCAACGGTATATCACATTCAAAAATTAATACTAAATTAACCATTTTTCGTTTTTGGTTTTTATCTTCATGCGACCCCCTTTTTGTGTGTTCATTGCCCTCTCCGTCTTTCTCTTCTCCCTTCCTCCCTATCTTCTTTTTTTTTCGACAACCCCCTTTTTTTGTGTTGCTGCGGCGTCCAGGTGGGGGCGTTTTATATAATTATTGAGCCCTGTAACTCTGCCAGTTTTGCTGACTTTGGTAACACGACTTCAGTAATAGAATCGTTGTCAAATTTCCAACAAGAGAGTATAGAAATTTGTAGGAATTTTTTCTTTTTGAATCTCCTAAATTATTTTTGAGAATATGAATTTTTGTAAAATAACTCCACCCGTCGACTCGCTGCATATTTCTGGATCAATTTGCATAAAAATTTTCGAAAAATTAAACTGAAAAATTTTGAAAAAGTTTGAAAATTTTTGGGTTTTTTTTCAACGGTTTTCAACGGAATGGTTAGATCTGCAGTTTAAGATTATGATCCCAAATTTTTGTATAAAAATGTCTATTTTAACCCAAATTATTGGACTTTTAATAAAATTTTAGGACTACCCGTTTTTCCCCACCACCCTTTCCTCCCCCCTTCACCCCTATCTTCTTTCTTTCGATCTTCCCCTCTTTTCTTTCCTCCTCTTCACTATTTCCCCCTCTCCAACTGATTTATTAATTGCTTCTATTTAGAATAACTCGGTTCGTTTTAGGTATTATGAAAAAATAATTTCACCCGTCGATTCGTCTCAAATTTCTGCGTCGTTTGATGTGAAAAATTTAAAAAAATCAGTATACGAAATTTCATAATATTTTGAAATTCTTTTTGAATTCTTTAGAAATTTCTAGCGGATGAGATAGAGCTGTATTTTGTTAGTCTCATCGCAAGTTTTTGTATAACAATTCCTTTTTTGAGCTTAGTTATAGAATTTTTTTTCTAAAATTTTAGGACTAACAAATTTTATGAAATTTTGAATTCAAAAAGTAATTTTTCAACTAGAGTCCTGACAGTACACCTTTTTCTAATATCAACTACAAATCAACCATTTTTCGTTTTCGGTTTTTATCTTCATGCGACCCCCTTTTTGTGTGTTCATTGCCCTCTCCTTCTTTCTCTTCTCTCTTCCTCCCTATCTTCTTTTTTTTTCGACAACCTCTTTTTTGTGTTGCTGCGGCAAGAGAGTATAGAAATTTGTAGGAACTGTTTATTTTTGAATCCCCTAAACTACTTTTCAAAATATGAATTAAAAAAAAATAATTCCACCCGTCAATTTATTGCACATTTCTGAATCGATTTTGCATAAAAATTTTCGAAAAATTACAGTAAAAGATTTATTAAAATTAATTAAAATTTTGAGATTTTTGAAATGGTTTTTACAAAAATGGTTAAAGGCATTGTTTAAAAGTCTAATCCCCAAATCTTGTGAAAGAATTTTCATCTTAAGCCTAGTTATCGGCGGTTTTCAAAAAATTTTAGAACTACACATTTCTCCCCACCGTTTTTTTCCTCCCCTTCGCTTCTTTCTTCTATCTTCTCGACCTCCCCCTTTTGCTTGCTATCTGCTGCAGCCAGATGGGTGCGCTCGTGACAGTTACTGAGCCCTGTAACTCTGCGAGTTTTGCTGACTTTGGTAATGCAATTTCAGGGATGGAATCGTTGTTAAATTTTCAACAAGGGAATATATAAATTTGTATTGTCATTGTTGGGGCGCTCTATTCAACGCGTTCCTTCTACTTTTCTCATCCTGTAACTTCTCGAGGTTTGTTAATTTTGAGAATCTGATTTCGATTATAGTTTTATCTTAAAATTCTGAACAAGGACATATGAAATTTGTATCGATTTTTGTAAATTTTAGAATTTGTTAAAATGTGATTGGGAGCGAATAATACTGGAAACTAGATATATTATTGAATGGTGAAATTGAACTCGTTTTTGAGATCTACTAATTTGTTCATTTTCTCTCCATACCAACCCATGTTCTGTGTCAGTTGCCCTTTTCCTCCTTTCTTCCTTTACCGCACCCTTTTCTTTTTGCTATCCGGGTGCCCAATGTGATTCATTCTCCAATTTTTGTTTCGCCCTAGGATATTGAAATTTTGAAAGCTTTTATGAGACAATATCCGAAATCATCGATAAGGGGGTGGCACACATCGGCCAAACTGTAGGGAGGTGTCTGATATTTTATGTGAAGGTGCCCTAGGATGGTCTCACAACAAATTCACTTAGTCTGTCCGGATTTACTCCTCCTCCTGTGAGCTGACGTCATCTGAAGTCAAAAAATCAAAATCGTCAATTTTGAAGATAGAGTCCAAATCTCTTCGGAAATGAATTTAGGACACTTTAATGACCATTTTTGTAGTACATGACTAGTTTCCATCTTTTTCCGTTCAAACAGAAAAATGGAATTTTCAACTCAAATTTCAATTTTTTGAGTTTTTCTCAAAATATTTCTTCTGTGTGAAACGAGATTGGTTGAAATTATGAAACTTCAAATCCATATACATAATAATCACAAACAGTGACATTCTGGTTTTAGTGGCCAAGCCACTTTTTTTGACCATTTTCTTATATACCGCCTAATTTCATTCTCATACAGTTTTCATTTAAAGAATTTTGAATTAAAAAAGTTGAGGAAATCTATGGAAAACTACCCAGGTATTAAATTAAGTTTATTTCCAAAAGTTAACACCTATTTCTTAAGTCTATCACAACAATATCAAGTAATATTCAAAGTATACCAAAAAATCATCAACTAAAACTTTTTTGAGAATTCGAACTTTTTACGTTCGTTTTCTGACACCAAATGAAGTTTTATGTGTAGAACACACATTAATGTACCTATTCTGATCATTTTCAGAAAATTAAAATTTTTGAAAAAATTCACTATTTTTTCATGTGGTCCCCCACATGGAAATTTCGAAAATTTTCAATTTTTCAAAATTACTTCGAAATGATTTATTTGTACAAAAAACAGTGCTTGGAGTATAGTAAACGTCTCAGAACGGTTCCAAAATTCAGATTTTTCCAGTTTTTTGAAGTAGGTTTTTTGAAAATTGTATACTTGCAAAATAACGCAACCATATTCAAGAAATAAAAAACCAATAAGCACAAGAGTTTATAAAAGGTTGGAAACTACTAAAATGCATGTTTTGACAACAAGTGTCATGTTTCTTTACTTTGAAAAATAAACCAAAACTGTATGAGAATGAAATTAGGTGGTATATAAGAAAATGGCCAAAAAAAGTGGCTTGGCCACTAAAACCAGAATGTCACTGGTTGTGATTATTATGTATATGGACATGAAGTTTCATAATTTCGACGATTCCCGCTTCACACGTACAGTAATATTTTGAGAAAATCTCAAAAAACTGAAAATTCACTTGAAAAAGTGAATATAACTTTTGAACGGAAATAGAAGGAAACTAGTCATGTACTACAAAAATAATCATTAAAGTGTCATAAAATCATTTCCAAAATGATTTGGACTCTATCTTCAAAACTGACGATTTTGACTTTTTTCACTTCAGATGACGTCAGCTCACAGGAGAAGGAGTGAATCCGGACAGACTGAGTGAATTTGTTGTGAGACTATCCTAGGTCACCTAGCCATAAAATATCAGACACCTCACCACAGTTTGGCCGATGTGTGCCACCCCCTGTAGGCCTATACTCGAGAATCTCAGAGATTGACTCTTATAATTTTAGTTCACTTTTTGACTTTTTTTTTTCAAATTTTGATTTGATTAATGTAAAAACTTCAGGTGAATCAAAGTAAAAAAAATGTTTGTATTTGAAAAATTTCTGCAAAACTATAATTGAAGATGTAGACTCAGAGATTCACTAAAAAAAATTTCCATTATGAACTTTTTTTTTAGATTTTGAATTTTTGACAAACTTTTCGATAGTATTTTCTATATCAATTTTCAGCGAATTCTAAAAACATCTTAAATCTGAAAACGAAATTCGAACTAATTTGGAACCCTATTTGCTCCTTTTTTTCAATTCACCCCTTCTTTGCGTGTTTGTTGGCCTCCTTAGTTCTCTTTTCTCTTCTTCCTCTTTTCTTTTTCATCTCCCCCCATGTTCTTCTCCTTTGTGAACCACTAAAACAAATGTGTTCTTTCCTTTGTTCTTTTGCTGCTTTGAGAGGTTTTCTAAATTTTAAAGTATTATTCAATTAATAGAATCTTTTCATAAATTCAAACATGGGAAAAAGGTTTATTAAAGTTTCAAAAAAGGACTCACCTGTTAGAGGATTTTTGTACTCTCAGAAATTTTCATAGTGGAACCTCCTAATCAAAAAACTTTGCTAAAAAACAAAAATCCTCTAAAAAAATCGTTAGTATCAAAATTTCAATTCATGTTGAACCCTCAATTTATATCTCATCTTCCATTTCTCTCAATACAAACCCCTAAATTTTGTGTCAGTTGCCCTTCTCCCCCCTCTTTTCTTCTTTCCCCCTTTTCTTCTAAATTATATGTAGGGCAAAAAAATAATGTGTAATTCAAACTCTTGTAATTATGCGAGTTTTGCTAATTTTGGAAATCTGATTCAACTGTTCAGTTCAGAATTGAATTCCCTATCAGAAAATACAAAGAATTGAAAAAAATTGAAAATTTTTTGAATTCTCTTCGATTTCTTTACACAACTTTTGTTTATTCTGAGAATTTGTTCGTAAACTTTCATATATTGGTTTTGATGTTAGTGAGTTATAAAATTTCAAAATTCCATTTTTAAACCTCCTTAATTTTTTTGTTCTCTATTTGAAAAGGCTGAGGTCAGAGCTTCAATATAAGATCTCCAAACATCTGTTTTGAGAATGAAATTATTCCTCCCTCTTTTTTTTCTCAATCAATCTTCTGTGCCTATTGCCTTTTTTGTTGTCCCCTCCATTTTGTTTTCTTCCCCATCTTTTTGTTCTATCATGAAGATCGTATCGAATTGTGAGTTAGTTCAAGAGAAATTCACCATCCAATGACAATACTTCACATATATATTTTAAGTGACCAGAAGAAGCTTTTTTCACTAGTTTCCAAGTCTCAATGACTAACAGTGGTGTTTGCGAATTTTGCTAAAAATGTTTTTTTAAGCTCTTTTAGAACTTTGAGTTTTGAAATAACCTAATAATTGTCGATACATAGAATCTTTTGAAAACAAAGAAAGGTTATCTGATCTTATATGGCATGTTATTTTTCGTAATTTACGACACAAGTTCTGTTTCTTTGAACCTATCCCTTTTTTTCTTTTCTTCTCTTTTCTCATTTTTCTTTTTTCTTAACGAGCTATCCAAAACGGGTTCTTACCTTTTTTGTTTTCTAAAATGATAACTTTAGAAAGTTTCAGTTATCACTTTTACTTCGAACAGTTTTTCAAACCATGAAACCCAAGAAATTCTTACTTTCTGTTCAGAATCAGTTTCTCCGGAATTTGTTTTTCAAAAACGGGTATTATGAGTTTTATGTGTACAATTTCCCGAATAAAAAACGTACATCTAATCCAAATCCGAAATTGTTGTTTCCCATTTTTGTGCGCATAAGCCATATTGCTCTGTGCCAGGTGCTGCCCCTCCTTTTCTCCTTTTAACCTTCTTTCTTGACAACGTTAAAGGCTCCCAGAAACGGGAATTTTTTCGCCCAGAATTCTACATTATGAGTTTCTTAGTTTGAAAAGCTATAATTTGGTAAATTTCGAGAAATTCGTTGCAATAAAATTCATTAAATTTTTTGTTACAGTAATTTTTTTTCTTTAAAAAGTTGAGTTTTTCAATTTTTCCCATCTTATCAGTGAAAATTAGTTTTCCCTCACTCAATTCACTTTTTTTATCTACTTACTTACTTAGTTACTTAGTCGATCCGTCCTTCGCTCACGAAGTGTGGGCGCGGATCACAGCACACCATGCCTTGCGGTCTTTAGCGATTGTGCTCCAAGAGGTGATCAGTTGCTTTCCTTGTCGGGTTGAGATTTCCTTGCTCAATGAGTCAGTCCATCTCATAGGTGGTCTTCCGACAGGTCGCTTCGTATCTCTCGGGATCCATTCTTGCATCAGGGTTGTCCATCGGCCATCTGTTCTTCTCATCACATGACCTGCCCATCCTAGTTTTCTTCTTTTGACGTAGTCGAGCGGATCGCGGACTTGGGAGAGTCGTCGGATATCTTCTCGGTGTAGATCTCTCTGACGTTGTTCCGTGAGAGTAATACCAACGAGTCTTCTTTCTAGTGATGCGTGGGTCACTCTGACTCTTTCCGCCAGTGCCTTCGTGAAGGTCCAGGTTTCAGAACCATAAGTGAGAGCCGGGAGGACGATGGAGTCGAAGAGGTTTGAGCGAATCCTGGGGCAGGTGAGAGCATCTGTGGTGTTTTTGATGTTGTTGAACGCTGCCCATGCTGCTCTTCGCCTTCTATGGAGCTCAGGCTCCAGTTCGTTCCTTGTATTGAGCAGTCTACCGAGGTAGACATACTCTTCAACTTCTTCGATGGTGGCGGTGTTGGTGCCATGTTTGATGCAGACCGGATGGTCGCTGGCAAAAGTGTTTTTCAGCACTTTTGTTTTGCTGGTGTTGATTTTTAGTCCTACTTTTTCGCACCTTTCGACTAGTTCTTGAATCATACGGCTTGCAGTTCGGGGGTCGTTAGCGACCAAGATGATGTCATCTGCGAATCTCAGGTGTGTGAGATTCCTGCCGTTGATGCGCGTTCCTGGGGTCGAGTCGTAGTCATCCTCGTGTCCTTTCAGATGGTTCCAGGACATTTGGCTGAAAACGAGCTCGAGGCAAGAAGAGAAGAGGTTTGGCGAGATGGGGTCGCCTTGTCTGACTCCTTTGGTTATGGGGACCTCGACTCTCTTGTGGAACGGCGTGAAGGTGGTAGTGCAGTTTGTATAGCACTCTTTCAGTAGGTTTGTATAGGCGGGTTCTACCCCTTGCTTCTGAAGGCTTTCCCAGATCGCACTCGGCTCAACACTGTCAAAAGCCTTGTGGAAGTCGATGAAGACTAGTGTGAGCGGGATCTGGTACTCGCGACCAACCTCAAGGAGTCGCTGGACAGCGTGGATGTGGTCGATCGTTGAGAATGATCGACGGAATCCAGCTTGCTCCACGGGTTGAGCTTTTTCTAATGTTCGCCGTATTCTATTCAGCAGACACTTGGTGAATGCTTTGTAGAGTACGGGAAGCAAGCAGATTGGCCTATAGTTTTCCAGGTTTTCCCTGTCTCCTTTCTTGAAGATCAGGGTGGTTTTTGACGTTTTCCAGGGCCTGGGAACCTTTCCCCTTATCAAATACCTTGAGAATCTGTCCGTTATAGCGGAGATGACATTATCGTGGCAGCATTTAAGAAAATCTGCTGTGATTTTGTCCTCTCCTGCTGCTTTCCCGTTGGGGAACGAGTTAAGAGCAGCCCGGACTTCTTCGAGGAGAAACGGTGGTGGTGTTTCAGCTGAGATGGGTATTGTGAGTACGGGAGGTGGGCGGTTACTACTGAATAACTTCGTGTAGAACTGCTTGATCTCCTGTTCCATCTTAGTCCTTGAAGTGATTCTCTGTCCGGTCGTCGGAGATTTGAGGCATGGGATGAATGACTTGTATTCTTGTATGTCCCTTGCCACCCTTTTCAGGCTTCTCCTTGTGTTTGCGGCATTGAGTAAGCGGGTACTAGCGAACTCTTCATGGTCTTTCTCTACAGCTTCTCGACATTCATCCGACAGTGACTTGAAGGTGGGGTCTGCTCTGTCAGTGAAACGTCGTTTGATCAGAAGTTGTCGAGTTGCCTCCGAAAGTCTGTTGGAAGAGTGATTGGAGGGCCGAGCGACAGCAACATCCTGGAGTTCTTTGAGCATGTTGACAAGGTTGTGGTAATCTTCATCAATGTCTGTGCTCGTTTGAGAACTAGAGGTTGCCGATATTGCCGATGCAATTGCTGGGTCCAATACTCGTTTCGGTGGCTTTCTTCTTTTCACCTGTTCGTGTCTTGCGACACTGGTCTTGAAGTGCAGGTTACTACGAAGTAGACGATGGTCGCTACCATTCGTGAAGGACGGGAGCACTGAGATATCGGTTACAAACTTTCCATTGGCCAGAATATGGTCAATTTCGTGTTTGAACTTTCTATCTGGGCTGATGTGGGTCCATCGTCGGTGAAGTGGTTTTTTGAACTGGGAGTTCATATGCCACAGACGATTTGATTCACAGAAGGTAGCTAAGAGTTCACCACTTTCGTTTCGCGGTTCCATGGCGTGTGTGCCGATGTACCGCTCCGGGTCTTTTCTTGTGCCCATTCTAGCGTTGAAGTCGCCAATGACGAGCTTGTACTTGCTGCGGCAAGACAAGTAGGCTTCTTCTAGGCTATCGTAGAAGTCTGCCAATTCCTCAGGGTCCGAATCAGCTACTGGTGCGTACACCTGGAAGACTGTGCAGCTGAATCGGCCACCTGCTTTGAAGGTGATAAAGCCGAGGCGGTGGCTGAGAAATTTGACTTCTATGATCTTTGGGAGGAGGGTGCTTTTGACTAGGAAGCCGACCCCTCCTGACACGGAAGTGGTATTCCGAGATCCTAAGAAAACTCCGGTCCCGTCTTGATGTACTGAGTGGACTTCCACTTCTCGTTTTGTTTCGGATAGTCCGATGATATCAAACTGAATCAGTTTAGACTCTTCGAGAAGTTCTGCGAGTCGGTTGTTGCTAGCAACAGACCTGCAGTTGAAAGTGCACACTCTTAGATCAATTCTTCTTGTTTTTGGCCGGGTGATCTTGTTCCGTACCTTTTGGCAGACGACGGGTACTCCGAGATTAGATCGCCTCTCTCGACTTGCTACTGAATCTGCCGTATCAGAAGCAGAGGCCGAGTGCGGAGGACTGAGGCAGTTGGTGTTGCTGTTTAGAGCAGAGTTTTGTCTCTTGATACTTCATTATGACTTGCTAAGCCAATGTTGAAGCCGCCCGGTCACAGAGAGTATTCGACGCTACCTCCGACCTGCGTGAGACGGTGTACTTCTCGGCCGAATGAGCACTCCCGGTGTGACGAAATCACCAGGTATGAAGAAGTGGCTCATTCGTTGCCCAGGGTTCGGCACGTGGAGCCTCAGTACAAAAACCCCCAAAAACGTACATCTAATCCAAATCCGAAATTGTTGTTTCCCATTTTTGTGCGCATAAGCCATATTGCTCTGTGCCAGGTGCTGCCCCTCCTTTTCTCCTTTTAACCTTCTTTCTTGACAACGTTAAAGGCTCCCAGAAACGGGAATTTTTTCGCCCAGAATTCTACATTATGAGTTTCTTAGTTTGAAAAGCTATAATTTGGTAAATTTCGAGAAATTCGTTGCAATAAAATTCATTAAATTTTTTGTTACAGTAATTTTTTTTCTTTAAAAAGTTGAGTTTTTCAATTTTTCCCATCTTATCAGTGAAAATTAGTTTTCCCTCACTCAATTCACTTTTTTTATCACACGATTATATTCGATCACACGCGCTGGTCTCTCTTTTTTCCTAATAATTTCGTTAAAAAAAACTTTGTGTGCATTTCTTGGACTTTTTTTCCCCTTGATTTATGTTGCTATGTTTCTGATCACCACTAGACAATCATGTCGAGACGACGACATTGGGACCTTTTTTATATAGAGAAGTGTTTGCTATCTTTTTTTTGCGGTTCTCTTGTTTTCTATCTCTTCTTTCTCTTTTCTCTTATCTGATTTATAAAGGTTTTTTCAGTTATTAGATGGGGGAAACTTTTTTTGAAAATATTTTGGAATCAAGATGAAAAATACAAAACACATTTCTCACAAACATTCTTTTCTTTCAATCTACCGTATTTTTTTGTATTATCGTACGCCTTTTTTTCAAAAATTAGAATATCTTGAAATAATTACATTTTTCAGGAAACTCCAAAAACATGGGATCCCATTTAACTAACGTCAATTTTCTCGGAAATGCTGCGCCGGACAACGAGCAACCGCAAAATCAAGGTATATCGTAATTTTTATTAGCTCTCATCACGAAGATTCTTTTACAGAGCATCAAAATATGCTGGTAGAGACCAACGAAGATGTTCAGGAGGAACCAAGAGCTCAGTCGCCACTTGGTAAGATTAAAAACATGGAAAAATTGAAAAAATCTAAACATCTTTTCAATGAAAAAGTATTTTTGTTTTTTGAATTTGACCAATCTCGCTAATTCGGTTTGATAGATAATCTTATTGTTTTTAAAATTTCAAAATAAAAATATCGATTTTCAGAAGGAACTCTTCCAATTGCGGTTGCTAGTGCGCCAATTGATTCCAGCCGAGATACATCTCAAGTTCCAGGAGATACACCGATTCAAGTATCGAATCAAGATGCTCGTGCTTCTCCTGAATCTCAAACTCCCTCGCCTGTGCCAGGATTCAAAAATATGAACTTGGGTGATGAAAGCTTGCAAAATTCCGTCTCCATCCTGCCAGTTCCTATCCAACCTCAAAATATCAAGAAAAAGAGACAAAGAAGGCAGCCGGTGGAGCGACCAGCAGCTCCACCACCCAGGACACGGCAGAGCGCTCGGATGGAAACAGGAAATGCGGAGGCCGTCGAAGAAGAAAAAGAGGAAGACTTACCTCCACCACAACGTTAGTTTTTGAATTAAATTTCTTTGAAAGAAACAAATTTTAAGAAAAAAATTTTAAGAACATTCATTTTAGTACGATTTTTTTATGAGAAAATGCCCAAAAAATTGTTGAAACCTTTGAAAATCTTCAATTAACGTTTTGAGCTTTTCATTTAACCTTTCAAATAATGTTTCATTTCAGCTCGCGGCGTCATTCCTCCAACTGGCACCACTCGAATTCCATTCCATTTTATTGAGGATCCAACTAAGAAAAATGCAGCAGAAAACAAGCTCCAACAACAGCTCAATATCACAATGAATTCATCGGGTAGTAAAAGAGTTGGAATTAATGCAGGCAGTAAGCGGAACAACGAGGCTCAAGGCAGTGAAAAACCTGCACATATTGATGTTAAGATTGGTGATGATTATCAAGCTGTCATAGAAGATTATTCTGAAGTGGATCGAGAAGAAAGAGATGATCTCGAGGAAAGAGAAGAATGTTTTTGGACTCCTCCAGATATGGCTATAATGAGAGCACGTGTCAGTGCTGACGCTGACATGACCGACGATAATGTCGAAAATAGGTTCTACGGCGAATTTGAGATGATTGTTTGGAGACCAGTGTGGCGTCAACACGAATCTCAGATTCCAAAGGAATATGTCCTGCAGATTTTCATGGAATGTGATTATAAAGCAGAGGAAGCTTTGAATGAAGTGGAACGTTGTCTCGGAAGGCTGTCTCAAAGAATAAAACCATTGTGTGTTGGTCAGGCAATACTTCTTCATTCCATGATGAGAAATAAGAAAAATACAAGGAGAATTTTTCAAGAATTTGCGGTGAGTATTAATTGTAATATAATTTTTAAAAAACAGTTATCGAAGAAAATTTTTTAAAATAAATATTCCTAATTTTACAGCTGAAAAACTACCATATTGGTGAAGTTCATCAACTCCTTGTCATATTCCGCCGATTATATAAAAGACAGAAAAAAGTTGGAATTCCTTGCAATTGTGATGATATGATGTGCCAATCAATCCCATACGAGCCACAGTATGCCTGTAAAAACTGCTCTCAACATATAAGGGACACCACGGAATACGATAATTCAAGATTGTGTCTGATGTGTATAACCTTCACGCTTGCTTACGAAAAACCCCGCCAAGTGAAGACATGCTGGAATGATGAAGAGTTATCGTACATGACAAAATGGACTGAATTCGAAACACGATTGAAACGAAAACTGTCAAGATCGGAGTTTCTTGAGATGTATCAAAAGGAGAACAACCAAAGATGGCTTAATGGTGATTTGACTCAGGAGGAGCGGGATATGTTGGATTATAAGCAGCTCAGTGTTCCGAATCGTCAATCGACACATTCTTTGACTCCTGAAGAACAAGATTATAAGAACCGAAAGACATGTGCTCTACTTCAGCCGTTTTTGTTGCCTCATGTAACTTTGTGCAATTGTGGAGCATCGGGAAACATTACGAGACTTTCAAAGTATTTCGGAGTCACTAGATTCAATGAAACTAAGAAGAAAGAGTTCAGGGAGGCGCTTGTAAATTCAAATGGAAACATTGAAGCGGCCGCTAAGCAATTAGAAGTCGAGGAAGAGCTAGTCGAGAGATTTTTGAAGTTTTGTAAGAAGAATTATGATGTCTGGGAGGTTAGTTGGAACATTGAACCTTTTTTATTAGGAAACCAGGAAAAAATGTTTTTGACAAAATAATATCATTCGTTCAATTTTTCGTTAGATTCCATAAGAAACCAGCTCTGTCATAAAATCTCAACAATGTCACTTTTTACAGGATATGCCTATCAATAATTTGCATATATTCCAAAAACGTCCACGCCTCGCTACAAAGGGACTCCCGATTAGAATAGATAAAATCAATGCTTTGTTGAAGGCGATGAAAGTTGAAAGAGCAACAAATAATGTGGTGAATGGAGAAAAAACGGAAGGTTCTAATGACGGTGACCAACAAACCGTTGACGTTAATATGGAAATGGAGGAGTGAAATATTTCTTGGTGCGTTTTTTGAGTTTAAAACTTCATTTTTAAAATTAGATACCTTTATTTCAAAGATTCTTGTTATCTCTAAGACATTTCCTAATTAAATATTCTTTTTCATATTGAAAAAAAACTTTCTTCATATTTTAATTCATTTCATTTTTTTATCTGAATCTAAGCTGTTCATATGACGATTGTAGCCCAATTCTCTTTGTATCTCTATTTCTCAACATGGTTTATTTTCGGTTATTTCCATTAAATCTGTCATTTTCCCCTTTTTCCTGGTTTCTGATTTAAATGTATCTCTTTGTACTTCTGTATTGATCATTAATTCGATTATCTTTTTTTACTGACTTCGATTATCTTTTTTACATCTTTTTTTACTGCAGATTATCTTGTTTTAATTTTTACTGCCATTGTCCACATTTCTTTCACCATTTTTTTTCGGTTGCTCTGTTAGAACATAATGACTTTTCTGTGTTTTCTTTATTTTAAAATTGAAATGGTTTATTTCAATAAATATTGGGTATGCTTCGTGTTTTTTTTTCAAAATAAACGTCTTTTACCTCAAGAAGTGATATTCATTAATCGTTTTTGTTTACGTCAGTTTAGTAATTTGCAAGTGTGCAGAATACTGATAATATGAAAACGACAGGCCCCTTATCATATTGACATTGCGCTAAAATGATTGATAAGAAAAATGAAATAGGAGCACACAGCTATTTACATTTTTATATTTAAAAAAACTTTTAAAAAACAAGGGGTGAACAATTCATGATTTTCACATAGAACGTTTGTAATACATATAAATTGAAAAATGGAGAAAATGTCTCAACTAATCTCCCTTAATTATTTGGTCGCGCGAAAAGTCTTTGACACTTTTGTTTTTGTTTCAATTGTTCCGCGAACGTTTTTCCCAGGCTCTAAATTGTTATTCAGTATACCCAAGGCACCCATCAGACAAACCTTGTTTTCATTCTTTGATTGCTCTTTCAGTGATAAAGGTGACAGCGCAAAAAAGCGAAAAATCGGTTAGGCAAGTTCAACCAATCTACATTTTTAGCCTTTATATGTATAGGTCTATCAGATCCCAATTTGGTCAACTCTGGATATCATCCATTACGGAGAAACAGTACGAGAAAAATGAAATTGTCGAAATATAGGTAGGCTAATATTTTTAATTACTGCCGGCGGGGCTCTTCTTTAGAAACTTCCATTCTTTGCTTATAAGTAGACAGTAAGGTACTGATAATAATGGGAAATATATTTTGGATTAAAGTTATAAACTTCCACTTTTTAATAATTTTTCGTATCACAAAAAAAGTCCGGAATCATGCTTACCAACCTAATATAATTGCAGCCAAAAAATGGAGAAAGGGGCTTTGATGCATTGATATATTTGGAGAAACAAATCAGGAAAAAGAGAGAAAAATCAGAAAAGAAGAACAGACCATCGAACACTGGAGGGCATTAGATAATGGAATCAATCTAAGCAATAATGATTATTATTTTTTATGTATTGTATTGCTCTCAAAATATAAATTTGGAAAAGAATAAAGTGATGTTTTATCTTAAGAAATGGCGATTTTGAGATCATGATCATAATCATAACAGAAAAAATAACTAAAACAAGTATTCATGAAGAATACGAAAAATTTCTTTATTTTTAAATCAAAAATGTAAATTTCAATATTCCGTATAGTTTAAAAAAATTGAAAAATTATAAAAGAATAAATTTATTAAATAAAGCAACATTTTTTCTTAGAACCGAATGAATATCATAAAAAATTATTTCAGATTCTATCTATCTAGGAATTCATTTCCAACAAATCTTTGAATATCTCTTTTGTGCTAGTGTAATCCTTTTGACTCATCAAAACGATAGTATCGATAATTGCTTTTTTCAAAATAATCGTTTTTCCCGGTTGTTCCCTAGCCACCCGTGTTGCATGGTATCTTATTTGTGCCATTTCGAGTGCAATGTCGTCATCAGATAAAGCGGATTTCTGAAAATTGAATCAAACATGTGGATTTTTTGAACTATTTGAATTACCGCTGTGAGAGAAGGAAGAGCTGGAACTTTGAACTTTTCTTCGACATTTGGTGTTGCCATCGATGAGCGTTTCAGACGTTTCGATAAAGTGGAACTCTTATCTTGTGGAATATATTGCGGTGGTCTTCTCTGAGATGGCTTCACCCATGGTAAGTTTTTCAAATGTGAAGGATCATTTGTCTGAGATGAGTCGCGCCTGAAAAGATACATTTTGTTTCAAACCTGAGGCGGATATGAGTCCATCAGATATAATTTTTATCTCAAAATGTAACCTGAATCTAATAAACTATAATTTTTTTTTCACCATTTTTTTTTTCATTTTTTAAACTTACATCGTCAGCACATCTTTCAACGTTCCTGGTCCTTGTATTTGTTCCAATTGGTGCTCGTATCCATTTGATGACGCCGGAACTTGCAATGAGTCATTTGCTCTCATCCTTTTAGAGTAGTGAGCTCTGAAAAACATAAATATACAAATAAGGTTTTGAAGCTGGTTGGGGTATGAAATAATTTTTTCAGTCTTAAAAGTATCAGGCTTATTTATCATTTTGTTCCCAAATAAAATAAACCATTGAAGTGTACTTGAAAATTTGAAAATGATCTCACTTTAATTGCATTTCGCCCCCTTTTTTTTAATTTATGAACTTACATTCCATTTCCTTCTCCTGAAGTTTCTGGCATTTTTGCAAAAGTCGTTCGACGCCCATAACCACTTGAAAAGATGGATCCCTGATCGAAATGATGAATAAGTTGCGTGTTCGATTCTTTAGAAAGCTGTGACCATCGGGAACATTCCATTTGGAATTGAGGGTTTGTTGCCTGATGAAGAGATGATTCGTCTCTAAAAAAAGCTTCAAGAATTTTATTTTTCTATTTATATTTGCTACATCTGACTTTTTTTTAGAAACTTAATGTTAGATTAATAAATTGAATTATGTTTAAATGGTGAACTCACATTGCATATTCCTCAATTTCATTGTCCATTTCTGGCAATTTAGTTAATGTCGCTAGACGCTCATAACCATTTGATGACATAGTTGGCTCATTTGAATCATAATGATGAATCAGCTGCGGTTTCGTTTCTTCAGTGGGCCATTGATACGATTCCACTTTCAACGATTCGTTTGTTGTCAGATCTTGCGATGGTTCTTCTCTGAAAAACTATTACTTTGTATTTCAATTTTGAACAAATACGGTTAATAATAATATAAATTTAAAGAAAAACTTACTCTTCATACGGATCTTCAACAACGATATCGTCATCTATGTGATCTTGTTGTTCAAAAACATGGCCATTAGCTATCCTTTGCATGGTGCTTTCAGCTCGTTCCTTAGCCACTGAATTTACAAATTTTACAAAATGCAAGCTTGGTTTCTCGTCTTAAACAGGCTGAACTTATTAGTTCCAGAGACAGAAATGCATTTTTTACAACTACCGCTATTGAGCCAGCATGAAGCAGTAAACTTAACACTAATCATGAAACTAAATTTACATTAAAATGTGGTTTTATGGATTCTGTTTAGCCAGAAGACATTTCGAACGAACAGAAAACTGTAACTTCGAATTTTTGTATCATCTTCGACAGCTCAACTTAGTGTCGATCTCACAAGTTCATTTTAAAAATTCTACTTTCTTTTTTTTTTTGAAATATATGAAATCTTACAATCTTCAGCTCTTATTTCCTTTTGTAGATCCGCCTCCCAATTTTGAATGAAATCCCGATAATATCTGATGTACGGGTAGCATTCCCATTTCCACAGAGACTCTTCCACTTGTTCTGGAGTCATTCGTTTTTTGACGACAGCTAGTCGAATGCGATTGCGGAGTGAGTCTTTGGTGCTTTTGTAGATTCGGGTGATGGACGCAACTGGAAAAAAAATGATTTAACACTGAAAACCTTGAATTTTGATACTATCATTCGAAAACTAAAAAAAACTCACGTGATAACAGTAAACCAGTCCTCAGAAAAGTGTTGACAGCAATATCCGGATAGTGTTTACTGGCTGTTTTTGTAGATCTAGTACTCCAAATAGCGGGATGCTTCGAAATCTCGTCCAAGACCACTTGTTTCAAAATCACATTATTCGATTCTAATTCATCGAATGAATAATCGGGATCTTTTGCCACTTCCCAATACTTCTCTTTTGGAAAATGACGAGTTGTGCTTGGTTCCGGTAATGGATAAATCGGGAATGGTGGCGGGAGACGCCAAAGAGGAGTTCCCATTCTGAAAACTTAAATTTTGGTACTTTATTCCCATAAAAATCTTTTTCAATAGTATTTTCTGCTCAAAAAACAGAAATTAGTGTTCAATTGAAATGAAAAAGACGGAGAACAAGAGAGATCGCTACTCTTGCGCTATAGACCAAGAGAGGCCAGAGAAAAAAAGAAACGACATTAGAGGCTACGGGTGGCCGAGGCCGCTGGTTTCTCCGCAAGCCACATTTTCTCTGCGTTTCCATCTCTCCCTACACTCTCTCACAGTGCGTTATTAGTCGCAAGCAAGCCGTTGTGAAGAAGAAGGGGGAGAGGTCACTGAATGGAGAACATGCAAACGGGGAAGACGCCGGCCAACAACGTAGGAAGCGAAGAAGGGGTGTCCCTATGCGCGTGAGGTGAGGCGGCTGTTGTGTGTATGCGCGTGGGGTCAAGTGTGTAGTGTTTGCAGAATTCCTCTACTTTAACATTTGTTCGCCGTTTTTCCAGAACTTTTCATCAATTTTCTTCATTATTTCACTTAATTTCTCCGTTTTCGACGCGAAAAAATATATAATCCACATAAATCATTACAGAAAACCAAAAAAAATGGAAAATCTTCGTAAAATCACGAGGAAACTGTCAATGTGTGGAAATTCACATTTTTACTAGCGAAATCAAACTTAAGGTGAGTTTTTTCGGCAATCATTTCAAGACATTTTTGGGAAAAAAAGAACATTATGTTCAAAAGTTGCATTTGAATTTAAAAATTCAATAACTAACATCTAGAGTGTGACATGATTTTAGTTTTCGAAATTTAAACTTTGTTTCAGGTGGAGGCAGTGGCTGACAACAAAATGGAAACGTTTAATAAAGAATATTCGATGTTTCCTGAATTGGCTGCAATGAATGAAAAAATTTAACGAACATCCACATCATGCATTGAAAAGACCATGAGAAACCTTCCGATGTCACTTCGAAGATTTGGGTCATCAAATCAAGATCATTCTTGATTTTTAATATCAACTTTGCTTCTATTGCGGTCAAGGCTCCATTTGGTTCCAGTTGAGCGGTTAGTTAATGACATGAACTATAGGTACTCTCTGTCAAAAGATTTTTAGCTTATCGGATACAATAAACTTAAGATGTCTATGCACTCATCCGGATCAGTATTTCTGTGAAACTTTGAAAATATTAGCAATATTGTGTACTTTGGAAAGTAATCGATTTTGTCAAAGAAATCCTGTGCAAGCTGGACAAAGTAAGTTTTTGAAGTAAATCGATTTTAGCGGCTCCGCATCGGCAAATGACGAGTAACCGATTGAAAGCCGTCCGAACTATTATCATCAACCAATTTTTATGGATTTCCATGACGGGATATACGAATTCGGTCAATTTTACCAAGAAAACAAACTCTTTGAAATGAAGAACACTTCAATGGTTGACATCGGACAATGAGCAATGAGACATCGGACAATGACCCAGATATAACATTGGAGGAACAGTGAAGACCATTCTGTCGTCACTAGCAAGCCGCTTCACTTCAAAAAATGTCGAATTTGCTATATAAATGTGAGATTTTCTGCAATTATTTTTAGTCAGTCGTCAAAGAGTTTGTTCCAATTTCAGATATCAACGAGTATGTGATGCGACATTAGCTAATGCCTTTTCAAAAGATGCGTGAATTACGTGGAAAACAATTGGATTTGTATGGAAGTCGATACTTCACTCACAGAAGACGCCAGCCAACAACATAGGAACCGAAGAAAGGGTGTCCCTATGCGCGTGGGGCGAGGTGGCTGTTGTGTGTATGCGCGTGGGGTCGAGTGTGTAGTGTTTGCAGAATTCCTCTATTATAACATTTGTTCGCCGTTTTTCCACCATTTTTTATCAATTTTCTCCATTGTTTCACTAAATTCCCCGTTTTCGACACGAAAAAATACAAAGACCACATAAATCATTACAGGGAACCAGAAAACAATGGAAAATCTTCGTAAAATCTCGAGAAAACTGTCAATGTATGGAAATTCACAATTTTACTAGCAAAATCGAACTTAAGGTGAGTTTTTTCGGCAATGATTTTAAGCAATTTCTAAGAAGAAAAAAGAACGTTATGTTCAAAAGTTGCATTTCGATTTTAAAAACATCAATAGCTAACAGCTGGAGTATGGCATAAGTCTAAATTTCAAAATTTAAGCTTTGTTTCAGGTGGAGGCAGTGGAAAACAAAATGTAAACGTTTAATGAAGAATATTCGATGTTTTCACAGTAATTTCCAATGGATTTGTCGCCAGACTCCACTCAAACTGAAGATTTGGCAAGAAACAAGATCAATCAAGTACTGAAATGGCTGCAATGATTGAAAACATTCAACAAACATCCACATCATACATTGAAAGGACCATAACGACCTTTCTGACGTTACTATCAAGTCTTTATGCCTCCGAATTTCGAAATTTTCTAGATTACCGTATGCGTTATCTTCATTTTGTTTTGCAAAAAAGGTTGCCAGATGATTCTAAAAACTGGAGGATTCGTTTCAAATCAAGATCATTCTTGATTTTTAATATCAAAGTTGCTTCTATTGCGGTCAAGGCTTCATTTGGTTTCAGTTAAGCGGTTAGTTAATAAAATAAACTATAGGTACTCTCTGTCAAAAGATTTTCAGATTATCCGATACAATTAAAACCAGACGTCTATGAACTCATCCGGATCAGTATTCCTGTGAAATTCTCCAAGTTTTAGCGCTTGTGGGATTTTTGGAAGCCATCCATTATATCAAGGAATTCCGGTTCAAACTGGACAAAGTAAGTTTTTTTTTGAAATGTATCGATTTTTAGCGGCGCCGCATTTGCAAATGCTGGAATTGATCAAGAAACCGGTAGGAAGTCGCCCGAACTTTGCCCAGACGCTGGGAAATATTTACTAGAACTGAACAAAAATATCACCAAAGCAATTTTTAATCGATTTCAATTGACGGGATATACAAATTCAGTCAATTTTACCAAGAAAACAAATTCTTTGAAATGAAGAACACTTCAATGGTTAATGAAATCGGACAATGAGCCACATGAAACATTGGAGGATCTGTGAAGATCACTCTGTCGTCACTAGCAAGCCGTTTTACTTCAAAAATTCCAAATTTGCTTTATAAATGTAAGATTTTCTGAAAATTACTATATCTTCAAATAATTACTCCTGGTGTCCAGCTATTTTTCTCAGCATTCTTGCTGTATTCCACTCATTTTCTACATCATTGAATTGAAAAATGAAAGTAACTCATTCAAAACATTTCAGAAAATCAAAATTTGCCGGGAAACGATTGTGAATTACGTGGAAAACAATTGGATTTGTATGGAAACCGATACTTCACTTATAGAAGACGCCGGCCAATAACGTAGGAAGTGAAGAAAGGGTGTCCCAATGCGCGTGGGGTGAGGTGTCTGTTGTTTGTATGCACGTCGGGTTGAGTGTGTAGTGTTTGCAGAATTCCTCTACTTTAACATTTGTTCGCCGTTTTTCCACCACTTTTCATCAATTTTCTCCATTATTTCATTCAAATTCCCCGTTTTCGAAGCGGAAAAAATATAAAGACCACAAAAATCACGAGAAAACTGTCAATGTATGGAGAATCACATTTTTACAAAAAATATCGAAATCGAGCCTGAGGTGAGTTTTTTCGGCAATTTTTGCAAGCAATTTTTGAGAAAAAAAGGAACATTATGTTTAAAAGTTGCATTTGAATTTAAAAAATCAATAGCTAACATCTAGAGTGGGTGGTATCACGGATTAGAACTGTCCACATTAGAACCGGGCCGCATTAGAACTCTGACCGCATTAGAACTGTCCGCATTAGAACAGGGCCGCATTAGAACTAAGGCCGCATTAGAGCTGGCCGCATTAGAACCAGGCTGCATTAGAACCGGGCCACATTAGAACTCCTGTCAGAGAGGCGCTAGCACTGCGAGTTGAAGCTAAATTTTCAGTTTAAATAATTGTTTTTCTCCGCGTTCTCACTGTGACTCATTGAAACTGTGATCTAACCCCAATATCAACACTCTTTACATGTAGCGTTGTGTTAACTTAAAAGAAGCACGGATATTACTGCATCGCTCGTCTCTTCCTAGCTGGAACTGACTGATAAAAGCTCTGAGATGATAATAAACACATTACTAAGCAATTCGGTTATGATTTTCAGTTGCTTTTCAATTTTTGAGGTGCACCGCTTGAAAAGGGCAGCTGTGGTACACAATTAAGGTTTAGTTCATCTAAGATGTTCCAGACGTCTTTATTTCATATAATTATTGTTACTTTAGCACAATTCTCGCATTTCGTTGCTGTTTTATCAATGTGTTCGGCCCAAAAAATTAACCAGAAAATCTCAAAATTAATTGTGCCCTTCTTTCAGGTCCTAATTGTCGTATTTTCAATGTTTGAAGCCGTTTCAGTAAATTTTCACCAAAGTTTACTATTACCTATAAATTAACAAAGCAAACTCTAGTTTTGTTTTAACTTTGCACAATTCCAGTATTTTTATTATCAAATTCAACACAAAATACCTCAAATTATTGAAGGGGACATGTTTCTTTATCGCGGTGCTCGAAATTACTGAAAGCAAATTGAGAAAATTGAGAATTTTGCTCTCAATTTGAAGAAGCAAGCGCAGCGGCAGCAGTGATAATAGTTCTAATGCGGCCCGGTTCTAATGCGGCCGAGTTCTAATGCGGCCAGTTCTAACGTGGCCAGTTCTATTGCGGTCAGTTCTAATGCAGACAGTTCTAATGCGGTCAGAGTTCTAATGCGGCCCGGTTCTAATGTGGACAGTTCTAATGCGTGATACCACCCTAGAGTGTGGCATAATTCTAGATTTGAAAATTTAAGCTTTGTTTCATGTGGAGGAAGTGGCTGAAAACGAAATGCAAACGCTTAATGGAGAATATGCGATGTTTTCACAGTAATTTCCAGTGGATTTGTCGTCAGACTCCTCTCAATCTGAAGATTTGGCAAGGAACAAGCTCAATCAAGTACTGAAATGGCTGCAATGATTGAAAACATTCAACGAACATCCACATCATGCATTGAAAGGATCATAACGACCCTTCTGACGTCAATATCAAGTCATTATGCCTCGAAACTTCGAAATTTTCTAGATATAATTATTCTAAAAGCTGGAGAATTCGTTTCAAATCAAGATCATTCTTGATTTATGATATCAACGTTGCTTCTATCGCGGTCAAGGCTTCATTTGGTTTCAGTTGAGCGGTTAGTTAATGGAATAAACTATATGTACTCTCTGTCAAACGATTTTCAGCTAATCCGATAGAATAAAACCCAGACGTCTATGAACTCACCCGGATCAGTATTCCTGTGAGATTCTCCAACTGTTAGCGATATTGTGGGATTTTGGAAAATAATCGATTTTCTCAAGGGTTTCCTGTCCGAACTGAATAAAGTAAGTTTTTTTGAAATGTACTGATATTTAGCGGCGGGGCATTGACAAATTCTGTTTGACCAAAAAACCGATTGAAAGCCGCCCGAATTTCGCTCCGAAGTCGTGAAATATTCACTAAAAAGTTGCATAAAAACCAAATCTTGTTATCAAGCCGCTAAAACTTCTCTCAAAAATCGCAGGAGCTTTCAATTGTTCCCAAAATACCATCAATCGGCTGTTTTTTGTCAATTATAGGGTACTTGGCAACTTTTGAGCAAACTTTCGTTGTCTTTTGGGCAAAAATTGCAGCTCTTCTGCTCAATTACAAACCTGATAAAAAAAACATTAACATAAAAAATCTTTGCTGATATTTCGGCATAATTTTCAATTTCAAAATCTTACTTTGGTTTCAGGTGAGTGATATGTTTCAACAAAAATACCATCAAAGCAATTTTCAATCGATTTCCATTGACGGGATACAAGAATTCCGGCCAATTTTACCATTAAAATAGACAATTTGAAATGAAGAACACTTCAATGGTTGATGACATCGGACAATGAGCCAGATGAAACATTGGAGGAACTGTGAAGTTCACTCTGCCGTCACTAGCAAGCCGTTTTACTTCACGAATTCCAAATTTACTTTATAAATGTAAGATTTTCTGCAATTATTTTCAGTCAGTCGTCAAAGAGTTTGTTCCAAATTAAGATATCAACAAGTATGTGCTGCGACGTGAGCTGAAAGCTCTTCATTTTGTGCATTGGGATTGGCTTCTCGGAGTATTTTATCGGAAGTGAAATGATCGATATTACTGAACACTTGGAAACAGTACAGAAAAAAGGAACTATACAATTTATTGCTGGATGTTGTTTCAAAAAAATTACTCCGGGTGTCCAGCTATTTTTCTCGACTTTCTTGCTGTATTTCATCCACTTTCTACAACATTGAATTGAAAAATGAAAGTAACTCATTCAAAACATTTCAGAAAATCCAAATTTTCCGGGAAACGATCGTGAATTACATGGAAAACAATTGGATTTGTATGGAAGCCGATACTTCGCTAATAGAAGACGCCGGCCAACAACGTTGGAAGCGAAAAAAGGGTGTCCCCTTTCTTCGGTGACTGTGTGTATGCGCGTGGGGTGAGGTGGCTGTTGTGTGTATGCGCGTGGGGTCGAGTGTGTAGTGTTTGCAGAATTCCTCTATATTAACATTTGTTCGCCATTTTTCCATCATTTCTTATCAATTTCCTCCATTGTTTCACCTAAATTCCCCGTTTTCGACGCGAAAAAATATATAGTCCAAATAAATCATTACAGAAAATCAAAAAACAATGGAAAATCTTCGTAAAATCACGAGAAAACTGTCAATGTATGGAAATTCACATTTTTACAAGAATTACTTAAATTGAGCCTGCGGTCAGTTTTTTCCACAATTATTTCTAGCAAAATTTAGAAAAAAGGAACGTTATGTTCATATGTTGCATTTCGATTAAAAAAATCAATAACTAACATCTAGAGTGTGACATAACTCTAGATTTCAAAATTTAATCTTTGTTTCAGGTGGAGGCAGTGGCTGAAAACGAAATGCAAACGTTCAATGAAGAATATTCGGTGTTTCCTCAGTAATTTCCAATGGAATTGTCTCCAGACTCCTCTCAAACTGAAGATTTGGCAAGAAATAAGCTCAATTAAGTACTGAAATGGCTGTAATGATTGAAAACATTCAACGAACATCCACAACATGCATTAAAAAAGGACCATAGGGACTCTTCCGGCGTCAATATCGAGCCATTATATCTCGAAACTTTGAAATTTCCTAAATTACCGTATGCGTTATCTTCGTTTTGTTTTGCAAAAGAGGTTGCATGGTTATTCTAAAAGCTGGAGGATTCGTTTCAAATCAATATCATACTTGATTTTTAATATCAACGATGCTTTTATTGCGGTCGAGGCTTCATCAGTTGAGCGGTTAGTTAATGACATGAACTATAGGTACTCTCTGTCAAAAGACTTTCAGCTTATCCAATAGTCAGACGCCTATGAACTCATCCGGATCAATATTCTCGTCCAAATATTGGCGATATCGTGGGATTTTTGAAAGTGGTCGATTTTTTCAAGGAATTCCGGTGCACACTGAACAAATTAAGTGTTTGAAAGTTTTTATGTTGTTTCCAAATAATTACTCCATCGAATTAGTATAAATCACGCAAGAACAGGAAACAAAACTCAAAAAGGTGAGATTATAGATTATATTTTTCTGATGCGATGGAGGGTGTATGTGCGCGTCGAGTCTAGTGTTGTGTTTCGGGGTGTCCCCTTTTTTCGGTGATTGTGTGTATGCGCGTGGGGTGAGGTGTCTATTGTGCGTATGCGCGTGGGGTTGAGTGTGTAGTGTTTGCAGAATTTCTCTATTATAAAATTTGTTCGCCGTCTCTCCACCATTTTCAATCAATTTCCCCATTATTTCACCTTAATTCCCCTTTTTCGAAGCGAAAAAATATAAAGACCACATAAATCATTACAGAAAACCAAAAAACAATGGAAAATCTTCGTAAAATCACGAGAATATTGTCAATGTATGGAATTTCACATTTTTACTAGCGAAATCAAGCTTAAGGTGAGTTTTTTCGGCAATCATTTCAAGCAATTTTTGAGAAAAAAAGAACATTATGTTCAAAAGTTGCATTTGAATTTAAAAAATCAATAGCAAACATCTAGAGTGTGGCATAATTCTGGATTCAAAAATTTAATTTTTGTTTCAGGGGGAGGCAGTTTCTGAAAACAATATGCAAACGCTTAATGAAGAAAATTCGATGTTTCCCCAGCAATCTCCAACGGATTTGTCGTCAGACTCCTCTCAATCTGAAGATTTGGCAAGCAACAAGCTCAATTAAGCTATGAAACGGCTGCAATGATTGAAAACATTCAACGAACATCCACATCATGCATTGAAAGGAGCACAAGAACCCTTCTGACGTCACTATCAAGTCTTTATGCCTCAGAATTTCGAAATTTTCTAGATTACCGTATGCGTTACCTTCATTTTGTTTTGCAAAAAAGATTGCCTGATTATTCTGAATGCTGGAGGATTCGTTTCAAATCTGGATCATTTCTTGATTTCTGATTTCAAGGAACAAGCTCAATCAAGTACTGAAACGACATTCAACGAACATCCACACCATGCAATAAAAGGACTATAGGGGTCCTTCTGACGTCACTTCGAAGATTCGGGTCATCAAATCAAGATCATTCTCAATTTTTAATATCAAAGTTGCTTCTATTCCGATCGAGGCTTTATTTGCTTTCAATTGAGCGGTTAGTTAATCAAATAAACTATAGGTACTCCCTGTCAAAGGATTTTCAGCTTATCTGATACAAAAAACATAAGATGTCACCACACAAATCATTACAGAAAACCAACAAATAATGGAAATTCTCCGTAAAATCACGAGAAAACTGTCAATGTATGGAAATTCACATTTTTACTAGCGAAATCGAACTTAAGGTGAGTTTTTTCGGCAATCATTTCAAGCAATTTTTGAGAAAAAAGAACATTGTGTTCAAAAGTTGCATTTGAATTTAAAAAATCATCACTGTAATGGTTGAAAACATTCAACGAAAATCTACACCATGCATTAAAAGGACCATAACGACCCTTCTGGCGTTACTATCAAACCATTATGCCTCAGAAATTCGAAATTTTCTGTATAACAGTATGCGTTATCTTCATTTTGTTTCGCAAAAAAGGTTGCCTCATTTTTTAAAAACTGGAGGATTCTTTTCAATTCAAGATCATTCTTGATTTTTATATTAAATTTGCTTCTATTGCGGTTGAGGCTTCATTTGGTCTCAGTTGAGCGGTTAGCTAATGGCATGCAAATGACGACATTGACCAAAAAACCGATCGGAAGCCGTCCAAAATTTGCCCAGAAGTCATGAAATATTCACTTAAAAGTTGCATAAAAACTTAATTTTGCTCTCAAGCCGCTAAATCTTTTTTCTAAAAATCGCAGGAGCTTTCAATTCTTCCCAAATTACCATCAACCTGCTATTTTTTGTGAATAATAGGGTACTTGGCAAACCTTGAGCAATCTTTCGTCGTCTTTCATGCAAAAATAAAACGCTAAACAGCACATAAGGCAAATTCTACATCATTGAATTGAAATATGAAAATAACTCATTCAAAACATTTCAGAAAATCAAAATTTGCCGGGAAACGATCGTGGATTACGTGGAAAACAATTGGATTTGAAAGCCGATACTTCACTCATATTGGCAGCAAAAAGTATAAAGTGAGTTTTTTTTTCAAAATTTTGGACAGCTAGTGGAAGAAAACGTTTGTTCGGTCATTTTCACAATCAAGCAATGATGAATTTGTTTGAAATTTGATAGCATTTCCTGATAAATTGAGAAAAATATCACACTTAAAAATGTATTTTTTGTTTCAGATGGAAGTAGTGACTAAATACAAGATTGAGGAGTCCAGAAATATATACCAAAGATTCTGCCGCTGATTTCAACAAAATCGCATAACAGAAAACGTCAGAAAAGACAAATTAACAACTCAAACGATCAATTCTGAACTGAAAATGCCAACTAAGCCAGATACTGCATTGAAGAAACATTAGGGACCAGACTGACGTCGTGATGAAGCTGTTATGCTTGGAAAATTTACAAATTCGTGGAGTGACTGTAAGATTTTAAGTAATTTTTGTCATTAATAAAGTTGTTTCCATTTCAAATATGTATCACCGTCTATAAACTGGAATGTAATCTTCTTTTTCCATACTCTCTACCAAAAGGATTTTGAGCTTATCTAAAACAATAACCGTTACCTGCCTTTGCACTTGTTCAAAGTGAGTTTTTGAAGTATTTCGGGTGTCAGTGGGGTGCGTCGTTTGGTCTTAGATTGGACGTCATTTGTCAAGAAACCGAGGCGGGAGTTGTGGAATCTTCACGAGATCTTGTCCTGCAACCGCTAATTGTTTCGCTCGAACTTCGACAGAGCTAAATTTTCCACCTGATAAACGACCACTCTGTTCTTGTATGTAACTTTTTGGAGAAAATAGGGTGTTTGGCGGCTTTTAAACAAACTTTTGTTCTCTTTCGGGCAAATATGAGATATTGGACAATTAGCAGGGCGAGATTTCGTTTACCCACAGTAATACAACTTAATCATTGCTGACATACTGGTTTCAATTTCAAAATCTTACTCCCATTTCAGGCGGATCAAATGGATACGAAAATGATTGAAAAAGACATAACATCGACAATTCAGAAGCAGGTTTCAATGAATTTTCTAAGTGAAAGACACGGATGCGATCAATTTTACCGAGGGAACATTTCTTTTGAAGACTAAGAATGCTTGAATGGTTGACAACATCGGATGAAAACCAGAAAAAGCATTGGAGAAACAACTGTGACAAATAACGAAAGAATTTAAAAAAAGGTAAGATTATATATTTTTCAAAGGGGTGTTAGTGCGCGTCAAGACTACATTGTGTCCCAAAATTACCAGCACAAACGTCTCTTCTCCTAATTCCAAAGCTAGTAATCTAAATGACATAAGATTTGTCAAATAGTTCGTCTAGATGTACATAAATAAATACTTTGCACATGGACATGAGTCTCCGAGCATACTTATATTTTACTGTTGAGGGGATCAGATTACTGTAGGATTACGGTAGCTACAGTAAACGAAAAATTCTAAAACCGCTCGAGTAGGATGGGATGGGCCCAGATTTTTATGGGGGCACCCTTAGGGCACTGAAAGTATGCAAACAAAAAGTCAGAATTTTCTGTCATGGATTACGGTAGATACAGTAATCTTAAAATGAAGAACACCATTCCAATACGTCACGGAGGGTTGATATTTTTAGATGAAAGTTCTTCCAAAATATACGCATGGTGTTGCAAAACTGCCATGGGTACGGTAAGGTAACTGTAATTTTGTTTGGAACCGAAACCAATAAGTTTGAAATAAACGAAGATCATTAAATTTGAATTGCCGCCACACATTTTTAGACAATTCCAAAAACATTCAGAGCCTCCTTGAATGATCTTGAGGAAAACTGGTATAATAAGTTAACTTATTGGCAAACAAACAATAAGATTTTCTTGATCTATATAAAAACCTCTAATTGAATTGCGTGCAATTCTATTTTTATTCTTATCTTTCATGAAATCAATTAATCATCAGATAATAAATGTAACATCTTCACATTGAAACAAAGAAATCATCACATCGAGGTACCATATTTAACAGATAATCGATAAAATCTCAAGTATGTTCTTGAAATCTCCACATTCCCACCAAAAGAGGCGGAGCTTAGATTTAGGGTCACACAAAGGGGCGGAGGCAGACCGTATTACTCCGCCCCCTTTAAATGGTAAACAAGAGTACTGTAGATAGTCTCATAATCATTCATTTTAGTTTCACATCTTCTTTTTCTCTTTATTTCCTTTTATGGGCCTAATTTTCCCTCATTTCAGCTTCCAGTTGAGATGGTGGAATTCGGAACGTGATCGGGTGGCTGAAGTCGGAAGGCAGCAGGTGGCAGTCGGAAGGCAGCGATCGAGGGCGGATGTCGGATGGCGGATTGCGGCAGAAGTCAAAATCTATCGTGAGCCATGTGAAAAGCGGTTTTAAAGGATGGAGGATTCACTTGATAGCTGTTGAGCGGTTAGTTGACTTCTAAAAACTATAGATACTCTCTGCCAAAAATTGCAGCTCAACCAACACAACATGAACCATTGAGCCTTTTTATCAATCCTGATGAACCTTGGACAGAAGATGCCCAATCGTTGCTCCGAAGTTGAGAAGTCTTCAACACAAAGAATGAATAAATATAATTTTAGAATAAAAAAAAAGGACCATCCTGGCGTCCCTGCAAAGCTATAATGCCTCGGCAAATGGACGACATCAAAGACCATTAGAAAACGGTTCGATAAAAAGCCGAAGAACAATGAAAAATTCAAGAAAGGGACGATGGGAATCGTGGCGAAAACGCAAATAAAAGACCGACGCTCTGTCCATGATTTTATATTTTTTCTTTTCTTGCTTTTCCTTTTTTCCTTTCCAATAAATTTGACAGTTTTACCGTCCTACAGTACAAAACCCATAGGGAACTGAAAGGGGGTTTTGAGAAATTTTTCTTGAAATACATAAATATGATAGTTCAAAAAGTGACTTTTTTCTCAAGTTTAAATTTTTCCCAAAGAAATGACAGACTTTCCATTTTACTTTTAGATTACAATTAGGTGACTTAAATAAGTCCTTTTTTGTCGAAGGCGTGCATACGGTACCGAAAGCGTGACATAATTCGTATTCTAAAAAGACGCATGAAAGCGGCTCTCCACTTCGTATAATTTTTAATTCAATTTGTCTTTCTTTCAGTACTTTCTATACACTTGTTGACAATATCATCCGGCAAAGAATTGTAAGTTATTTTTAAACAAGCTCTTATCGTTCACTTTCTTTTCTTAAGTAAAAATATGTCTGCTCATTGGAATCTTGTATCAGACAATTTGGATAAGAAGACTTATGAAAGGGTGTCTTACTGGAGTGGGAATAGATCGAAAGTAGAAAATGGATTCAGTAAAAACGAAGTGAATATGGGAAATGTCAGTAAAGTGGATAAGAGTTGTGAAAAAGAGAGGGAGGATGCAGTGAGGAGAACAGAAATGCTACCTTTCACTAGAGCAAAGAGGAATATCCAGAGAGGCAAACCTGGTGCCGTAAAACGGTAATTTTTTTAATATCTGTATCATTTGCTCAGTTAGTTTGAATTAAAAAACGATAAAGAGTGTTCGGAATTTTTTTAATGTCGAGTTTTTTTTCAATTACAGTACCGTTCAAAAGTTTATAGAAAAAAGTATATTTCTCAGTTGATTTTCGGCCATTTTGGCCATTTTCAGGCAGCTGGAGTTGGGATCTCGTGTTTCCGATCACTCTGAAAATTTTTGGGGGTATAAAAAAAACCTAAATTAACAACTTTGCATTTACAGAATTTTTTGAAAATGCCTAGTTTTTCATCAATTTCGCGTTTTCTGAAGCATACCCCTTTTTGGCCCGTTTTTGGCCGTTTTTGCACTCAAAACGTGAAAAAAACAGGTGTGTCTCAGAAAACACAGCAAAGCTGAAAAACTAGGCGTTTTCAAAAAATTCTGTGCATGCAATGTTGTTAATTTAGGTTTGTTTTATACCCCCAAAAATTTTCAGGGTGATCGGAAACTTGAGAGACGAGCTCCACACCCCTGAAAATGGCCAAAATGACCAAAATCAACTGTAAAACACTTTTTTCTATAAAATTTTGAACGGTACTGTAGCTCAGAATATTTTCAATTTTTTAAAGTTTCTTACGAGTATTACCAAAACTTTAACTAAACCTAGTTCCAATTAAGACCAAGCCATTCTAATAATAACATCTCAGCGTAAACAGTCAAAACAAAACAAAATTTCAGATATTCGGAAGCAGGGAGGACTCTTGCTGGGATTTTTACAAAAACATGTGAAGATGTCAAGAAAGGTCAAATGGAGAAAAAAATTTCGTATCCAGCGGTGGTCGAGCGATTGGTTTTTGTTGTGGAGAACAGCTGGTTCCCGAAAAACAAACAAAAGGACCTTATTGACAATGCTTTCACTGTGATTGCCAAGGAACAGATGACTGTGAGAGAGAGGGAATTGGTAATAGATCTCATTAAACAATGCTGTGGAACAATGCCGAAATGGGGAAAAAGTGAGCTCCATGGAATAGTCGAGAGTTTGGACAGCTATAGAAGCTACGATTATAAAGTATTGAAAGGAAAAATTAAAGTTTTTAATGGAATGATGGCGAGAAATCAATTGATGAAAATGGGAGAAGGCGAGGGTCCTGTTTATATAAACACAGAGCTTACAACAGACTTTCAAGACGCCTTGATTTGAATAGCCACAAAGAAGGATGAGAATGTTCTACTGATAAGAATTGACAAATGTTCTCAAGAAGAAATTGAAGATCTCGCCCAATTATTGAAACAAATATCCAGTAATCGAGACTTTTGTTCGTTTGGAAAGGAGCACTTTTTTGCTAAGTACAATATCAAAGTACAAAATATTCAAACCTACAAAACATTTTTGAACGAGAAAGGGATTAAAGTATATGATAATGAAAGTCTCAAAAAAGCTGCTGCAAGGTTATTGAACTTTGATATGAACAAGACGGAAACTTTGTCAAATTGGGGAGCTAGGCGACTTCGAGTGGATCAAACAATATACGCCGCTTTCGACGCCTTTGTTTTGATCGATGTGGACAGAATTTTGTGTGAACAACCTTCTCTGCGAGAAGTACCGAAATAAAGTAAGTTTGATTTTTAAAATTAAACAAAAAAACATTTTCAGCTAAACGCCATCTCACTCAGTTCTTTCTCAGTCACTTCCTTCTCTCGCCTCCTTCGCTAACAACAACGTCGTATGAATTTTTGTTGACTTTTCTTTCTTTCGCTCATGTTTCCCCTCATTCTTTCCTCTCTCCCACCCCTCTCCATTTGTCTTTCTCACTTTTCTCTTTTTCCTAATAGTTTTCCTCAATTTTTTGTTGTTATTTTGTTAATAAATAATTGTAAAAACACATGATATAAAAAGTAAGACTTCAACTCGATCTGAACAAGTAGTGGACTACATATAGGAGAACATTTATATAAATTATCAAAATCAGTTGTTTTCATGTTCAATCTGTATCGAAACATCACTCAATGAAGAGTTGTCGCTGGGAGCGGTGATAAGTCAAAAGGTCTTCCAATTTGACAGGGTAAATCGACACTAGCACAAAAAATTAACATGGTAACGCTAAAATTTAACTATTATGAAAACTTGAAAAAAATTGGGAAATTCTGAACCTCTGAATTCTTCAAGTATATTTAGTGTTTGAATTGTATGTTTAATCTCTGATAGATCCAGAATTCTGATTTTCCCTGGAGAAAACAAGAAGAAAAATAAAAATATACTAACCGAAACCGAGAAGTGAAGTGTCCGAATTCTCGAAAGAGCAAGAAGACATCTTGTAGTCTACCGTAGACTTTTTCTATGTTTGAGGCAACAGTAGAGATTTTGGCTCTATCTGAATATAGAGGTCCCATGGGATTATAGAGGTCCCATGAGAATATAGAGGTCCCATAGGATTATGGAGGTCCCATAGGAATATAGAGGTCCCACGTGAATATAGAGGTCCCATAGCAATATAGAGGTCCCGTAACAGATTTTGTATTTTTTGAAATTCTGAGACTTAATCAAGTGATTTAAGTTATTTACGAGTCTAAAGCTTCAGTTACATTTATGGTAATTGTTTATTTCCAATATTTGACACTGAAGCATACATGATGTTGAGTTCGACATATAATGGGTAAAAACTAAAATGCAAGTGTATATTTTTATACTCGGTATGCATATTTTTTTACATTACACATTGTTCTAATTTTTTTACATTGTTTTAAAAATCTATATTCTTGGTTGATATCATTGGCTGCTCAATTGTCATCTTCATCATTTTTGGAATCATAATATTCTACGGCTACTACACGGTCTTCTGAAAAATTCTCCTTTGCTTCAACTGAACCTTCTTCGTTGTCTTCTAACCACCAAGAAAACTGGTAGCAACTAAAGAAAAATACTTGTGGGTAATAGTGGTCAAGTCTTGTGAAAACCTAGTACCAGACTTGTCAGGGACTTGACTAACCCTTGTAAAACGGGCAAAGTTAACCCCCGACTTGGCGAGATTACCTGAGTATGCTTAGCTTCAATGGGAAGAATTGCCTTTTTTAGCTGATGTACTCTCGATCGGGTATTTCCGAAGAATTGGCTGGTGAAGTGGTAGTCGGTTTTGAAGAGCTGATGAGCCTGATATTTTTGGTTCTCGGGTTGCTTAGGTCGGTACCAGTCTTCTTGATGTGGTTGTTGCTGCATCGGGCGTTGAAGTGGTTCTTGATAATCTTTCGCTGGAACCCCATACAAGACGCCAGCTACCTTTTCAGAAGACGGTAAAGATGGTTCAGAGCTGAATTCCGACGAATCGAAAAACGGTCTTTCTGTATAAGACTACGAAGAAGGTTCAGTTGAAGCAAAGGAGAATTTTTCAGAAGACCGTGTAGTAGCCGTAGAATATTATGATTCCGAAAATGATGAAGATGACAATTGAGCAGCCAATGATATCAACCAAGAATATAGATTTTTAAAACAATGTAAAAAAAATTAGAACAATGTGTAATGTAAAAAAATATGCATACCGAGTATAAAAATATACACTTGCATTTTAGTTTTTACCCATTATATGTCGAACTCAACATCATGTATGCTTCAGTGTCAAATATTGGAAATAAACAATTACCATAAATGTAACTGAAGCTTTAGACTCGTAAATAACTTCTATATTCACGTGGGACCTCTATATTCCTATGGGACCTCCATAATCCTATGGGACCTCTATATTCTCATGGGACCTCTATAATCCCATGGGACCTCTATATTCAGATAGAGCCGAGATTTTTTCTATATTGAGGGATTTTCAAATTTTCTGAGGTGGCTCTTAACAAAGCTTCAGATCCATCCATCCAAGGGAAGCTGAGAAATCATTTTAAGGTTTTCCAGGTCATCAGGCATTAACCTTCAACTGTTCTTCCAAACCTTTGAGGTATCATGCACCCACCCAAGAAGTTACATCCCAATCAGTGTTGCACGGAATTCCGTGTTCCGCGTTCCGTGTTCCGTGTTCCGGCCTTTTTTTCACTTCCGTTTCCGTGTTCCGCGTTCCGTGAAAATTATTTTTACTTCCACTTCCGACTTCCGGGTTCCGTAAAAATAAAAACTACTTCCACTTCCGTGTTCCGCGTTCCGTGAAAAAGATCCGAATTCCGCGGAATATGTTACAAGTAGCGAATCACACTCCGAAGTCACGTTTGAGGGTTCTATTTACCGTAAATCGGAACAAATCATTGTTTTGCAATGAAATCTGATGATTTTTAGTGAAAATATACAAAAAATTGACACCCCGAAAAGAAAAATGACTTCCAAGTTCCGTGTTCCGCGTTCCGAGTTCCGCTTTACGGGCGTTTTCCACTTCCGTTTCCGTGTTCCGCGTTCCGTGAAAATTATTTTTACTTCCACTTCCGAGTTCCGTGTTCCGTGAATTGAGAATACCCTTCCATTTCCGAGTTCCGAGTTCCGTAAATTTTTTTTTTACTTCCACTTCCGCGTTCCGCGTTCCGAGATTTTCAAAAATCGACTTCCGTGCAACACTGATCCCAATCCATCCATGGAGAACAGAGTTAGTATTTACAAAAAAACTAGGCCATCAGGCAAAGTTTCAGGCATTTTTGAATTCTTTCAGGTGTCAAGTGTCTACTGATAAAGTTTCAGATCCATCCATCCACGAGGAGCTGAGATACAATTTTGAGGCTTTCTAGGTCATCAGGCATTAACCTTCAAGGGTTCTTCTAAACCTTTGAGGTATCATGCACCCACCCAAGAAGTTTCATCCCGATCCATCCATGGAGAACAGAATTAGTATTTACAAAAAAACTAGGTCATCAGGCAAAATTTCAGGCATTTTTGAATTCTCTCAGATGTCAAGTGTCTACTGATAAAGTTTCAGATCCATCCATCCACGGGGAGCTGAGAAACCATTTTAAGGCTTTCTAGGTCACTAGGTAATATCCTGCACAATTTTTTCAGACTTCCCGAGGTGTCATATCCCTGCTCAGAAAGTTTCAGACCCTTGGACCCACGCCGAGTCAATTCACTTATCGGAGCAGAAATGCGGAAAGCAATTCACAAAAACCTAGGAATGAATTAAAATTGCTCATCCTTATCTTTACCCCAGATCTTTTATCTAACCGTTACATCTAAGGTCGCCCTACTTCTATGCCTATATAAGAAATGGAAAACCCCCAAAAACTTCAGTTTCGACAATACTCGAGTTTCTCAATTTCCCTCTCAACTGGTTCATCAAGATGTCTTCCGATCAATTTGTTCGCCGACAACGCGGCCGTGTCATTGGACCATACAAACTCTCGAAATTGATTGGTGTTGGCAGTTATGGTGGAGTATATGCGTTGGAAGCTCCCAACGACCACTTGGTTGCCAAAATGATCTTGGACAAGAAAGAAGCAGAGAATGAGAGCGAAATACTCTATAAACTACGTGGTAAAGAAGGAATAGCCGAATGGATTGATTTCAAAACGGATGGAGAATTTGGCATCATCAGTAAGTTTATCTTCAGAGAACAAAAAATAAAACTTTCTTTCAGTTATGAAGCGCATGTACCAAACTCTGGCTCATCAACAGTCTTTGGCCCCGGATGTCCGCATGTCAAATGATACATTGCTCAAGATAATGAAGCAAGTGATTGATAGACTCGAAACCATCCACTTGAGAAATATCTCGCACGGCGATTTGAAAAAGGACAACTTGATGATTTCAAGTCCGGTTGGTCCCCAAAACTCGGTCGTTGTGTTCTTAGTTGATTTTGGTCGAGCTTGTTGGAATAAGTCTGGAAGAAGAATATCGTTGAGAAGTTTGCATCGTAATAGTTATCAGTCGATGAACCATGCGACGGCATCAATGGAAGAGGGGAGTCCACCAGGGCCATTTGACGATGTTGTCATGTCTTCTTATCTTCTCCTCGACCTGGCTGGAAACAAGATGACCAAGTTCACTAAGCAAGGAAAAGAACGGATCATATACAAAAAAGATTTGGTAAGTTATTCCAATATTTGAAAAAAACTTTAACTAATTTTTCAGCTCACAAACCCACTGGACACAGTCGACCGTCGATGCGAATGGCTCTGTCCATTCTTCTTGAAGATCAACAAGATGTCAAGTTTGACAAGAATAGATTATGACAAGCTAAGAGAATCAATTCAAGAAACGGATTCAAGTGTGGATATCAATGAAGACTTGAAATTGGATGCTTCCGGTCGTCTTACCTAGTCCGTCTTCATTCCACTTGTATTCCTCTTCAACTACTTGTATTCAATAAAATCGTATTCTTTTTCAGTCTTTTAAATTTTTTTCAGATAAAACAAAAGAAAATTGAACCTTGAAAAATAGGGACTTTTTTTCACTATCAAAGTAATACTGCCAATCATTAGGTCGTTCCAAAAGACCTTTTTCATAGGTTCATTAGGAACCGAGATATTAATTTTTGAAAATCAAATTTTGACAATTTTGACTAAATATCACAATATCTCAGTTTGAAAAATAAATAGAAAGAAGTGTTCAACTGGCAAAATAAACAACTAGTTATTACCCATATTTCATCAGTTAAGACCTTTTTCATAGGTTCATTAGGAACCGAGATATTAATTTTTGAAAATCAAATTTTGACAATTTTGACTAAATATCCCAATATCTCAGTTCGGAAAATAAATAGAAAGAAGTGTTCAACTAGCAAAATAAACAACTAGTTATTACCCGATTACTCTACACTTGAAATTTTTTAAATTTTCAAAATCAAATTCACGAATCTCTATTAGAATTACATGCAATACTATTTTTCAATGTCTCTTTTTGGGGGCAATACTATTAGAGGTGCAATTCTAATAGGGGGTGCAATACTATTTTTCGAAGCACGACATTCAGTATTTTTGTTGTGTATTTTCGAAAGAAAAGTGAGATAAAAATGCGAAATTCCTTTAAAAATCGTGTAAAACCCCCAGTTATTGAGGGGAGCAATTGTATTAGAGGGAGCAATTCTATTTTTCAATGACATCTTTTGGGGGCAAGTCTAAAAGAGGCGGTGGGCAAACACTGACGAGCTTCTACTTTTACTATCAACTGAAGTTGATTCAAGGATGTTAGAACTTACAACTAAATCTACCTAAATCTCATTTCCTTTCTTATCCTCAAGCTCGAACCATTTATCTTCGATAGGGATGTCAACGATGAGCGAGGACATTTTTTTGAGTTTCTGAAAAAAGTCATTAATTTAAAGTTTTAGGTTCTGTATTTAAAGGCAAAAAAATCGAAATTTTAGAATTTTCTGAAAAAAAACATTTAAAATATTTTTACAGGGTTTTCATACTGAATTTTCTGAAATAAATGTCTTACTCACTAACAAAAATGTTCCACCAGCATACAAGATTAATAATAAATAATAAGTATAAAATATTCATTCAGAAAAATCAGAAATTTTCAAAAGTTCTGTGAATGCAAAGTTGTTAATTTAGGTTTGTTTTATACTCTCAAAAATTTTCAGAGCTATCGGAAACTTGGTGGCCGAGCACCAAAAGCCTGAAAATGCTCATGATAGCTGAAAATAAATTGAACAGCGTTTTCTTTCTATTTTCTCTTGAAATCTGCTGTAAATTGAAAAGATAACATGTAGGGGAAGATAATAAGTGGTTTGTATGCCAATACAAGTGTCAGTGGAGTTAGTCATTTTAGAAGCCTGTGCTACCATTCCGAATGAGCAAGGCAAATCTCTCATAAACTTAATTCCAAATTGTGTCATGACTGTCGCGGTGAACCAAGGAGGCATAAAAATATTGAAAATGACAGTTTCAGTTCAATGAATTGTTATTAGTTGATGAAAATCAGAGTTTTTCGGAAAAACGGCCATTTTCCCAGCATGTCGTATAGTTATGACGCGGACCATTTTTTGGGTTTCTAGAGCTGCGCGCGTCAAATTTTTCAATATTGACATGAAAATTCGAATCTGTAGGTTTTTTGGGATTCTGAATGGATCTGCATTCACAGATTTTCATAAAAACTTCTAGAAAAGGGCACACACGCCAAATAATGGGGGTGTCGTATATGTAGTTATGACGCGCACTGTATTTAGCCATCTCTACTATAAAATGAGTTATTTTGCTTTCGGTAGCTTACAAAAAAAAGAGACGCAGACAACCTTTTATATTGACCCATTGTTAGTACTGAACTTCAAAACTTCATATCTCAGTAACTGTTAGAGTTAAGAAAAAGCTGTCAACTAATAAAATATAGCAATTTTCAAGGTGAACAGTTCATTAATTGACAATTTTATCTATGTCTACTGTAAACCGAACTGTTTCGTTCCCAACAGCGTTCTGTTTCAAGAAAAAATAATTATTCTTTGATCCGTCCAAAAATCAAACAATTCCAATTTCAGGCCAATTTAGTTTTTTCTCGCCTTTTTTTATACTTCCTTTCATTTTCTCGCCTGCCTCTTGTAAATGAAAACATGACATTTGTTCTATGTATATGTGAGCAAATTTTATACATTTATTAGTTAAATAAACGAGAAGTTCCAAGTTAATTTTCAAATTTAAAAACTCAAACATTTCCTTTTCATCTTATATCTTCCAATGCGATCGCAGTATTGTAACTACAGCTCGACCTGTGTTGTGTTTATCTTCAGTCTCTCCATAAAAATTCAATCCGTTTGACTTTCAGGAAACACCTTCTCGATCCTGGCTGCTCCTATTCGAGATTTGTTTTTATCCAGTGATGGAAACATTTTCTGAAAAACATTTATTTTTCGGTGTTCATCACTAATGTTTCAAATTACCGTTGAAGCCTTCTTTTGAAGCTTTTTCAAAGACATCTTGAACATATGAGATTGCATTGGTTACCGCCATCATATGGAAACCAAATACATTGTTGCCACCTATAATTAAACCTTTATTATTTTCAACTATTTTTTGTTTTGCTCGGAAAAAATACTTAAACTAAAAGTTTTTTACAAACGTTTAATTAAAAATGTCTTACCATATTTTTACATCGATCCATTGAATTGAAATCAAATAATAGAAGAAAATAATTTTTAAAAGTTTAGAAAAAATCAAATAAACCAACCGACCTTAATACATCTTGGGTCATGGTTGGTTCAAAAAGGTTATCATATCGAGAAAACCAAAAGAAATAAATAGAATGGCATAATCACTCAGAAAAATGAACACATCGAGATAGATGGAGACGAAAAGAGTGAAAGAAAGGGAGAAGTAGGGAACCTTCTCGAAAACGATTAGTCATGTTTTTAGAGAAGAAAATATGTATAGGAAACATCAGAGACGCAGACAATCAGCAAACAAGCAATTATTTCGCCTTGACGGCTCGTCTTGATCAATGAAACCTCGTATAACCGATCTTGAAACTCTAATATCTCAGTAGCTGTTAGAGTTAGGATAAACCTGTCCACTAATAAAATATAGCTCTTTTTAAGCTGAACAATTCGTTAATTGACAATAATTAGTTATCTCTACTGTAAACTGAGATATTTCGTTTCCAGTTACGCTTCCATAAAAAGAGACGCAGACAATGTTTTTTGCCCCCTGGCTAGTCTTTATCAATGAAACTTCGATTTTAAAATATTTTATAAGAAACGATACATCTCAAAAAATAATTGGACAACAGAGAGGCTTTCAGAAGCGTTCTCATGCTCTATTGAAATTTGAAGAAACCTTTGTTTCATGCAATCTTGTGATGCAAAAAAATGTTTCACTGACCTCTTTCTGACCCAAACTATAAAAACATCAAAATTAATTTTTTTAAAATATATTTATCCAATTGTTTTTAAAAAATAGGAAACAAATCAAATTGATAAAAATTATAGTAAATTGTTGAATATGTTTCCATGAGTTTCAAAGCTATGACAATAGAAAAAAATTTGGCAAGTCGTTGAAATAAAGAAGATGCGTTCAGATAATTGATCCGATCAGTACGTCACAATTATGGAAAAATAATAAATTGAAAAAGGGAGTAGAACGTGTCGAAATTCAAATTCCTCTCTCGTCACAAAACGCTATCAAAAGGTCCAGATATTCCTTTTTTGTTTTCGGCGAATCTCTCGTGTTGAAAAGCTCCTCTGCATAATTCAAAAAATCAAGCTTTGTGCGAGGAGAATGTTGTGTCGAATTCTCAATTAATGTTAGGCAAATCACCCGCATTTCATAGACAACTCGATCATTTTCTTTACTTCTTGCTCTCTGAAAAGTGTTCTTCGTAATTTGTGTGTCTTTTTATTATATAATAGTTTGTAGTTATCGTAATTTACTCACCTCTTTCTTTATCTGAGCGACATCCGGAAGTTCGTCTTCTTGAACGGATGGGCTGAAAAAAATGGCACAGTGATCCTACTGAAACTCAAATACAAGAACTCTACTTTTAGGAATCCGGTGATGTCTGTAGGAACATTTTCCGAAATTTTTAAAGCCGAATGCAAATTTTTTGAAAAAATTTAATCTGATTTCTTTGACCTTGGTTTCTTTTTTAATAAGTAACCTCACAAAATGGCAAGTTTCACAAGAAAAAAAAATCGTGGAGCACTTTTATGAAAAAATGTATTTAAGATATGGACATGGACCATTTTCAAAGTTAGGCCGGTATGTTGAATCCATGACTAAACCCCTTCATACCTTTTGATTTGAATCATTAATTGTTCATCCTCCGTAGTGTCCGGAAGTTCAGGTTCAACTTCGAATGCAGCTTCTCCTACTCGATTCATTGCAATTTGCTAAAAATAAATAGGTTTTTACAGTGATCCCAAAATTCAGAAGCTCGAAAATAAGAAAATCGACAGAAAATATTGGAGGCACGGTTAGATTCTTTAATGGAGGGAGTTCTACCTACAACATTGGTTTTTGGAACAACTAAAAGTGAACGAAGGGCCAACTAGAGAGATAAAGAAGGGTGGTCCAGTCGTCAACCAAAAAATGAGCAGAATGACATTTGTCAATCAAGGTGCCCTCTCTCTATTGTGACGTGTCATGGTCCCAACGATAAACACTGTTGCCCTCTGCCACGTATGTATGACTCTCTGGTTCTGTACTCTCGTTGAACAGTTACGTTTTCTGTGTTCTCATTGTGGGGAGACTATATCTGTTCTCATTTCTTCATGGCCCACTTTTTTCTATTTTACAGTGATCTTAGAAATATCAAACTATGAAAAATGATGGCTCTAGGGGAGAACCCGAAAAAAAGATTATTCAGAGTGGCAAGAGAGAGAGACAACAGTGGCAGGGAGTCTTCGTTTCTCCATAAATAGGATCAACTTGACGTGGGCTATTTCCAACAAAAAAACGCTGTTGGCACTCTGCCAATTATCACTCATGTTCATCAACATCAGATAAATGTCCTAACTATGGACTAGAGGCACGCAGACCACTATCAGTAATGATATTATTGGCCGCCCTTCTTTTGAATAATCGAAATTCAACTAAACTCTGTGATTTTCCATGGAAATGAAATCAACTTCCGTTAAGTCCCGAAAACAAAGAATTGGTTAATCTAGAAGCACAAGAAGAAAACAATTATCAAATAAATTATCCATTTTTCAATTATCAACAACCATCTGCTGCAAAACGATTTCATTTAGATCATGGACTTGTTCAATTGCAATTCCGCCAAAAATTTTTTCGTTGGTTCAACATAACACTTGTCACATTTCTATTTAACTGCACGGAAGTGTCTTTCAGTCAAATATTCCTTTTCTTTCTATAACTTCTGTTTCTTCTTTTCTTTTTATGTGTAGATTGGATCTTAATCCCAGTCCCTACTTCTTTTCTGCGTTTTCTAGACTCAATGGTGAAGAGGAGGGAGGGTACACTAAAATTGGGTCTCATGCTACCTTGCCACAAGGAAAACGTAATGGTTTTGAGAAGGTTGGCAGAGTGCCAACATGTTTTTATCGTTGAAAAGGGTCATGTCAAAAAAGACTGTGTGACCAGGACCATAATGTTCTTTTTTTGGTGACGAGTGGACCACTTTTTTCTTTCTGTCAGTTTTCATAATATTAAATTTTACAATCTGTTTGCAGTTATGGCTACCAAGTTCCCGCTCCTTCGTCTTCCGATTATCCTTGTACACGATATTATAAAAAATATGGAAATAGCCGAGACGTAAGTTTATTTTGTTTTCAAACAATAGTTAACTGTGATATTACAGATTGCATCTCTCGCTCTGCTCAAAACGAGCAAAGAACGTCGTCAGATCAGTTATTTTCCAATTTGGTGAATTGATCCATTTAAAATTTGATAGAGAAATTATTTTTTATATTGGACCCAAAAACATCTATGGAATTCGATTCATACTCGATAATCCTTCAATGTTTTTGAAATCGCCGGTTACGGTAGAAGGATACCGGTATGAATACAGACATCCAGTGAATATAAAATATGCAACATTTTTAATAACCGATTGGCTTGAACACATCAAGACAATTTTCTCTTATTCGTTGGCAAAATTAACTTTTTTCGACGGAGCCGAGGTTTTTAAAGTGAAAGATATTTGCAAATTAGTGAAATGCATTGAAGTTTCTTCACTTCATATTATTGATAGATCTTTAATGAGAAAATTCACTGTTGAACTTTTGACCACAATCCAACCCACCAAAAGTCTCCATTTGAATCAAAATCCATTTCTGAACATGAATGCGTATCGGGAAATCTTGTCTAAGAGTTAAGAAACGCTCAACCTTTTTTTGAATGTTAATGTGACAGTAACTGATATTTTGGTTACCAACAGTATGCTTGTAACTGCCTGGGCACCTGCTATGAGCGTGGAAGATTTGAATCTTATTTTAAAAGCTTGGAAAAGCGGATGGAGTTCAAAACTGAAACAATTACACATTCGTTCCCGGAAAGAACATTTGGCAAGAAATTATGTTGATAAGATGCTTGAAGGAATAGAGCACAAAGTGAATCGAGAGAAGATGATATATCAGAATTCCACTTATGAAATTTTTCTTGTCATGTACCATGGTTACAACATCGTCAGGGAGGATGGCTCATTGGCCACAGTTTACTGCAGCGAAAGCGGACACGTCTTGGATTTTTTCTTTATTGTTTGGAATTAACAACAGTTTTTTTAAATTTTTTTGATCCTGTTATTAATTTTTTTACTCCGCTTCTCTTTTGAAATAAATCTTTATGGAATAATTGCTTTTATGATATTTTTATTTAAAAAAACAATTTTTTTGCTCTAGATTAAATAAGAACCGGGCGAGTTACAACACATTATTTATTCAGGATACTGTAGTTTTGAAAATATACATATTTTTTACTCAACTAAAACTGATCGGTTTATGGTATACATTTTGTTTGGGTTACGGTAATCTCACAGATAAATAAGAATCCATAGCAAGTCACACTTATGAAAAAAGTCTCAACGAGCTGAATTCAAAAATTGATCCGTTTTCAAAAGTGGATACCATCTTATCGAGTTTCAAAGCCTTATCCATATGGGATACGGTATTTTCGAACATTTCAAATACCTTCGATCCGCAAAATTGATTTATCTGATTAAATTGTTGTCCAAGAATTATTGAAAAGTAATTCCATTTGAAAATCAAGAGTTTATTCCATAAATTTTTTTCGTTTGAATTGAAATATTGTCGTCATAACAGGACAATTTCATATGTATCACCATCAAAACGAACTCGACGCATTTAACAACATTTTTGATGACCTTTGAGCCCAGTTCAACAAAAATAGCGTTGGCATTCTGCCAAGTATCTCTCTTTCTCTTTTTCCCATCTTATTTTTGGGAAGGCCATTATTCCAGTCTCCCCATTTGTCTTTCTTTGTGTCTTTCTGGCCAAACGGGGAAAAGAGAGCAGGGTGCACCAAGAAATGAGGTCAAACTGTCTCTGGATTAGAACGTTATTCTTATGAAGAGGTTACAGATGGAGAGAGTGATAATTGGCAAAATGCCAGCCCTTTTTTATTGAATGAGAAAGAGAGAGGGAGAGAGAGAGGGCACGTTGGTGACCAACATCATTCTTTTCATTTTCTTCCTTGACAGGCTGTCTACTCTTCTTTTCCTCTCATTTTCCATAATACGCATTAAATCTATCCCAATTACAGTCATGGCTACCCAATTCAGTCTACTCCGTCTTTCTCTCATTGCGCGAAATGAAGTTATCCAACAAATGAAAGCTGAGGATATGTAAGTTAACTTGTTTCCCAACAACAAATCATTTTAATGTTTCAGTATAAGCCTCTCAATTTGCTCGAAGCGCATGAAAAGAGTGGTTAAAAACGCCAGAGTTCGTTTTGGTGCAAATATGTACTTGAAGTTCGATGAAGGCATTTCAATATATGCAACACATATGAGTAAATATATGATTAGATTCAAGTTTGAAGATCCTTCAATGCTTTTGGAATCTCCTTTTTCAGTAAAAGGTTTCGATAAAGGGCCAAACCAATTGAGTAAATTCGAATGTTCAAACCTCTCGATCACCGATTGGATCAATCATCTGAAAGACATATTTAATTATAAAACCATAAAATTGGGTTTCTTCCGTCTATCAGAACACTTTGGAGTCCAGAATATTCGAACATTGGTTGAGAATTTAGAGATAACCACATTAGTAATCGTTGATAATACGTTTCCAAAAACTTTTCTTTCTCTTCTATTGTGCACAATTCAACCATCAAATATGCTTCAATTGGATCAGAACCCGTTTTCTGACGCCACCTCATTTCGATCAATTTTGTCGAAGAGTTATGAACATCTTGTCCTGTTTGTGGGTGTTCCAACCTTTTTGTTTGATATTTTATCAACCAACAGTGTCAACATGACTGTCTGGAAGCCTAAACTATCTATGGAAGAAACTAATATCATCCTGAAAGAATGGCTGTATGGATGGAATCCAAATCTCAAAATGTTGCAAATTCGATTTAAGAAGGGAGAACTGGAGGATAATTTCAAGGAAATTCTAATGGATGGAATTGATTATCAAGTTAACGAGCAGGAACGAGAATACAAAAACTATACGATCAGTGTGAGGTTTATTATCAAGAACGGATATGATTTCGAAAGAGATGATGGCTCCAAAGCTATTGTTCATTTTACTGAAATTGGAAATGTTCTTGACTTTTGGTTCCTTATTTTCCACTAAATTACTCCCAAACTTTTATGATTTGTTTCATTTTTAATCAATTTACTACTGCTTTCAAATTGTTTCGTCTTTTTTTTAAATCAAAATAAACATTTGTGAAATAAGTTTTGTTTTTTTTTTACCTTTTATATGGAATTTCACAGAAAACTTGGAATTAATGTGAAATTTTGATTAAGTTGGGTACCATAAATTTTCATTCCTCTAAATGAATATAGACTCATATTCCGTATAAATCTAGTGAAGATAGGTAGATCTTTTTCAAAAAGTGGGTACGGTAAAAAAAATAGGAAAGGTGAAAGTGCTATAGTTGCTGATTACAACCTCTACAAATCGTTTTCAGATTTGAATAACTCATCTAGACTTTGATTTTTTATTGGAAGACCAAAAGAATGATACAGCTTCTGTTCCCTTGATAAATGTTTATACAAAATAGTTTGCTTGGGTTTTTGATGCTTTTCCGAAGGTGGATCATGCTTTGTCGGCATATTTCCTGAATCACATTTGAAAAAAGCAACAAAAAACCAAGTAAACAATTTTGTAAAAAATCGAGAGAACAAAAGTTGACTCATTCTTTTGTTCCTCCGAAAATGAATCTCTCTCTCTAAAAAGGTGTGTCTTCAACCAATTTTTTCAAAGAAAAAAGCTTCATTTTTCTTCATTTTTTTTTGGTTCTTCGGTAAGAATCTTACATTGATTTTTTCTAATGATAATTTTATCTGGAACTGTTTGGCTTTTTCTACATGTTCATATCTGGATCTGCTGGTAGTGGAAAATCACTTATTTTCCCTAAATTTGCCAATGAAGTGCGCCAGCGATTCCATTTTGAAGAGAGCTGCGTTATCACTGCGGCAACTGGGCAGGCGGCTTCTAATGTAAAGGGGGTGACGATTCAGTCTCCTAAAAATATTTGTTAGTTTTAGATTTATATATGGTCTGATTAAAATTACTTACAGTGAGAAATCTGTGTTTTTTTCAGCCTGGTGTCACCCCTTTCACGGCACTTGGAAATTACCAAGTGGAGAAATTGGCCCAACAGATGTGTCGTACACGTGCTTTGAAATGAGTCTTGTGCCCTCTCTTCTGTTCGCCCAAATAGACCACCGCCTACAGCAAATCACAGCAAGGTCTCAACCATTCGGGGGAGTTTCAGTTGTTGTATTCGGACTGAAGAGCAAGAAGAGACGAAACCGAAGAAGAAATGCAGGAATATCTTTTTGAAAAATGATCATCGGCTGAGAGAATCCAAATGGAAGTGTGCATACTGCGAAGAAACATGTCTAAAGAGCAAAGCGTAAAAAAAAAAGCGGAAAACTACAGTAATCCTCAACTGGAACACAGATAACTTTTAATTTAACACAATAATAAATAATTTTATAAACATTTATTCGAATTATATAGAAACAGACAGTTTAGGGTTGAATAAAAAAAGAAAAACATTGAAACATTTGGGATTATTTTGAATTATATTTTGAGAAATTAGAGAAAAAATCAATTCCAAACAAGGAAATAGCATTTGAGAATGACATGATCGTCATGGAAGGCCAATGTGGCTTTTGTGCCATCTGATCTTTCCATATTGTATCCGAACTTAAACTCAACTCGCATAGAGTTATTCTCGTACACTCTTTTCTCTTTATTCAGTGTGTTCTCAATTCCATCAAGTGTTTTTTCGAGGAAAGTATTTTCTAAATGCCAGCGTTTGAAATGAATTTGCAACACCTTCAGTTTCGAGTTCCATCCTTTCATCCACATTGATATAATCACATTCATTTCTTCAGCAATTAATTCCGGTGTCCAAATAGTTACAACAGTGCTGTTAGTGACCAAGATATCAACGAGGTTCATTGTTACTGTCGAAGACATGTCGAGATGTTCATAGCTTTTTGATAATAATTTCCGAAATGCCCAAGGGTCCGAAAATGGGTTTTTATCTAAATGAAGCTTTTTAGATGGTTGGATTGAGTTCAAAACTTCAGAAAGGAATTCGGTTTGGAAGCCTCCGCCAGTAATGAAAAGTGTAGTGACTTCCACATCTTTAATCAATTCACAAATATTTTGGACTCCCAAAGCTTCGGATAATCTGCGAACGCACAGCATTGCTTTAGAATAGGAAAAAATATATTTGACATGTTCGACCCAATCAGCTACGAGGAACTTTGAATTTTCCTTGGTTTTAACTTCTCCGATACGAAGTTGTAAATATTTAACAGCAAGAGGATATTCCGAAAATGTGGGAGAATTTTCATAATCCAATCGAATGCTACAGTGCCTTCGAGGACCAAATCCAATTGAAATATCCCTGTCGAGTTGTAAATACAAAATTTCATCGAAACGAATTCCGACCGATTTGACGGTACTTTTCATGGATTTTGAGCATAGTGAAAGCTCGACCCTGTAAGATATTAAGATCAGTTTTTTTTTGGGAAAACAAAATAACTTACATTTTCAGTGGATTCATCTGCTTGATAACATTATTCCGAGCAATGTCAGGACGGAGGGGAAATCGAGTTGCCATAATTTCTGTAAAGAAAGTATATTAGAACAAGAAAAGAACATGTTAGAACAGGAAAAGAAAGAGAAAGAGGAGTCGACCACTCGTCAACCCTCACAATGAACAGACTGAACAACCAAGGTATGTCCCAATGCACCGTTTTTCACCATCTGGCAGTTTTGGCACGATGCCAACTAGGATTCTCTCCTCCCGCACTATCTTTTCACGGTGACATCTGCACTGTAGCATGATACCATCTTTCATACTAATTACCGTTGATCATGATTCTCAGACACACCTGTCAGACACTAAAAAAAATATGGGTACTTGAGCTACCGATCTATTAGCACAGACAGATAGAATACGGGATAATGAGGGATTTTGAGATGAGAGGACCACGGATTCTGGTTGAGATCGTATGTATGTATGTACATATATATCGCATCGTAGTTTGGAACAGTCGAATACATATGAGTATTTAGTAAAAACATGTACTTGGGATATTTGGTTGAAGAAAAAATCGGTTGTAAAACGGAATGAAACATTTTCACAGCATGTGGTATCCAGGTCGATAGAGGAAAACATGACAATTTGCGAACTTTAAAAATATGTTATTGACTTGGAAAGTTGAAACATTTTTAGCTGAAAAAATTGGGAATAGATTGCGAAAGGAGATGATTAGGACTAATGTAGTTTCCAGAATTGGAAAAAAAGTAACTCCAAACCTAGTCATCAGTATACTCTTTTTAAAGTTCTCAATGAGGTGCTTTCAAAACAAAAAATATTTTTGAAATTGGACAAAAATTTATCGGGTTACGGCAATTTCCAAAAAAAAAGTAACTCCAAACCTAGTCATCAGTATACCCTTTTCAAAGCTCTCAATGAGGTGATTTTAAAACAAAAATATTTTTGAAATTGGGGAAAAATTTATCGGGTTACGGCAATTTCCAAAAAAAAGTAACTCCAAACCTAGTCATCAGTATACACTTTTCAAAGCTCTCAATGAGGTGCTTTCAAAACAAAAATATTTTTGAAATTGGACTAAAACTGAACAAGTTATGGTGCAGATGGCATGCAGCGTGTGCGTCGGTATGTCACCAGTTTAGTTGTGTGTAATGCAAGTTGTGCGCAGAGCTACATATGTACAAAGTGCTGGTGAAAGTCGGGGTTAATTTTTTTCTGATGCTTTCCTTTAAGATGTATTTTTTAAAAGATAAAAATAAGAATCTTGAGAAGAACAAAACTTTCGGAAATTGAAGAAGTGATAAGTTGGCGGTATACTTATGACATACGCTGTATTTTCACATTGGGAGAAAATGATCAAGTTACGGTACATGGTTTTTTGTGGGGTTACGGTAGTTTCAAGAAAGAATTAAGTTGCTCCGAACATTGTCATCAGTGTACTCATATCAAAGATCTCAAAGATACGAATTCAAGAATATATTTATTTTCACAATTGAACAAAAACTGATCGAGTTACGGTACATTGTTTATTTAGGCTTCGGTAGTTTCCTAAAAAAAAAAGTAACTCCAAACCTAGTTATCAGTATACTCTTTCGAAAGCTCTCGATAATGCGAATTCGAAACGAAAACTATTTTTAAAATTGGACAAAAACTGATCGAGTTACGGTACTTTGTTCATACGGAGTACATTAGTCTCCAAGGTCAAAAGTGACGTCAACTCTAGTCAACACTATATCCGTGTTAATGACTGTTATGCTGGCGAACATTTCAACAAAAAGGTGAAAAATGAAAAAATAGAGGATAATCATAAGAAGGATGACAAAAAGATGAAAATATAAAAAGTCGGGATAAAATTGAGGTAAAGGAACTCCCGAAAAAATCATCTGCAGTATTTTTAACCACTCCTTGTAATTAAAAAATGTGAAAGATGACTTGTGTACTATGTATCTGTGTACTATGTATTACCAGCTAGGAAGAGAAGGAAACGGCATGAAAACGAGAAAAATGGTTAGGTTCAAAACCCCTCACTTGGGAGTGCTTCGACCTTAGGCTGGAGATATGATATCAGACCAATTTCAAGTTAATTAGGACCCTAAGGGATACCAAAAAACGTTTTCAGTTTTTGCGACGGACCTCAGAAATTTCGGAAAATTTTCAAATTTTTTGATGATTTTGAAAAAAAAATTTTGAAAAATTTTTCAAAATCAATGTTTCCTTTAATTTTCCTCGGTAAACAATTTTAGAAGCTCAGCTGAATCTGTTGCTTATTCAAAAAGTTCGAAAAACCCGATATTTGAGCTGAAAATTGGAATTTTGAAATATTTAGGTCAAGTTTTCTCGGCCCACAGACGACCGTCGCAAAAACAGAAAACGGTTTTTGGAAGCCCTTAGGGTCCTAATTAAACTGATATTCGTCTGGTACCAAAACTCCAGCCTACGGTCAGAGCACTCCCAAGTCAGTCATATTCAGTTATCCATGGGAGAAAAATATTTGACGTGCCACAAGACCTTGAGGCACCTTTTATGAAAAAATGTTTATATTTTCATTGTCTAGCGTAACCTTGACTGAAAAAACAATAAACAGATCCGACATGGAAGTTAAATTGAAAAGCAGTTGTTTGGACGTCATGAGTAAAGCTTTCTGAAAATTCAGCACATAAAACGAAAGAAGAAGATAGTTTACTATTAATGTGTGTCCCTTATTGTAAAACCCACTCGATTAGTAAGCACACATGCAGTTTTGAAGCTTCTGAGGACGCTGAATGATGACTTCATCAGGCTTACACTGAATCCGACGTTATTGAATACTCATCAGAAGGTTATTGAAAAAAACTTTATAAAGATAACATTCAGCGTTCCATTCACTATATTTTTGGCCTGGAGCGGGCCATTTTGACTGTTTCAAAATGATATAGGGCGTTGGTTGGCTCTTGGTCGACAAGGGCCGTTTTGAAATGGTGAAAAACTAGTATCAACATGATGTTGGTCCACGAATCCGTGAGAATACCCATAGGTCAAGTAAAATTTGTCCGATTGGGCCGAAATTTTTTCTGGTAGATTTCTAAATATGTCCAATTGAATGACATTAGCCTGTTTTTCTACATTCCGTTCGGAATTAGCAAAACAGCCACTTTCAAAAGGGCGCTGTACTTAAGACCGAACACCTGTTTTTAAATTTATTATAACTTCCTATTTGGATACGTTTATTGTTTCTTTTACTCAAGGTTACGCTAGACAATGAAAAGATAAACATTTTTTCATAAAAGGTGCCTCAAGGTCTTGTGGCACGTCAAATATCTTTCTCCCGTTTAGAAGGATGTATTTTCACAATGGGACAGAAACTGATCGAGTTTGGTCGATATCGCAAGCCTAGTCACGCAAGCCTAGTGGTCGATATCGCAAGCCTAGTATTGGTCGATATCGCAAGCCTAGTCACGCAAGCCTAGTGGTCGATATCGCAAGCCTAGTATTGGTCGATATCGCAAGCCTAGTCATTAGTATACTCTTTTCAAAACTCTCAATGAGTTGATTTCAAAAAGAAAACTTTTATTAGGGTTAAGGCTAAAATTGGAAAAAATTTGTAACAACAATGGGAACAAATGATGGGAAGCCTATTTTCAAATTTAACTCTAAAATTTCAGATATCTTTCAAAAACCTTATTTTTTGTTTTATTTAGTGTTGAAATCTTTGAAGCGTGATTCAAGAATTTATTCAGAACGAAATGAATTGGTCGATATCGCAAAATGATCACAGCATGTTTTCAAGCAAACGATGGGAAGCATTTCTTTGATTTTTCGTCTCAAAATTGTTTTATGCCGAGAAGAAGAGTCTGAAAAGGATCTCCCAGCAATTGCGCTCTATTGACACGCGCTAGAGAGTACGAGACTCCGAGTCTCCTTGTGATTCATATCTCGGAACTTTCATCATTTTGAAATTTGTTATTGTTCTTCGCTAGGAGCTGTTCACTGTTGCAAGGACATCACCGTTGGCTGTTTAGTCATACTATTCCTACTTACTTTCCCTGTCTGCTTTCTCTCTCCTCTCGTTTTATTACCCTCTCCTCTGCTTTTCTTTGACCCCACAGTTCGCTGCTCTCCTTCTTCTAATTCACTTTTTGAATCGATTTTGCCCGTTTTTCTTCGAAATCGAACTCTTTCTCTTTGTTTTACTGAGCAAACTTGATTATTTTAATGTTTTTTTGATATTCCTCTTCAAAAGTTATTTTTCGAAATATCGACATTTCAAAACACTTTAATCCACACAATAAAAATTCAAAAACCGAAATATGAAATATTTTTCTGACCTTAGCTTTATCTTTATCTTTTAATCCGACTGATTCAATTTAGAACAAACAGTTTCCTCGTCGCTAAATTCCATTTCCCACTTCGCTTTCTGTACCACATTACGGTTTCTCATAGCTCATTCAAATAGCCATTTGGAGACTCCCTCCAATTCTCTCACCATAAAAACTTTATTGGTCGGCGCCCTTTTCTTTCATTGATGAGTTTGATTAATTTATTTGTTGCTTTTGCATACAGTGAACTTATTAACAAACCTTCTATTTCCACAATTCACTTTTTCAGTTGAAACAAGTCTTCAATTTTCCACGGAAAAAATGTTGTCCAAGAAAGATAAAAAAATCCTTCAAAGATTTTTTGAAAAAAGTCAATATTGCCAATATGAAGATTTGGCGAAATTAGCTCAAAAAACCGGTCTTCCCAAAATAAAGGTTAGAAAATTATTAATTTTCATAGATAAAATGTTGTGATTTCAGATAAGCAACTGGTTCAAATACCAGAGGAGACTTTTTTCTGAAGCCGAAACCTACAATGCTCAGGAAAAGGTAAATTTTTAAACTTTACAAGAAGTTAGAAAAAAAAATTGTTTATTTTCAGGTGATTTTCATGGAAGCGGGAAGGACACTAACTCAGGATCCAACTTCGAAAGAAGTGGTAATTTTTTTCTCGAAAAGTACATCATCGACTCTTTTTATTTAGTTGTTTGAAAATTGGGTTGTCTAGTATTGAACTTATCCCTTTTTCAATTCTCGAAAGTTTCATTTCTCTCAATATTGTTATCTTTATCTTTAAAAAATACATCTTGAAGGACAGAATCAGAAGAAAAAACTAATTAATCCCAACTTTCACCAGCACTTCATATGTAGATGTGCGCACCCATTGCATCACACACACTACTAAACTGGTAACATACCGACACACGCTGCATGTCATCGGCACCATAACTTGATCACTTTTTGTCCACTTTCACAAATAGTTTTCATTTCGAATTCACCTTATTGAGAGCTTTAAAAAGAGTATACTGATGACTAGGTTTGGAGTTACTTTTTTTGGTAACTACCGTAACCCAAATAAACAATGATCCGTAACTCGATCGGTTTTAATCCAATTTCAAAAATAGTTTTCATTTTGAACTCACCTCTTTGAGAGCTTTGAAAAGAGTATACTTATAACTATGTTTGGAGTTATTTTTTTTTTTCCAATTCTGGAAACTACATTAATCCGGTACCGGGAAATTTCCCGTTTTTCCCGACTGTCCGGAGAAAATTTCCCGACCGGGAAATTTCCCGAAAAAAAATCGGGAAATTTCGAAAAATGGCTACGGTATCATTTTGAAGGCGCATGCCTCGAAAAATCGGAAACTCTCGCAGTGAAAACTATTTTCGAATCATTTACTTATTTTTCCCCACATTTTTTCGTTTTTCAACGAAAATTATAGGAAAATATGATATTTTTCTCGAAGTTAATAATTCCGGGGTGTCCACTTTTTTATGTAGGGTCCTCTTTTTTATGTTAACCCTATTGGTCTATATTTACTTTTGTTTGTTTTTGGTTTTTTGACATTATTTTGATAAATTGGACATTTTTCGAGGAAAAACTGAAAAAAAACAAAAAAAGACGAATTTCCCGAATTTCCCGGTTTTTCCCGATTTCGCAGACCGGGAAAAATTTTTCCCGAACGTTTTCCCGAAAAGTATTTCCCGCACAACTCTGGTCAAGCAAAGTTTGATCCATTTCTTGACCATCTGAAAATAGTTTTTTCATACTTAAAAAATATTTTTAGTTACAACATCATTCGACGGTGTTTGAAGGTGTCCAAATGGCCAATCGAAAACTTGAATTCCAGCATCTTGAATTGGCTTCAAGTTGTAACTTGGTTCAGAAACACGGACAAAAACCACAGCATCATATTCCTTGAGCTTTTCGATGTATTTCTTGATTTCTCGATCTTTTGGAGCATCGGTGACCACGAAACGCATCTTGCCCCATTTCATCTCATACGGTCCTTCTTCGAAATAAACACTACCCATGGAATACCAGATTGCTCTGAGAGGTCTATCTTTCATAGTTTATTTGTGATAAATGTTAGATTATGCCGAGGATTAGAAAATGTTACTTTCGAAAGCTTTTTGAGTAAGAAGAAGAGTATTGTAGAATGATGAACATCATAACCCTTCACACCTTTTATTTGAGCTGTATGGCGCCTATGAAGTTAATAACAATATAACCATTGATATGTTAATAGTGACTATTTTAACAAAGGAATTTGAAAAATGACACAATAGAATGATATCAAAGGAAAGATAACAAAAAGATTCGAAAGTCAAAAGTCACGAAGGAATTTCTGCATTTTGTTTTTTTTTTATTTTTTAGTTTTGAAACAAAGAGCATGCTGTTGCTTTAAGAATTAATAAAATCTCTCGATGAGGTGAGTTCAAAACCAAAGAAATTTTCAAAATAAAAAAAAAACTGATCGAGTTACGGTACATTGTTTATTTGGGTTACGGTAGTTTCCAAAAAAAAAAAGTAACTCGAAACCTAGTCACCAGTATACTCTTTTCAAAGCTCTCAATGAGGCGATTTCAAAACGAGAACTATTTTTGAAATTGGACAACAACTAATCGAGTTACGGTACAGTGTTTATTTGGGTTACGGTAGTTTGCGTAAAAAAGAGTAACTCCAAGCCTACTTAACACTATATTTGCATCTATGATAGTTATGCTGATAGCGAACATTTTAACAAAAAATGTGAAACATGACGCAATAAAGAAATAGCATAAGAAGGATGACAAAAAAAGGCAAAATGAAAAGTGTAGATGGAATTTCTCAGGGCCTCTTATTGTTTGTTTATCTTTGTGTTCAGAGATTGTGAAATGACATGATAATGTGATGATTTCAGGAGCTGCGGCGAACTCAACTGTGAAAGAAACATTGAAACTAATAGCCAAAGTTATATTAAAATGTTTGATATGATTGAAATTTGAGCTGAATGAATTTTTGTCTTTCCGAATAAAAAACATTTCATGAAAACTGCTGCTTTTTTCGGTGGCATCCATTTAAAAACTGTCCACATGATCTTTATTTCGAACAAATGCAAAATTGAAGAAAAAAAGGAAGAGATTGAAGACACAGAGAAACAGTGTATGTCTGCGCCTTGCCGGAAGTTGTGACGTGTTTTTTGGTGGAGGGTGGGGGAGGGCGCAGGAAGAGAGAAGAACAGATAAACGAATAGTAATGTCAAAATGAAGAACACAAAAAAGCAAGCAGAGGAAAAAATATCGGTGCGAATCCAGGCGTTCCCATTGATAGAATGATAAAACATGAGAAAAATGAGACGAGGGGACACAATAGAAAAGGTAATTTAAGGTGGGATAGAAGTGGATTTGAAAAACTTGCTTAGAGTTTATGGAATGCTTCAATAATCAGAAAACACAGGATTAGCACAAAAAAAAGATTTCTTTTTTTAATTTTAGGTTATAGTTTTAAAACAAGAAATTATTTTTCTTTTGAAAAAGGAGTCGGGGTTTCAGGCCCAGCAAACCCATCTGACGCAGTTCATGATGATCGAGAGGATGGTACAGAGGACAAGGAAGAACATCAAAGCAACGACCCAGTCCTGAAAAATAAAAAATCAAACTTTTTATTTTTTTTTTCGAACCTGAAGATTGGAACAGCATTGATCAGAAGTCTCACCGCAACACTTGAAATACCAGAAAACGTTCTCCTCTGGGCAAATGGATCCAATGACTGGCAACGGGCAAGCCAATGGAGTTCTCTTGATAGTGAGCGGTTCCAACGATTTGACGTACTCGACGATATCGGATTTTTTAGCTGAGACTGATGGAGCACATGCAAGAAGAACGATGAAGAGCATAACAAGTTTGAATGTGGGAGACGGCATACCTGAAAGAGAATCAATTAGGATCAAAAGATTAAACTATGCATAGATGATACAAAATTTATGCAATATTGGAAACAAATTAACGGTTTCGGATGGCTAAAGAGTGAAGAAATTCTAGAAAAACAAACATTTCATCACAATTTTTTGATGTGAGAAATGAAGAGAACATACAAAATTGAGAAAACCAGACAAACAGAAAAACTGATTTCGTTGTTTTTTCTTGTTCTTGGTCTTGTGACTGAAATGAGTCATGGTTTTTTTTGTTGTTAAGATAAACAATATTCGAAATTCACGGAGTTCCTTTTTTGGAAACTACCGTAACCCAAATAAACAATGTACCGTAACTCGATCAGTTTTTGTCCAATTTCAAAAATAGTTCTCATTTCGAATTCATTTCATTTAGAGCTTTCAAAAGAGTATACTGATGACTAGGTTTGGAGTTACTTTTTTTTTTGGAAACTACCGTAACCCAAAAATAACTACCGTACCCCAAATAAACAATGTACCGTAACTCGATCAGTTTTTGTCCGATTTCAAAAACAGTTTTCATTTTGAATTCAACTCATTGAGAGATAAGGGTTTTTTGGAGACAGTAGATTTCAATTCTAATTTAATGCATCTTGTAGTTTTAATTCATTTTCTAATTTTTCAGACCTTTCCTCTCATCCCTAATTAACAAATCTCCCGATCATCTTTTTTTTCTCAAAAAACAAGAATGTGTTGTTACTGTTTAATGGAACTGACCTCCGCCGTTCATCTTCTTCTTCCTTTTTTCTATGTCTTGTATAATCCTTCCACCATGTCTCCATTGCACCAGCACCAAGTTTCATCACACGTGCACATTTGACTGTTCAACACACACCTCTTGCGCATCATTCTCTTTGTGACCTTGCCCTCGTAATCTGTCTTGTTTCTCTCATCCTCTCTCCATTTCATGTGATGTTTTCCCACAAAGGAACAGTACCAAACAGACTCGATACCTCCAGTCGACGAAGAATGCAGTCAGAAGAGTCGCAGACAACTCTTCACCTCGTCCTACTCATCAACCAGGCCAGATGTGTCCTAGGAAGAACTGGATTGCATCGATATCTTTTTTCGAGCTCTGCAATGAATTAGAAACATACAAGAGAGACCATTTTGTCTATGGTTACTGTAAAAAGGATAAAATACTGATCAGTTTCAAAACTGTGATTGAAATCAATTGAAAAAAAAAAACAATTGGAAGTAAAACACAAAACATTTATTTAAGATAAAAAAGAAAATTCCATACAAAATTATAAAGAATACAATAAAAGTAGACACAAATACAATAAAAGGATACAATACAAGTAAAAGAGTACAAAAAATACAAAAAAAAGTAGTCAGTGCAAACTGCAAAGACTACAAACTACAAAAACTACAAACTGCGCCCTACTGTACTGCAAAGTTTGGCTGCTTGCTTTTAATTCCGTTGGCTGAGTATCAAACGTGAAAAAAATTTTCGCGTTTGATACTCAGCCAACGGAATTAAAAGGAAGCAGGCAAACTTTGCAGTACAGTAGGGCGCAATTACACACAAAATTAGTCAGTGCAGAGACTGCAAAGACTACAAACTACAAAAAATACTACAATCCCCATGAAAAGTTGTCAACTAATGAAATGTAGCTCATAATAAGGGCTACATTTTATTAGTTGACAGCTTTTTGATATCAAAAAGTGGTCAACTAACGAAATGTAGCCCTTAATATGAGCTACATTTTATTAGTTGACAACTTTTTGATAGCTCTAATGGGAACCGAGATATATTTTTTTGATATCAAAAAGTGGTCAACTAATAAAATGTAGCTCTATTAAAAGCTACATTTCATTAGTTGACACTTTTTTGATATCTCTAACGGGAAGTGAGATATCAAAAAGTGGTCAACTAATTGTTTTTCCATTTTTTTAAAATCAATGTTCATTAGTTGACAACTTTTTTTTTTCTAGTAAAATTTAAATAAAATAAAAAACTTAAAAATTGTCCAAGTTATTCGCTTTTCCACTAGTTGATTGGAGTCGCAGCTACTTCAGTTTGTCCTTTTCTTCTTTCGCCTTTTCCAATTCGTCTCTACTTCCTTCCAACCAACTTTTCAATTCGAAATTCGTTGCGTTTTCTGAAATTCAAAATATTTTATGTTTCATCATTGCGAAATGTAACTAGATGAGAACAAAAAAGTTTCAACTTACGTTCTCAGAACGTCGCTACGTAGAAACAGACAAACAAAAATATGTAGAAATAATACAGAAAAAAAAATGAAGAAAATCCGTTGACAGATGGGTGAATCGCTCAAGAAAAGGGGTACGAGTATAGAAAGTGTTCAGAACACGCGTTCGACGTGCCACACGGCGCATTGGGTCTCGCAACGATCTCTCTCCCCTCTCCCCTTTCCCCTTTTCCCGTTTGAACGGCATTCGCGCGCCAATTGATTTCTGCCTACTACCGCAGGCCTTGCTCTCCTAAATTCAACGTTAATTAGGTAATTTTTGTTTGTTTTTGAAAAAATATTGTATATATAATTTTTAAAATGATTTTTCTACAGAAATCTCCACAAAAAGTCGAGAAAGTTGTTTAATTTTTCGTTATTCAGATATTTCATTGATTTTTTAAAGATTTTTTCAAATTTCAGAACACATCTAATCATCAATCAAACATAAAAAGTGAGCGGGATCAAAAGCAAATATGTCAACGTCTGTCTCTTGATTCTGAAGACATAACCTCGGATATTTACCATCACCTGTCAATACACTGGGAAGACCACCATTGGAAGCCAGTCATTCTGCCACTTTCTCTTAATCTTATTGGTAAGCAATATAAAAATCCGGCCAATCTTTATGTGCAATCGCGCCCATTTACAGAGCAAAAGGAACATCAATAATTGGTCAGGATCATAAAGAATAACTCCATCCGGGCACGCTCAATATCGGTACTTCAAGCTTCGTCTAACAAAACTAAAACTGGCCTTATATTGCTGAAGGATGGAGATTTGTGCCAATTGAAATGACACAAAGAGTCATTTTTCACTCAGAACGGAGCACACTGTTACATCAGTAAAAATGACCTGGATCGAAAGAAGTATCAATCAATTCTTTGCTCCGGTGACACCTATCGACTTAAGATCTAATATTGGCAACTCACAACGCGCTTGAAAGTAAGTTTTTTTTCATATTACAGATTGGACACCAAGTACTGATGTGCCGAACATTGATCCCTCTCGATTAGTTAAACCTTTATGTATTATTCTCGATGGTTGCCATTCTTTCTAAGAATAATAAGTCAGCAGAAGAAGAAAACTTGGTTTATGACCACAGAAACAAGAAAGACATAAGTTGGTTTGAAAACAATGCTTTTTTGAAGTCAAAATCATTATTTGTGTAGCAGCAGAAGGGCTTTAAAAACACAGTTTCACTTTTCAGAGATTTTAATGATTTTTTCAAATTTCAGAACACATCTAATCATCAATCGAACATAAAAAATGAGCGGGATCAAAAACAAATATGCCAACATCTGCCTCTCGATTCTGAAGACATAACCTCGGATCTTTACCATCACCTGCTCAATACACTGGGAAGACCACCGTTGGGAGCCAGTCATTCTGTCACTTTCTCCTAATCTTAATGGTAAGAAATTCAAAAATCCAGCCAATCGTTGTGTTCAATCGCGTCCATTTACAGAGCAAAAGGGACATCAATTATTGGTCAGGCTCATCAAGACTATCTTCATCAGGGACGTGCTTAACTTAGATGCTTCAAGCTTTGTCTACAACTGATCCTACATTGCGAACGGATGGAGATTTATGCCAATTAAAGTGATGCAACGACTCAATTTTTGATGGACGCACGAAATCCCAAGACGTAGACCTGTAGATCTTTCCAACCACTCATTGCCAACTGTAAGAGAAGACGTGGGCGACAAGGAATCAAATGAGATACTCTTCAAGCTTCTTGACAAGACGAGTCGGAATCACTTATCTTCTTGCCGCTTAAGGTCTTTGTTATGTTTTCTGCTTTCTTGACAGAAATGGTACACTCAACTAACATCTTGGTTGGCGACGCAGTTGCCATCCTTATTGAGAGGCCATCCAGCTGGTTTCGTTGGCACAGTCGTCATGGGATAGCTTGTCTCCACGACCAGATGGTCTTATTGCATGCACGTCGTCTTCTTCGTGTTAAACTGAGCGGGATCCATCGAGTTGATTGAGTAGATTGAACAGGACGGGAGAAGTGAGTAGAGAGTTACTGGCAGTCTTTCCCTATTATGCCCTTAAATTACAGGATAAAGAAAACGTAGGATTATCAAAGAAGGCCAAGTGTTACATTGACATTGACAATTGACATTGACATTGACAATTGACATTGACATTGACATTGACAATTACTAGCCCGACACAATAAAGTTTCGACTTCCAAGCTGTTAGCCTTGCCAGAAGGTGTGAAGCTCAAGGAAACAATTGTGATGCTTCCCATGCTTTTCGACGAATCGAAATCAATTTTCTCGTTGTTGCTGAAGAGTTTTAGTAGTTTTTCACTGATCAGAAGCAAGAATGACCTGGATCAAAAGAAGTATCAACCGATTCTTTGCCCCGGTAACACCTGTCGACTTCAGATCTAATATTGGTTACGCGTCTGAAAGTAAGTCATTTTTTTCATATTACAGATTGGACATCAAGTCCTGTTGTACTGAACATTGATCCTTCCTGATGAGAGCTGCAGTTAAAAAGGGATGACACAACAATCTGTGCTCAAATTACTCTTGGGTTCAAAACTTTAGTTCCCATTCTTTCTATGAAAAACAATACAGCAGAAGAAGAAAACCTGGTTTACGGCGACGGAAACAAGAAAGACATAGGTTGATTTGGAAACAAAATTTTCTATGAACATTCTAAAAGCTTCATCAAAAAAAATTCAAAAACAAGAATACAACTGACTCTTCATGCTTTTGGAGAAATCAAAATCATCTTTTTTGAAGTAGTAGAAGAGCTAAAAATACACAGTAATGCCTATAAGAATGAAAGAAATGGTCTCTTGTTTTCAACATTTTCATTTTACAGAACAAATTGAACATCGAGTGGCTCAACATGGATAACAGTTATTGATCAGTGCTGAACTTTGGAACATTATGGAGCATTGCACAATATTGAAGCACCAGACATTAGGACTGCAGCTGGCGTTGGCTGCTCAGAATGGAGCACATGCAATCAAAGAAGGAAGATTTGCTGTACAAATCAGTTTCTGATGTTTCACCGAGGATTAAGTGAATGCCCAGGCAACAAGAATCGCATTGATATGTGCAATCGACCCTAATGGAACAGAATATCGGTCAGTGCTATGCTTCCATCAATTGGATCACTTGTCCAGATCAAGTATGCTTTCGCAAACTAAGTAATTCAAAATAATTTATACTGATTCGGTCGAACCCCAGTGATAAAATGTTTTATAGACGAACTTTATCATCACCGATAGCCCCATCATGATAATGGAAAGCCGCCGATTCAAATTGCCACAAAAATTCTCCTTCACATTGCCCCGACTCTCTATTACCGATAAATGCGTGGACTTCCAACCACTCCATTCAAACATCTCCTAGCCACTCACCGCCTACAGTACTCTCATCTGAATGCAAATCTGCATATTCAACTTGTGGTACAACGTATCCATTGCATCAATCATCAGCCAGTGGAATTGCACCTCAATTCTAACTCTAGCTTTAAGTGCAAAAAGAAAAAACCTCACCTCTCGGATTACTGTTTCAATCTTCCATTCATCCAGAAGAAATGTAACAATATCACAAATGTGAGTTTATGTTGACTAAACATTAATTTAACGTTACGATTCGATTTTCCTTTTTACAGAAAGAAGTCTGCTCCAATCAAACTTCTTGCACTGTTTGATCAACTTCAGAACTTCATGGAACATCGCACAATATTATCGGTCAATGGAGTTGCAACTCTTACCAAATCGTTTTGACGGAAGCACATCAGTTCAAAAAAGATGGGAAAAACACAGAAAAACAGTCATGTGTGAGTTTTTGTAGATAAAACGAACATTTAGATTTTAGATTTTTTGAAACATATTTAAACTTTACAGGACAAAGCAGAAACAACAATATCGAAAACATTCTTCATCAATTGGCCAGCTACCTCAGCTGTTGTTGATGCTGCCACGGAGCCAGTTGTCAAAGAAAATTATGCTGAAAAATCGATGACGAAACATTGTTCTCGATTGGTCATTATTGATAGATACACTCGATAAAAATGAAAGCGCCGATGATTCAATTCGCTAAGCAAATGCTTATGTCAAAAGCACCAAGTGAACAAAACTGACCTGACTATGACACAACAAGCTGAGCCGATTCGTTTCCCCGATAGTTGTCGAAATATCTCTTAAAAACGAGAAGACGTCTTTATTCAAAACCAGATGCAAGCTAACACTATCGGAAAATGCAATAGTAAACATACGTATGTGATTTGTTCTTATTTGTTCAGAAAACACAATATATTATTTTTCAGCACTGATTCTACATCGATAACAAGTCCATAATCATTTTTAATGGCACTGGGTCAAAAAAAAAGCAGCCTGCACAAAGAACGTTTTTCATGATTCTACATCATTTGGTACTTCTCCATGCCCAACGACAATCCAGCTAGTCGCGCTACTGCATCTCTAACAAAATGAAAACTGGCTTTACATATGTCGGAAGGATGGAGATTCGTGCCAATTGAAGTGATGCAAAGGCTCAATTTTTGATGAAGACGCGCCACCCCAAGGCGTAGACTTGTAGATCCTTCCAACGATCTATTGCCAACGTTTCTTCTTGCCACTGAACATCTTTGGTCTGTCTTTTGCTTTCTTATCAGAAATGATACACTCAACTAACACCTTGGTCGTGTCGCGGTGAGCGTCGCGGTCTGACGCCATTGCCATCCTTATCGGGAGGCCATCCAGCTGGTTTCGTTGGCACAGTCGTCATGGGGTGACTAGTCTCGACGCCCAGGTAGACTTATTGCATGCACGTGGTCTTCTTCAGGTTAAATTGAGGGGGATCCATCGAGTTGATTGAGTAGATTGATCGGAACGGCAGAGGTGAGTAGAGAGGTACTGGCAGTCTTTCCCTATTATGCCCTTAAATTACAGGATAAAGAAGACGTAGGATTATCAAAGAAGTCCAAGTGTTAAATTGACAATGGCCAGCCCCACACAATGAAGTTTCCACATTCAAGCTGTCACCATTGCCAGAAGAATTTTCTCGTTGTTGCTGAAGAGTTTTGGTATGAAGTTTTTCACTCATCAGAAATAAGAATGATCTGGATCGAAGTATCAACCGATTCTTTGCTCCGATAACACCTGTCAAATCAAGATCTAATATTGGCTACGCGTTATGAGTTTGTGAGTAAGTTTTTTTATTTTATTTTACAGAACCGAAATCAAGTACAGTTGTGCCGAACGTTTGATCCTTCTCAATGAGGACTGCAGTTAAGAAGGGATGACACAACAGGCTGTGCTCAAATTACTCTCGGTTTCGGAACTTTATGGATTATCCTCGATAGTTCCCATTCTATCTATGAAAAACAAGAAATCAGAAGAAAAAGAACTTGGTTCACAGCGACGGAAACAAGAAAGGCATAGGTTGGTTTGGAAACAATGCTTTTTTCATAACAAAACTCATCAGCAACAACGAGAAAATTGATTTCGATTTGTCAAAAAGCATGCGAAGTATCTCAATTGTTCCGTTGAGCTTCGCATCTTCTGGCAATGGTGACAGATTGAATGTGGAAACTTCATTGTTTGATGCTGGTCAATGTAACACTTGGCCTTCTTTGATAATTCTACTCTTTTTTATCCTGTAATTTAAGGGCATAATAGGGAAAGACTGCCAGTAACTCTCTACTCACTTCTTCCGTCCTGTTCAATCTACTGAAGACGACGTGCATGCAGTAAGACCATCTGGTCGTGGAGACAAGCCATCCCATGACGACTGTGGCAACGAAACCAGCTGGATGGCTTCCCAATAAGGATGGAAACTGCGTCGCCAACCAAGGTGTTAGTTGAGTGTACCATTTCTGATGAAAAAGCAAAATAAATACCAAAGATTTTCAGCGGCAAGAAGATAAGTGATTCCGACTCATCTTGTCGAGAAGCTTGAATTGTATCTTATTTGTTTCCTTGGCCTCCACGTCTTCTCTCACAGTTGGCAATCGGTGGTTGGAAGGATCTACAAGTTTGCGTCTTGGGATAGCCTCTGCTCATCAAAAATTGAGCCTTTGCATCACTTTAATTGGCACAAATCTCCATCCTTCCACAGTGTATGATCAGTTGTAGTTTGGTTAGACGAAACTTGAAGTACCGAAACCATTCTTTTTGTAGCAGTAGAAGGGCTGTAAAACACAGTAATGTCTATAAGAATGAAAAAATGATCACTTATTTTCAACATTTTCATTTTACAGAACAAATTGATCATCGAGTTCTCCATATGAATAAATTTATTGATCAGTGGTGAACTTTGGGAGATTATGGAGCATTGCACAATATTGAAGCACCAGACATTAGGACTGCAGCTGGCGTTGGCTGCTCAGAATGGAGCACATGCAATCAAAGAAGACAGATTTGCTTTCTGACAATGGAGACAGTAACCCGAAATCCTCGATTTTCGATGCAGTAATGAGGATGCTCTTCGAAGTTTTAGCCAAATCGAGGTCAGTTTCTGATGTCCCACAAATAATAAATGCCCACACAACAAGGATCACATTCATATGTTCAATCGACTCTGATGGAACAAGATATCAGTAAATGCGATGCTTCCTTCAATTGGATCACTTGTCCAGATCGGGTATGCATTTTGAAAGTAAGTGTTTCATAATAATTTATACCGATTCGGTCAATCCCCAGTGATAAACTATTTTATTTTACAGAACATTGTAAACATCACTGATGTTGTCTTCCAGCCCGTTGTCAATAGGGAAGCAGTTTCTGAGTCCTATTAAGGACATTCGCAGTCTTGTTTGTTCCATCAAAGATCAATATTGAATGCTTCTAAAGAGAAAATGTTCAACCATCTCTTTGATTTTCTTCAATCAACAAATTCGTGGATTTCTATCACTTCATATAAACATTCCCAAGTCACTCACCGCCTACCGTACTCTCATCAAAACAGGAAATCTGCAAATTCAACGTGTGGGGCACAGCTTATGCATTGCATCGATCAGCAACCAATGGAATTGCATCACAAAAAGAAACCTCACCTTTTGGATTGCTGTTTCGATCATCCATCCATCCAGAAGAAATGAAACAATATCACAAATGTGAGTTTTTATTGAATAGCCCATCGAACTGGAGGCGGAATGGGACGAGGAGGAAAAATTCCATTTTTTTTATTCTATTCCAATTCTGAAACTATTCCTCTCTTGTTGAACACTCATTTTATATTTCACAACAAATCCAATCAATTGTGTTTGATTGGTTTTCGTTCCGAAAATAAATGTTGTGTTGTTAACAAAATTTTTGTTTTGAATTGAAAAAAATTGATATTAAATTTCTTAAATATTTTTATAAGGATGTCCAACTTCCACTTGATCAATTGCTTTAGTGGTTGTCGATTCAAAAATCTGACAACTCTGGCAATTGATTTAATGGAGGCGAGACCAAATTTTTTCTAATTATCTTACTTCAAAAAATATAGTCAATAGTATTGTGATCAATTTTCCAACAACTGGGACCAAATTTCGATTCGAATCAAAAAATTTTATTTGGCAAACTTCAAGATCAAAAAGGATCGAGTATCAAGAGCAAAACGAATGGCTGAATAACATCGGTGATATAAAAAACACGCATAACTGGGAAACGAACGACCATTGTGATAAAATTTAGAGTTTAACTTAAATATTAAAAGTTCCACGATATTTTTTCTCTGAGTGATCGTGGGAAATCTCATCTTCAAACGCGGTGTAGTAATCGAAAAGATCATCCGAAAAGTCTTCCTCTTCAATTTCATCGTTCCAATCTAAATCCAGAGAATAAATCGGTGAATCAGCGTCAATCATGGAGGCACGAGGCTTTTCAATCAATTCGTTGGAGTTAGCCATACTCAATTTGTCGGCAACGTCCACCATCCATTTTCCAGGATAAATCATCTGAAAACATTGTGAAATGACAATTCAAGCACCACTATAATATTTCACGTGTTTTTAAGGCATCCATTAGGACGACAAAAATTTGTCCGCATTGGTCCGCCTGTCCGCTTACCGTCCGCTCGGTCCGTTCGGTCAAGTTTGACCTTTTTCAACGGATTTAGTTTCTCTATTTTATGAAAAACTAGTCATGATAAAGATGGCGTAGAGTTGTTGCTATTCAAACAATACTGGTAAACCCGTGCGCAAAGGGGCGCAGGTTTGTCACCCTTCCGCGCCCTTCCTGTCGCCCTCACCTTTAGCACATCTACCTGCGTCTCTTTTCCCAACACAGTCTAAAAGAAAAAATGAGAGCCATGGAGTTAAAATTCAAAGCTGTTTATGATGCCAAAATCAAGTATTTGGAAAAGTGAGTTTTTAGATTAAAAATGTTTTTTTCCTTTAATGATTTCAAAAACAGCGGTCCATTTCTCTATCTCAATCCTGTTATATTTCAGTACCGATCTCATCACCAAGCCGAAGACATAACAGACAACAATTCTCGCACTCTCTCGCCTTGTGTCGATTTATATTTTAACTGATAGCTGCTCGCTAAATCGCCGAAGTTATTATTTAAAAATAAATTAACTGTCTTAGTTCTCATGACATAAAATCAACCGATCTTATTCAAAAAAGTACGAAGAAAAAAAGAAATAAGTCAAAATACAAGCGAACAATACAGCAGAAAAATTAACACATAGAGCCAATGAATAAAAGTGGAGACAGTGCAAGAAATTATTAATATTACAAAAGAAGATGTTGAGACTTGAAGCTGAACACATGAAAATATTCACAAGAAACAATGAGACTTTATTTTCCAATTGGCAAGGTGAGATAGTAGGCTGACGACATTCCTTCGTAGTAGTAATTCAACAACAATTTGCTAACAGTAAACCCTTTCTTTAGGTAGAATTGGAATGCTTCCATGTTGGTTACCTGAAAAAATAATTTACATGAAAATGATATCCATTCAACTCGTACCCTAACATGAAGAGATAGTGACTTAATATCTTCAATATTTTCGGCGGTTTTGACCGCAAATTGCATCAGTTGTGTGCCGACTCCGTGTCTAAAAGAACATTTCTTTATTCAAATGCAAATTCTTCAATCGAAAAGAATAGAGATGCTTCATAAACAGATACATTCAATTGTTTACTTTTTCTCACCTTTGATACTCTGGGAGGACACCAACAAATTGCTCCAACAATTTTGTTATTATAATGAACAAAACGAGCCAAATTTCCATTAGAAATGAATGTGGGATAGAAATAGTCAGCGTAAAAGCCAGGGAAGGCAATATTGTAGAGCTGCTTGAATTGCTGGAAATTGAAAAAATTGAAAATTTGTAATTTTTGGTGGAAAATTAATTAAGAATTTACAATAATTGGAGCCCAATTCTTTTCCAAAACGACTACATAGATTCACATTGAGGAATATCAAAAACCATTGTGCTTTCTTCGAAAAATATAAAATAATCATCTTGAGACTTTCTGAAAGTCAAAAGAGCAAAATAACTAATTTCTATTTTTTAAAACTTATTTTTACTTTAATATTTGGAACTCACAACAAGATTATTATTAGTGATTTCACCAAGACGAATTCTATTATTTTCATTTATTATCTGGGCATTTGGTTAAACAACTGGACTCTCGATGTCATCTGACACTGTCTTGATCATCTCGGCGGATGTCGTGGCGGCGATTTCAGAGTTTCCGATGATGTCGGGAAGATTCTTGTTTGATATGGTTGTCTTTGGTACGTCGCTCATCTTTAATGAAAATAAAAATGGTTTTCGAGTTTGAAGAGTAAAATTAATGGTCAATGCAAAGGAGGAAGGAAATAAAATAGTCACTGTAGACAGTTGTTTACAACAAAAGGGCTGGAAGGAAAAAAGGAAGACAATGTGCGGTTCTGTGTGCGTGCACAGGTGTCCTCCTTAACCCCGGAGGTGCCTTCCTCATTCCCGCCACACAAGTGTCCAACGACACTCCAGATATAACGCCTTTGCCTGTTATTTAGCCACTGTGTCATTGAACACATTTTCTCTCTTTACTATTCTCATTTTCTTATTTTTGCCATAACTTCTCTCTTTTTTATTCTTCCCTACTTTCCAATTTTTTGGTTTCCAGCAGAATCATGGCTGATAACACCTCCAGTTACTCCAAAGAACTACTCTTTGTCTCCAGCTGAAGGTGTCGATAAGAGAAGTCCATTGAAGCCGGATGAAGAGTGTCAACATACAACTGAAAAGAAACGGGAGGAAGAGGCCAAAAGACGCCTTGATACGAATTATGTGGTTCCACTTGTTCAGGTCAATGAAAAACTGTTCCGAAGATTCGCGTTGTATGGAACATTTGAACTCGTGGAAATTGGTCCCAATGATATCAAGGTTACATCAAGAAATACTGAATTAAAAAAATATATCTTCTCCATTTTTCAGATTCTCCAAAAACTCGTCGGTGCGATATATCCAGCTGCTACCTACGAAAAGAAAAAACTTGATGGAATTGTCAATTCTTCAAACCGCAACCTCCATCGCTTTGCTTGCTACAATGGAATCAACGTCGGAGTTGTCTCTTGCAGCATTACTAATGTTTCGGATGAAGAATCACTTCTATATACTAAAGGACGAAATCTGTGTGTCCGTGGCAGGCTATTTGCTTAATAACTTTTTTGTCCCTTGACGATATTTTCCCATACTTTGCACATGGTCATGAGTCCCCGAGCATTTTTAAATTTTACTGTTTGGAGCTCAGATTACTGTAGGATTACGGTAGCTACAGTAACCGAAAAATTATAAAATCGCCCGGGTAAGACGGGATGAGACAAAATTTTTATGGGGGCACCCATAGGGCACCTACAGTATGCAAACAAAAATTCAGAATTTTCTATCACGGATTACGGTAGATACGGCAACTCGAAAAATGAAAAATACCCTCCCGCTACGTCACGGAGGGCTGACCATTTTGGAAAAATCCTGCTCTAAGATACACGTATGGTATTGGGAAACTGCCCTGGATACGGTAGGATTACTGTAGCTTAGATTGGAACCGAATACTGGAAGATTGAAAGTGGAGGAAGATAATCAAATTTGAGTTCCCGCCGGAAAAGTTCGAGAAGATTCTAGAATGTTCTCGAATGATCCAGCCAGGAACATAAAAGAATGTTCCAGAATATTCGAGAAAAAACATTTTGGCGGGAATTCAAAAATGTTTTGGCGGGAATTCAAAAATGTTTTGGCGGGAATTCGAAAAATGTTTTGGCGGGAATTCAAAAATGTTTTGGCGGGAATTCAAAAAAAGTTTTGGCGGGAATTCAAAAAAGTTTTGGCGGGAATTCAAAAAAGTTTTGGCGGGAATTCAAAAATGTTTTGGCGGGAATTCAAAAATGTTTTGGCGGGAATTCAAAAATGTTTTGGCGGGAATTCAAAAATGTTTTGGCCGAAGTTTAAAAAAATTCAGAAACAGTCTCATCGGGACACAAAAGCCCTTTTTCAAAAAACAAAGCTTGAATGCGCTGGATACGATGAAAAATGCGTCTCACTCCCAGCGCGACAAACTCGCCTAGCCTAGCCTGGCCCAGAAAACTTTGCATTTGATACTGCGTCGAAAAAACGAATACGATTAAATCGACGCCAAATTTTTTGAGCGTTATGTTCAGACCATTCTCAACACTTTGGCAAAGTTTTAGAAAAAACAGCGGTTCAGTGTTCAAGAAATTCATGCTAAAAGTACGCGAAAAACGGCCGTTTTCGGTGTTTTTTGGTGTTTTTTCACTGTTTGTTGGAAATTTCCAAATTGTTGACCAAGTTAGATGACTTCGATCAACTTAAAACTTTCTGGGAATGTTAACCAGGTCTATCCGAATATTCCAGCAAATTTTTAGAAAAAATCAGAGGTATAGTTTTCGAGATTTCACTTCCAGCCCTTTTTGAGTTTAGCAGCAACTCAAAATGGGGCTTTTGTGTCCCCGGGAATCTACAGTGATCTGGATGTTTTTGTATTGTTTAAGAACTTCTCCGGCGGAAATTAAAATTTGATTATTCTTCTTTCACTTTCAATCTCCCAATTTTGGGATCCAGTCTAAACTTAAGTAATTCTACAGTATCCAGGGCAGTTTTGAAATAATCTTCGGGTATATTAAAGGTGGACAGAAGTTATTTTTTAAACTCACTCATTTTACACAGTTTTTAATGGTGATCATTTTTCAGTTGAAATTTTCTCACGAAATTGCCTTTGAAAGGCAGAAAACGCCGATTGAAAAACGCAAATGTCATTTGAAATGGAAAAATAAAAAACTGGCTTCAGTCCTCCTTCGTCTATGGTCAGAATGAAAACACTGACTATAAGATTAAGAATGCCAATAGGAAAATGTCTACATTGAAAGGCTGAGGAAGCGTTAAAGCGCAATTCATAGAAAACCTAAATTTAAATAATATTACTTTTTTTGAGAGTTTGTTGATTTACCAGTGGAAATTGCGGCGTAGCCGCAAATTTTCCGCTGGTCTTTGCATATTGAGATGCTCGGCGTACTTCCTGCCTACAGACAGTAAGTTTTCCTCTACAATTCGTTCAACTCAAATATTTTCTTCCAGATGTGGATTTGGAGATGAATTGTATCAGTACGCTCGTGGAATCAGCAGAAAGTACAGTAGCCGGGTCAACAACATGTACACATATGTTCGAGTGAGCAATTTTATTAAAAGTTTTATAAAAACATTCAAATTTCTTATTACAGGTCGACAACGATAATGCCATCAGATTCTTCGAAAAACGTGAATTCATTGTCGATGAGGATCCGTACGAGGAGTATTACCCAAATGAGCCAAGAGACGCTTACATGCTCACCAAGGATATCCGCAATAGACTTTAAGCAATTCCTCGTAACCAATTCTCCAATCGGAATTAATTTTTTCTTTAAAAATAAAATTGATTGTGATCAAAAAGTGTTTTTCAAGTCGAAGATATATTTTTTTAACTCTAGTGCTTGGACAGAGACCCGTTTTTAATTCCGTTAGGAAGGAGAAACGGGTCAGAAATATTGCTCGTTTTTTTTTTTGGGAGCGTTACTGGAAGCGAAATGACTAGGTTTTCAGAAGAGATAGCTAAATATTGTCAATTAATGAATTGTTCAGCTTAAAAAGGGCTACATTTCATTAGTTGACAGTTTTTTCTTAACTCTAACAGATACTGAGATATGAGGGTTTGAAGTTCGGTTATATTTCATTCAACATTTGACCAAATAAAAATTGGTTATCTAATCTTCATCGTATCCAACGCATTTGATACAATACATTTTTCCGTTTTCTAAAAAATTAACCAATAAATGAATTACTCGAAACAGGAAATACCTAGGTCGGTGATGGGAAAGATATCATCCACATCTCCACATTCATCGCAGACCGCTTCCCTTTCCATTGGTCTTCTTGATAGTCTCCAATAATTCGACGGTTTCTTAATCGACCATTCTTTTAAAAAAATAAAATTTTGTAAAGTTGTTACGGATGAAAAAACAAAATACTATCTAATTTCAATAGCTACAAAGAAACGCAATTGTATTACTAAGGAAACATAAAAATACCGATCGTGTCGAAATATAACCACGAAGCCACAAAAAACCTATAAAAGTAAGAACAAGAGACGCAGATAAAAACGGTGACGTTGCGAACCATTTTTATGAGAAAATTAAAAAAATTCAAGAAAATGAGAAAATGAGAGACGTTCCGAGAGGAGAGAGTGACGTGTTCATTTTCGTTTATGGGAATTATTGAATCGAATTATTGAGAATATAACAAACGATATTGATACATTTTCAATTTCGTTCTCGGGTTTTATTACATGTGTGACCTGAATTGGGGGTTCCTTTTAAAGAACCATCTTTGTGTTTTTTTCTAAATCCTTAGAAAATAGACAAGAACAGTGTTGAGTATTCTCTCTTTTCGTTTCTTTTCAATGTCTTTTAACCGTGACGCTTTCATATTTTAATGTGTTCGACACTTTTATATTCTTGTTGTAAACTGGCTTTTGCATCTACGAATCTTTCGATCTTAACTTCATTCGAAGATTTTCATAATTTCAGAATCATGTCCACCACTCAAAATGCTCAATTGCTGGAAAAAATTGAAAAATTGAAAGCGGAGCTCTTAGAGGAAAAGGTAGAGTATCACTTATTTCATTTTTCCTTAATTTCTTGTTTAAGGAATTGAAAGAATTCCGGATGGTCCGCTGCGGACAAGACGCTTATGAGGAGACCATCGAGGTTGACAACAAAAACCTGCGATATAGTGTCGCATCATTGAAAGAAGAAAAAAAGAGATTGGTAGAAGAAATAGAAGAAAAGAAAAAGGAGCTGATCAATTTTGAAAAAGAAAAAAAGAGAGGCGGCCCTATTCAATGTAAAAAGTGCAATAGGAAAAAAGGAATGTTCCCGGTCGAAATGGAAGGTATCCCTTTTTTTTGTTAACTTTTCATCATGTTATTTTTCAGCAAACGGCAGCACTGTTTGTGTAAGCTGTCTCAGCTTCAATAATTAAACGTTCTTTCTTCTGAATTATGTTCTAAATACTGTTTTAAAATAAAAATGTGGTTGGTATTTTTGTAGCATTATGTTTGAAATTGTGAAATTCGGGCTTTATAAAAATCGTTCTGACTTCAAAAACTGATTATTATGTCAAAACTTATCGGAATCCAATAAAAAAACCGAGACAAACTTTATTGAAACCGCGAGACAAACTTTATTGAAATTTTTTTAATCGAATTTGTGGAAACAATCCGTATTTTCTTCCTTTTTTCGATGGAACCTCTGAAGATATCAAAAAATGAAGTATTCCATTGAATTCTACGCAGTCGATTACATAAGGACACGTTGAATATGTCAAAATATTTTTTCCAAAATTCTCCGTACACGTGTTCAAAGTCGTCCCGCCCTCTTTCATTGAGGTTCCCACTCATAACAAATGCCCTCTTCTACAAGAAATGTGTTTGATCAAACAATACTGGTGGGTCTGTTGGCGAGAGAGGCGCAGGCTTGTCGTCCATTCGTCGTTTTCTCCCTCCGCGTCCCTCCCGTCGCCCTGACTTTCCATACCCCTACCTGCGTCTCTTTTTCTGCACAGTCTATTTTCGTTCCATCGGTAGACAACAACTTACACTATTTTCGTTTTTCTTGTGGTTTGCATTAGACGAGGTGGAGAACAGTTCATTCTTATTGATAAATTGCTAATACATTGTTTTTTTGAATACTAAAAATTAAGAAATTTCATGTTTCTCGTTTTTAACCGAAGATTTTTTTCACAAAGAGCTCCATTTGTTTTATATTTTTAATGATCAATCTGTTAAAATAATCTGACAAAAGTAGTCCAAAAGAGCTGACAAATTTTCAAGAAAATTTTCTATTTTTGTTTTTCCAACTTTCTCGAAGACAGTAATTCTCCCCTTCATTTAATGAAAAACTTTTTTCGAAATGAATTTTCATCTTTGGAAAATGATCAAGTCCAACCTATAGGTTTCTCTGTGGGAACTAACCAAAAATTCAAAAACGATATTCGAATTTCTCTGACGCAGAGAGCGCAGTTGAGGGACAAGCAAGTGACATGAGTAAGCGTAGACAAAGGGAGCGGCGGGTAGGAAGAAAGGGCGGCGCCTACCCTTTATTAGTGATAACAGTCATTTTCAAATCTCTAACTATAACATTCTCATGAAACATTAATGTACACAATTTTCGGTTAACAATTCTAGGTTCATTTTTAAGAGTTTTCTTGTATTCAGCCAAAAAAGACATTTTCGATTTTTTTTTTGAAAGAATGTATGTGTACCGTATTTACTCTAATACATAATATTTCATCTTTTAATGATCTTCAACCTCTGATAAACCAGATAAGCCGGCACCTTTTTTCGTTTTTTATGATTCTTAGTTTTTCAGATTTCACGGAGAATTTGCTCGTATCATCTTGGCCGTTTTCAAGTAAGAAATTTTTCACCTTCTAAGTCTGTTCGTTGCTCTCCTAACCAAAATACTTATTTCAGGTATGTTTTCTTAATATTTCAATCAAAATTTAAGTGTTACGTAAAAAATGTTTTCACGATCAAATCCTTCAAGCGATTGTTCTGAAATATATTGAGTAGGCAATCCATGTTTAAAAAGAGCAACATTTTTAGGTGTGTTTCACAATGAGTTTACCAGATAACGGAAAACGCGAATCAAATGAACGTCACGTAGACACACCGGTTGAATTTTCTGAATCTGATACTGCAACTCCAATTGCTGTTCAACCAAATAATGAACAAAATCCAGAACTAACACCTACTGTCGCGCTCAAAACAACAAATGAGCACTTTGCAAAACCTGTGAACTATTCTAACCTTTCCCAACAGCTGAGAACTATGTCAGTGAACAGAAAACAACCCAAATTAGTGAGTTGAATGTTTGCTACCTACTCATAAAAATGACTCACTTTCCAGGTTATCTACTCGAGTGCACATACTCAAGTTCAACCCCATGAATTTGGAGTTGGTGGATTTTTGGACATGCCCATTGGAGGATTGATTGCAGGAGAGCATCGAGTGGAAAAATATTTGGCACGGGGATCTTTTGGAACTGTATGGATACTTCGCAACATGCAAACAGCAGATTATGCTGCCGTGAAAATAACAAGATCCAACAATTTCTTTCAAAATGCTGCACAGGAAGAGATCAAGGTATTGCTTTGATATTCATATTTTCTGAATATTCTAAAATTTTTAGATGCTGAATAAGGTTCAGCAGCACTCGAGACATCCACATATTGTTGATTTTCTGTGTCATTTGGAAATTGCATCAACAGAAGGTCAACACGTAGCTATTCTTTTTGAAGCCCTTGGTCCAAATCTCGAAGAAATAGTGCACAGATCCAATCAAAGAATTCATTTGGAAAATGTGAGGATTATTCTGAAGCAGGTACTCTATGGTCTTGAACACATCCATCACCTTCAAATCGTCCATTTGGACTTGAAACTTGCTAATATCATGTTAGCAGTAAGTCAGATCGACATTCATAATCTTGTGTCTTATTCGAATCCCCACACCACCGATTATCCAATTGATTTATCAACACCTAACCCGACTATCTGTGTGAAAATTGGTGACTTTGGAATTTCACATAATATGCTTGAAGAAGGAAGACCTGTCAAATTGTCAACATGTGTGATTCGCTCCCCGGAAGGATTTCTCACTAATACAGCATCAACAGCTTCGGATTTATGGAGTTTCGCGTGTGTTGGTTATGAACTTGTGACGGGAAAAGATTTGTTCTCTTGTCGTACTTACCCTCTCGATACGGACACAAGTTCCCACTTTCGTTTGATGACGGCTATTTTGGGCAGGATTCCAAGAGCACCATTCGAATCGAATTTGAAACCGGGGTTCTCTCATCTCTTCGGAGCCGATGGTTTTCTTATTGTTACGTCGAATATCTCCAATTATTCAAACATTGTTGAAACTGTGATGAAACGTGGATTCAATGCAACTGATGCCAATGATTTTGTGGAATTTTTGAAATCTTGCCTTTCATACGATCCTAAGCAGCGGATGACTGTTCAACAAGCACTGACTAGTTCGTTCTTGCTATCTCATGGAGGAAGATCTGACCACCAAAAAGAGGTAGTAATTTACTCGAAAGTTTTGAATGATCAAATTGCATTTGCAGGGTTCCATTGTTCCAGAAGTCTGCACATCATCACCAAGTGTTTCCACGTCGTCCGCTTCCCTTCGCACTGGCTAAGGTTAGATATATCAGGATTTATATTTTGTCTTCTCTCCATCACTTTATTTGACTCTTTCCCATTTTTCATTCAAATTTTCAGTTTAAAAGTATATAGATAAGGAAGCTTTTTAGTCGATTTAATTCAAGTTCATGTTTCCAACCACCTTGATTAGTTTAGAGGGTAAGAAACACACCTAGATTAAAAACTGTGCATTTAACAGAATTTCTCGGATATGCCTCGTTTTTGAGTTATTTACCAATTGCTAAGGGATAACCATTTTTAGAAGGGTTTTGAACAAAAAATGTGAAAAAAGCTAATGTTGATAAATCGGTTCATAACTCGAAAATTAAGATTTTTCTTCAATTCTGTAAACACAAAGTTTTTTTTATTTAAGTGCGCTTTACTACTCCTAGAATCTTCAAAATGGTTGGGAACTTAGTTTATTTGTAAATGGTAACAATGGCTCCAAAAATTTTGTTTAATTACTTTCAAACTCTACTTAACCAACTTTTTCATTGTTCCTTCCGTTCACCCTACTCTCATTTTTCCTGTTTCTACAAAAATCGAGATTTTCATATTTTCTTTTTTTTCATAACGATCATTTTGTTTTCCATGTACTTCTCAATCTCTATTGCTACATTTGAATCTCCACCAAGCATTCCTTGGCCTTTTTTATTTTGTTTTTTTTCTTTTCCGTTCACTAACAAATAAAATATTCAATTTCTCAATTGTTCTATTCTGGAATGTTGAAAAACTTTGCTCAAGGTAAAATAATGGTCAAATGAAGAATCCAAAATTAAAACAAGGCTTTGATCGATATTTAATAAATCCAAACTTGTTTTAGATATTTTAGGGAAAAACAGACAGACATACACACAGAACTATTGGTTTAATAACTAGAATATGGTAAAAAAAAATGAAAAAATTATGTACGATCTGATAAAATCATCGAGTGAATAGGGTGCAGAAAAAAAGATTAGCATTCAATTCGTATATAATCATATACAAATCAATGTACATGATAATTAATAATACACCACACTATTTTATATATATATATTTATTGCGAAAAGTAATCACAGGGATAAAAAGAAGAACAATATCAACGGAGATCAGAGCAAAAAATATGTAAATTGACCACTTGGACCAGCAATAGTCCTGTAGGTCAAGTGGGGGGAGTGAGGACGTGGAAGGGGATGGATTCTAGGCGTAGCGCAAATGCCTCCGGTGACAACTTTTTCGGGATCATTCTGGCTATTCTGTTCCAAAGTGACAGATTTTCGTGCAGGAAACATTTATTTGACGTGCCACGAACATTTACAGTATACGGGAAACGACTAGAGTGGGAAGGTTTAATATATTCAGATAGAGTTGGGAAATGATATTTACATGTGATAATTTTATGAATTGTTCGGAGAATAAGGATAATGCGCCTATGAATACAGGATTTTAAGCTAAATTGAAGTAACCGGTCAGTATAAGAGTGGAATTGGATGTTACACCGCTGAAAAACGCGTCTAGTGTAAAATCTGAGAGGTTTCTCAAGTTTGTTAGCCAGATAAATTAGGGATGGGCTAAAGAGCTCACAGCCATACTCTAAAATAGGTCTCACATAAACATTGTAAAGCTTAAAGTAAAACTCAGGATTGTTTGAATGAAACGTTTTGAGTATCTGTCGACATTTTAAAAGGGCGGTATTTGAAATCATAATAATGTGCTTGTCAAATTTAAGCCTATTATCTACAACAATACCTAGATCCCTAACCGAAGATTCTGATTTGATAAGAATGCCATTTAGAAAATACTTCGTGTGAGGGTTCTTATTACCAAAATGTAACACTACTGTTTTATTCTCTGCCAGGTGAAGACGCCACTTCTTGCACCAATCTGCGACAATATTAGCTCCTATTTGCATACTTACGGGGTTAGAACTTATCAGTTTCAAATCGTCAGCAAAGGCAGAGACTTGGACATCAGATGGGAAGGCATCAAGAAGATCATTGAGATAGATCAGGAAAAGGAAGGGCCCGGTGACCGATCCCTGGGGGACCCCAGAGACAACATCAAAATTACTACTCGATAAGAAATCATTGATTTTAACCCGAGAGCAACGTTCCGAGAGAAAAGATTGGAACCATTTGCATAGTTTTGGGTCAAATTTAAAATTTGCAAGTTTGGCTAGTAGTAGGTTATGTGGCACGGAATCGAATGCTTTTCGTAGATCAAAATAGATTGCATCGACATAACTATTTTTTACTGCTAGAATTTGTCGAATTTTAGATGTGGATTCTAGTACAGCAAGAACACAAGATCGTGAACTTAGGAAACCGTATTGTCTGGGAGAGATGTCAGGTGTAAACTGACGTTTAACCGTATCAAGTACAATTCGCTCAAAAACCCTAGACAGGGGATGTGTCAATGTAATTGGCCTATAATTGCCAGCGTCAGAAAGTGTGCCTTTTTTGTGAAGCGGAATAATAATGGAAGTTTTCAGGGAGGAGGGGAAGTGATCGCTGTTGTAGGATTCAGAAAAGATTAGGGAAAGCGGTATTGTAATGGAATCACAACACTTTTTTAAGATAAAGAAGTTGAGGTTATCAGTAGAAAACCCTATTTTTGATTTTAGTTTACGGATGCAATTGTGTATTGCTAGAGGCGAGAAGTCTGGAGTGGTTTCTTTTGGTTTAGGGGCTGGGAATGTTGCGAATAGATCAGAAGAGGGAGTGAATGCTAGTGAGAAAACGCGGCTGAACTCATCGGCTACCGTTTGGGGGTCAACAATGGGTTGTCCGCCAACCGAGAGAGGGTAAGTTAGAGAGTTGGAAGAGGTTGATATACGTTTTTTTATGAACTTGAAAAGATCGCGGGAATTCGAGTTTTTGATGGCTATTTTTTCTTCGGAAAGTTTTCTACGTTTAATTATGCGCAAGGCTTTTTTGACTTTTTCTTTCAAGGCTGATGTCGGCATCGTTCGGTAACGACGACGAAATACACAAAAAACATTGTTAGCTTTTTTTGGTACAATATTAGGGCGTTTTTTGAGCAGGGAGTGTAATATTCAACTAATTCGTTGAAGATTTTAGAAAAGTGGAGAAGCTTAGCGTCTGGAGTGGAGAAAAAGGAAAGCTGACGAGGCCAGTTAAAAGATGCAAGGTGTATCTTAAGAGCATCAAAATTACACTTTCTGAAGTTTAAGAATTTGCCCATAGTGGGTTTGGGAGGCTGGGAATTTTTGATATCAATGGTGAAAGTGATTGAAAGGTGATCAGAGAGTAAAAGTGGATGCGATTTTGAGCAGCTTGAGATTTTTTCAAGTTTGTCTGTAAATATTAAGTCAAGAAAATTGCATGTTCCTGTTACAGAACAGCGTGAGGGGAAATCGACAACTTGACTAAGACCATACGAAGAAATTAATTCGCAAAGTTTCGGTGGTGCTCCTTCAGGAATTTTGCCCTCTTCCGACCAATTAAGTTGTGGGAGGTTTAAGTCCCCTAAAAGGAAATGTTGATCGGCTCCAGAGTTTAGAAGATTGGCAATATTATCAATAAGAAAGGCAGTCTGCAAGGAATTTGTGTTAGGAGGCCTATACACCAATATGAATCTGGTTTTTGAAGTGAAGTGGTCAATGGTCAGAATTTCACAGAAATGTAGAGTATAGAATTCATCTAGTAGGGAATCAGCTACGGAAACAGAGATTGAACGCGGGAAGAAGACTGCGACCCCACCACCTCGTTTTTTAGGATGGCAAGATTTTCTGTCAAATCTAAGGCAAGAAATTTCAGGTGAGGAGGTCAGCGAGTCAAGTATGGTGGGAGAGAGAAATGTTTCAGTCACAAAAAATAGATCAAAATTATTTACAGATATAAATTCATGCAGGAATGCAAGACGTTCGGCGGTAGCAATAGAGCGTGCGTTGGTAAGACAACAGTTGAGATTTGACTCATTGATTTTTCGCGCTTGAGGAGTAGATGCTATAGCTTTGGGCTCAGGACGATTACTTTGATGTGGACGATCACTTTGTTTTGTAGAGGATGCCACGTATGGACAAACATTGAGTGAATTAGCGGGACGGACTGTTTTAGGTGGTGACGTGGACGAGACAGAATGAGCAGAGAATGAGGTCTTATAGATTGTCCGGTGGCATGGATCCTATGCTGGTGGGCTAGCGGCAGTTTTGGACTGAACAATTGTGGTAGAAAATGGACGGGGAGTGGGGGATTCGACAATAGAAAGGTCTTGAACAAAAAAGCGAACAGCACCAGCTTTCTGGTTTTCTTTGTAGACAGTAGTGCGCAGTTCTCTAAGAACTGAAAGCTCGTCGCGTTTCGGGCGCGTAAGGGCCTAAGATGGATTGGACGATCTGGGAGGGAACGCAAGGCCTTAGAGAAACTACGAATGAAGGAATCACGATCAGTTTGCGAGTCAAATTTGACCTTAGTAGGGCGAGAATAAGTGTTGGGGTTTTTACAATTAACTCGGAAAGTGTCAATGGGGGCGGGCAGAGAAGGACACAATTCAGTTAACTTTTGAAAAAACAACTTATCAGAATTAGTTTGTTCCTCCGTTTTTTTGTCAGACAAATTCTCAACAACAGCAATAAAATTTTTCTTCTCATAAGCATGAATAGTCGAAGCAAACTGACGTTGGACCGAAATTTTGGATATCAAAGGTTTCTTCTTGACGATATCAGAAAATAAAGAGCATTGTTTCTTGAACTTCACATTCATATTAATAGAATCAGTAAGTGCTTGAAATTCATCAACTTGATTCTTCTTTAGATCCTCGATATTCTTGTTCTGTCCTTCAATTAAATGTTTCAAATCTTCGATTTTTCTATAAGCATTGTTAGTTGCTGCCATCTCAGCCATGGATTTCTCGAGTTTAGCGATACGATTAGTTAGATTAATGATAGAAGGCTGGGATGTGGAGCAGACTTTGGGCGGGCGACAATTTTCAGCAAGCTTTTTATTTTATGCAAGCTTTTTATTTTATGTGTTTAGTCTAGTCATTAACAATTTTTACAAATGGTCTTCAGAAGTTTATTAGATCATAAACAAAAATGAGGAAAACAAAAGACAGAAAAACAACAGAAACGCCTCATAGGGCGTAGATGAGAAAATCAAATAGAGGTAGAAAAAATACAATTGAAACGTGAAAAGTGGATTTACAAAATCACCCTTCGAGGCGAATCTGCGAAAACCACGAAATAAGGTAGTAGGAAAATAAGAAAATAATAAAAACGTGAACTATCAAGTAAGTTAATCGTGGATTCACAGATTTGCCTCGAAGGGAAAATCTGCGAAGAGAAAAGGAGAGGAAGAGGTAGAGAGGAGAAGTTATGGATTGTTCACCTTCCCAAATCTCGAGTTTAGTGCGGGTCCAATATGAAATTCAACAAACTGCGGTTTATGGAAATTGAAGTTAGAATGGCTCGCTTCCTGTAAACTGTACGTATATAAGTGCTATTGCTTATTATTTTTTAACATACTTTTTAAAATCATAACTAGTCACCCCTTACTCGACGAAAATTGCATAATTTTATTAATACTTTCAACAACTTTTTGAAAGAAATTTTATATCGAAAACGTAGAAAAAATCAATTAAGTCTCACGCAATTTCACGTGGAACACACAACTAAGATTTTATTTATTTTCAAACCTTTTTTCAAAAAGTTGTTGAAAGTATTAATAAAATTATGCAATTTTCGTCGAGTAAGGGGTGACTAGTTATGATTTTAAAAAGTATGTTAAAAAATAATAAGCAATAGCACTTATATACGTACAGTTTACAGGAAGCGAGCCATTCTAACTTCAATTTCCATAAACCGCAGTTTGTTGAATTTCATATTGGACCCGCACTAAACTCGAGATTTGGGAAGGTGAACAATCCATAACTTCTCCTCTCTACCTCTTCCTCTCCTTTTCTCTTCGCAGATTTTCCCTTCGAGGCAAATCTGTGAATCCACGATTAACTTACTTGATAGTTCACGTTTTTATTATTTTCTTATTTTCCTACTACCTTATTTCGTGGTTTTCGCAGATTCGCCTCGAAGGGTGATTTTGTAAATCCACTTTTCACGTTTTAATTTAATTTTTTCTACCTCTATTTGATTTTCTCATCTACGCCCTATGAGGCGTTTCTGTTGTCTTTCTGTCTTTTCAAATGCTCTCTTGTTTAGTGAAACAATAAACGAATTTTTGTATCAAATGTTCGAGTTGAGAAATTAAAAATCAAGGTAGCCTGATAAGAAACAAAACTTCAATAAAGCAATTCACATGAAATTTGAAATCGCTTTAAAATTGCGCTATTCGGTGATTTCATTTCATTTTTCTCATTTTTACCATACAAATAATGCATTCCGAAAATATCTGTAAATCCACAGATTTTCGTTAAAAATCGCAATTCCTACTTCAAAGCTAAAAATTTTGAAATTTTGGCCATCTTATATGTCCACCTCTCCCTCTTTTAGTTTCATGAGAATTCACCTGCCTTCCTCTTTGCATTCACTAATGAGGGCTTTTAATCTTGTTTTCCTATACATATGAGAAAGCTTAACGACAGGTGCAAAATTTGTGAATGTGGGTATATGAGCGAGAGAAATATGATAAACATAATTAGCGTATTAGAGAGCATTAGAAAACGTGAGAGTTCTCTTTCGAAGCTTCTAGAATAAAATGGGCGGAGCCTCATACTTGGGAAACGGCGCAGCCGCATCTCGTCATTCAGTATTTTTCTTTTTCCCTTGGCTACCTGTGCATGAAAGTCTCTCTTGAATTGTATCGGTGATTGATTTTTTTTTGAACTATTTATTTATTTATTTATTATTGTCAATTGTGCATGCTGATGGAGCAATTTTGCTGGTGGGTTTTGTTTCCATAATTTGACTCTATTAGAGCGTGTTTGCATCATTTTCTCCAAAAGGCAATTTTTGAATATGAAAGTAAAATCAATATTAACGCATTTAACTCTAATTTAGTCAAACATGCTCTAAGAGATTTTTTTGTAGTTTGTTGCAAGAGCTATCGAACGGTCAAAAAACGAACAAAATTCGTCGAAGAAGAAAAAAGTTATGTTCATTCTAAGATTATATCCATTTTAGGCATTTCGAGATGTGTCACAGTAGAATGGACAATAGAAAAGAGCTTATATTCTGAGAATGTAATATTGATGACTAGTACTACTCTTGGTAGAAATATTATCAAGATTCGAAATCATGAGTTTATCTTCATGTATAGTAATACATGAAAAAATCATGAAAATTCACATATTTGGGCCTGTAGCAAAAAAGGGCCCCCTTCGATTTTCTTTGAAATAGGGGGAATCGACGCCAAATTTTATGCTGATCAATAATCCGAATAGACCTAAGCGGACTCTCCCCTCGTTATCGAGTTATACTCGAAAAACCACAAAAAAAGTAGATTTTTCTCGAAAATTGAAATTTTTCTACTTGAAGGAGTATAGATAGAATTTTTGTTTGAACACAAAAAGTGGTCAAATTATGGGGTTATTCGTGTCATGGAAAAAATGTTTTTTAAACATAGTTGACCTTATTCGTGACTGTAGAAAAATGTAAAACAATACACGCGCTTTTTCTATTTTTTCCCCACTTTTTGTATTTTTTTAAACATTTTTTCCCTTTTTTTTTACATACGAGTTTGGTAGAAAAATGCGGAAAAAAGGGGGAAGGTGCACAGTTCCCCCTTTTTTGTACCACCTTCCCCTTTTTTCCGCATTTTTCTACTAAACGCGCATGTAAAAAAAAAGGAAAAAATGTAAAAAAAATACAAAAAGTGGGGAAAAAATAGAAAAAGCGCGTGTATTGTTTTACATTTTTCTACAGTCATGAATAAGGTCAACTATGTTTAAAAAACATTTTTTTCATGACATGAATAACCCCATTAGTGACAGCAATCATAATCCCGTCAAGATTTGGTAGTTATTTCTTTCAGCAAAAAATTTTATTTTTTCAGTCAAGCTCAATTTTTTACAGTGAGTAGGGGGCGGAGCCTAATGAAATATGTGGCATAGTACTTAGAAATGTGGGGGTATCAAACATATGAAATACCAACCCATACAAAACAGTTTGATTTGAAACTGTACATCGACCCAATGGTTAATCGTCGAGTTTCTCAGATAATGTGTCTTAAGCTAGTAATTTAGTAAAGACTAACATTTCCTTATGTCCACATTGTCACCCCTAATTAACCCCAATATCTTCCAGAAATTAAAAAAAAATGTCGGCTACAATCGAGAAAATCTATGATGTTCCAGTGCACAAAAACTGGTTCAGGATCACGCTTGTAAAAAATGGCGAAACTATAAAAGCGTTCCTGGACAATGAGGTAAACACTATACGAAACTGAACTAACAATTATACCTAAATTTCAGTCCAAAGGCATTCTCCCAACCATGTTGGGATGAAATATAAGGCTAGGGCCTACCGTAAGTTCATCTAATTGGGAGTTACGAGTTTAAATCAAGTTTTCGTTTAGGATGAAGATGTATTTAAATTTATTTGTGTATCGGACAAGTTTAAAGTAAAAGTAAGACAAATTTTCTTGATTTGAAGAAAACTATCATTTTAGATGGCAGAGGTAGCAATAGAAAAAAATGTGGATAGTCATTCGTCCATGTTCTCCACATGGGAAGTAAAAGTTGATGGGTTAACAACGAAAGTTGTTACAGGTATGTTTGAAGCCTTATATCTTTGTTAGAAGAAGAGATAGGAGGAAACTTTTTGTTATTGAAATGTAGTTCTTATTATGAGCAATATTTTGTTAGTTGACAGTTTTTTGATACCGCTAATAGTTACCGAGTTATAAGCGTTTGAAATTGCGTACCCTTCCTTCATTAGTTGGAAGTATTTTGATAGCACTTAAGACTAGCGAGTTATAATTGCTTAAAATATTTTTGCAAAAAAAAATTTGGCTTCTGTAGCTAGGACTTGTTTTGTGCATCGTCAGGTAATTGAACATTTTTGGTTTTTCGAAGATATCCTTCTTTTTTCCCCCTTCTTTTGCGATATTTTGCACCATTATTTTGCTATTCTTTATTTTTGCCAACGTTTCGGCGTTCTGCCATCATCAGGGCGAGTACTACAAAAAATAAATGGGTTAGTTTGGATATTATAGTGAGGGACTTACATAAAGGAGAGGATCAAGTTTCGAAATAATACAATTAAATGAGGATTCATAGTTGAGGTACAAAAGTGGGACACGTTACGTTTTTAATGTCTTAGAGTTTTTGGTTTTTTGAGAGTCTCTTTCAGAAGGGATCGGGTTTCTGTTTCCAACCCTAGGCTCGCCACCAGATCAGTTAATTCTTCTTTCACGTTCAGACTCGGCTTTCGCGCGCTTATGTGTACTGCCTCTAGGGCTTTACGCCTTGTGGTATTCCTTTCTGCGGTGACGATCTTCAAGTTTAGGGTCAGTGCTTAAGTTTTCGTTTAGGATGAAGATGTATTTAAATTTATTTGTGTATCGGACAAGTTTAAAGTAAAAGTAAGACAAATTTCTTTGATTTGAAGAAAACTAACATTTTAGATGGCAGAGGTAGCAATAGAAAAATATGTGGATAGTCATTCGTCCATGCTCTCCACATGGGAAGTAAAAGGTGATGGGTTAACAACGAAAGTTGTTACAGGCATGTTTGAAGCCTTATATCTTTGTTAGAAGGAGAGATAGGAGGAAATTTTTTGTTATTGAAATGTAGTTCTTATTATGAGCAATATTTTGTTATTTCACAGTTTTTTGATAGCGCTAATAGTTACCGAGTTATAAGCGTTTGAAATTGCGTACCCCCCCCCCCCCTAGATCACTAGATACTCTACGTCTCTCTTCAAACCCTTGTATCTCGCTTCCCTTAACAGTTATCAAAAAACCATCAACTAACAATTTGTAGCCCTTATTATGGGCAATATTTCATTAGTTGAAAGTATTCTGATAGCACTTAAGACTAGCGAGTTATAATCGCTTAAAATATTTTTGCAAAAAAAATTTGTTTTTCAGAAAAAGAAGAGCCAGAAAGTATAACGTTTCGAGGCCAAAAAGTTGAAAATCCCCGTGTAAGATTTGTGACATTTTTATGATCAGTAATATTTTTTTTCAGAAAGGGCATATTATGAGTGGTCAAAAACTTAAGTGGAATTCCAAGAACCACTCTTTTAAAATAGAGCATCGGCTCGAGAGGTAAGTGATAAATATATATTTAAAAAAAACAAATACATGAAAAAATCATAAAATTTTACATATTTTCGACCGTAGCAAAAAATGGGGTCTCATGATTTTTCACCGGAATAGGGGACTCAAAGATGGACCTCTCACTTTTTATTTAGGCCTTGTAATGAATCAATTGAAAATTGAGGTGCGGTGTTTGTCGTTTTCGTTGATTTAATTGAGTGACAATCGAGTGACAAGATACGAAACACTCATAGAAATGTGAAAAAAATTTCCTTGCTTTGTTTCCGACATTTACCAGACACTAAATGTAAGATGCACTTGATTGAAATGGAGCTAGCTAGAAAGTGGAAAATTATTTTTGAAAATCGAGTTGATTGAATGTGAAAAACACTTTTGATAGCTTTTTTACCAAGAAATAAACTATTTTACACATGTCCGGTTTCCAAAAAAGTTCGAAAAATGGTTGTGAAACCTAGTGTCTGGAAAATGTCGGAAATAAAGCTCTGAAATTTTTTTTCGTACTTTTACGAGTCTTTTGAATCCTGTACTTTAATAGTCACTGGATGAAATCAATGAAAACAACTAATGCCGCACCTCGATTTTGAACCCATTTTTCGGAAGCTCTGGTTGTGAGACGAGAGAACCATCTTCAAAGACAATTTGTATACCGAATATAATGAGTCACGTACATTGCTTAAAAAAGTTATTAAGGCGGTTGAATTGAAAATTCGGAAATTATATGCAAATATTTGAAAATAAAAGCGTTTCATGATTAACAGCCACCCTGTATATATTTATTTATTTATTTTTAGAGATGTCATATAATGAGTGGTCAAGAAGTCGAATGGAAGTTCAAGGACCACTTTTGAAATTGAAAAAAATAAATATTTTATTTTGTTTTTTTTACTCACAACAAAAAAAGAGAAATGGAACATCTAGTCCAGCAATGAGGCAGTGAAGCAAAATAGATTGCAAACATAAAAGTAGTTCCTTTGCCGACAATTTTTATAAACCATCTGACCACTCTGTTACAAAGAAATTGTTTCTCAAGCAGGAAACATTTAGTAGACGGGCCAAAATTAACCATGTCTATAACCAAGGTCCATAACCAAAATTCCAGGCTTAATTTGAATAACAATCCTCCTCTTGAGGGGGTATTTTCAACATGTGAAAAAATAGCCTTGTTTTCTACCAAATAAAGATAACATTTGTTGCACAAGTCGTCAACAATATTAACCTTTTCAGAATATTTTCAGGGTTTTAGCTTACGTAAACATCAGTTGGGAAGAAGTCAAAAAGCTGATTTATATAGATCAAAAACGGAAATATGCCTGTTACTTCCTTTCGTAGTACATTCCTGATTGAAGATTTGCATATTAAGTTTGCGAATAAAGCTGAAAATTAGACATAAAATCTTGCACATTTCAAAGCAAAAATGTGAAAATCAGATAAACAAAGATAATTAAATTAGAATTGCCGCCATAGTTTTCTAGAAAATTCCAAAAGCATTCAGAACATTCTAGAATGATCTTGAGCGAAATTGGTATAATAAACTAATTTTGGTAAAAAAAAACAATAACATTTCCTTGATCTACTGTAAAATCTCTAATTGAACTGCATGTACTTCTATTTTCCATTTTCCATATCTTCCATGAAATCAAATAATCATCAGATAATAAATGTAAAATCTTCACATTGAAACAAAGAAATCTTCACATTGAGGTACCATATTTAAAAGATAAACGATAAAATCACAATTATTCTCTTGAAATCTCCACATTTCCACCAAAAGAGGCGGAGTTTAGATTTAAGGTCACTCAAGGGGGCGGAGTCATACAGTATGACTCCGCCCCCTTTGAATGGTATATAAGAGTACTGTAGATAGTCTCATAATCATTCATTTTAGTTTAACATCTTCTTTTTCTCTCTTACTCTCTTTTTCTCTTTATTTCCTTTTTATGGGCTTAATTTTTCCTTATTTCAGCTTCCAGTTGAGATGGTGGAATTCGGAACGGGACCGGATGGCCGAAGTCGGAAGGCAGCAAATGGAAGCCGGAAAACGACAGGAGGAAGGCGGAAAGCGACAGGCGGAAGGCGGAAAGCGACAGGCGGAAGGTGAAAGTTTTGAAAGTTAGCTGTTTCAGCGGCATGACCTGTGGATTTTTCTACTGGTTTTCCCATATTAGAACACAGCACAATTGGATATTGGGGACACACCGATACTCACCACAAAAAGAGAGAGGAGGAGGGTGCATGGTATCCGCACAGTGTGTGAACACCGTCACGCGCATTCAGACACATGGCATTTGTATCTGTGTGTAGCCTTCTCAGTCTTCCATTGTCAAAGGCAGTTTTTTTTGTTTTTTTTGTTTATTTTTTTTTCATATTTTTTTAGTTTTTTGTTCTCTTCAATTCTGCTATAGGCGAATTTTATGATTTCTGCTACAGTAAGCAAAATTCCTGTTTTCTAGCTCCATTATTATGAATATCCAAGTTATTTTTTCCAGCCGCCTCGCAATGTCGGGGGGTCGATAGCTCAGTCGGCAGTGGTGGCTGCGAGCGATCTGGAGGTCACGAGTTCAAGTCCACCCTCAGCCCCCAGGTTCACCCAGCCTTTCATTGGGTAGTAGCATGCTACGAAAGATTACTCGGTCACTATCCCCGGCCAGGAAGTGACTTAAAAATTGGCCCAGACCGGTACGCCACCAGGATTACTTAAGTGTATACTGAACACCGGGATCCGCAGTGCTTCTAGCACTTGAAGAACGGATCGACTTTGTAATCTTTGTTGTTGTTGTTCCAAAAACCAGGAGATTCCAAATGAAATTCCAAAAACACAAGAACGAGTAGTTGCCCAGGAGGAATACCTCATACCTCCACAGGGTTCTTGAAGTTCAGCACTTTTCCAAATTTGCGAAGCGGTCTTTTCAGTTTTTTTGATTGCCGTCGGTACCAAAGTGTACCTAAATAAATTCTAATATCATGTACAATTTTCTTTACTCTTACCTCCACAGGAATATCCTTTTTGTAATTCTTCTCCAGGACTTCTTTTTTATTGCCGTCGGTACCAAAGTGTACCTAAATAAATTCTAATTTCATGTACAATTTTCTTTACTCTTACCTCCACAGGAATATCCTTTTTGTAGTTTTTCTCCAGGACTTCTTTTTTATTGCCGTCGGTACCAAAGTGTACCTAAATAAATTCTAATTTCATGTACAATTTTCTTTACTCTTACCTCCACAGGAATATCCTTTTTGTAGTTTTTCTCCAGGACTCCTTTTTTATTGCTGTCGGTACCAAAGTGTACCTAAATAAATTCTAATTTCATGTACAATTTTCTTTACTCTTACCTCCACAGGAATATCCTTTTTGTAGTTTTTCTCCAGGACTCCTTTTTTATTATCGTCGGTACCAAAGTGTACCTAAAATAAATTCTAATTTCATGTACAATTTTCTTTACTCTTACCTCCACAGGAATATCCTTTTTGTAGTTTTTCTCCAGGACTCCTTTTTTATTATCGTCGGTACCAAAGTGTACCTAAAATAAATTCTAATTTCATGTACAATTTTCTTTACTCTTACCTCCACAGGAATATCCTTTTTGTAGTTTTTCTCCAGGACTCCTTTTTTATTGCTGTCGGTACCAAAGTGTACCTAAATAAATTCTAATTTCATGTACAATTTTCTTTACTCTTACCTCCACAGGAATATCCTTTTTGTAGTTTTTCTCCAGGACTCCTTTTTTATTGCCGTCGGTACCAAAGTGTACCTAAATAAATTCTAATTTCATGTACAATTTTCTTTACTCTTACCTCCACAGGAATATCCTTTTTGTAATTCTTCTCAAGGACTCCTTTTTTATTGCCGTCGGTTCCAAAGTGAGCCTAAAATAAATTCTAATTCCCCGTACAATTTTCTTTACTCTTACCTCCACAGGGTTCTTGAAGTTCAGCACTTTTCCAAATTTGCGAAGCGGTCTTTTCAGTTTTCTTGATTGCAGTGAGAACGACAGTGAATCTAAAATAAATTCTAATTTCAAAGGATTAATTTCTCGGGAAAAAAAACCCATTTTTCCAAATGTTTTAATTTTTTTTCGGTTCCCGTGTTTTAAGTCGCTAGTGACCTACATTTTGAACTCAATTTTTTTCCCCAGAGATACCTCATACTATTGTCTACCCATCCCACCTATAATCCTCGCTAAATTAAACTCGAAATCACCTCTTTTTTAGCTTGAAAACTAACTAATATCCCTTTTAAAATGGACGGTGGCCGTCCAATTGTCCTCTAACTCACCAGAAATTTCCAAGAGAGCTTTGAAAATACGACCATCCGGAGGAGAAAATAATTGAGGAATGAATTTTTCAGTGGATTTTCTGTCAGGTTAAGATGACCTTGACCTCTAGGGCTTTACGGGTTTATTCTCTTTTGTATAACTTTGCTCCCAGGAGTCCTATAGTCATGAAATTTCTTGAGTCGGCACACGAGACCTTGGCGAGTCAGAATATAATTGTCTGAAAATCAGGTCGTGACCTAGATAATTAATATGTCTCAAATCGACACCAAAGTTGGTGGATAGACTAAATATGAGACGGGGAGTCCGAAAAAAATAATCTTAAGAATCAGGTCGTGACCTAGATAATTAATATGTCTCGAATCGACACCAAAGTTGATGGATAGACTAAATATGAGACGGGTAGTCCAAAAAAATAATCTTAAGAATCAGGTCGTGACCTAGATAATTAATATGTCTCAAATCGACACCAAAGTTGATGGATAGACTAAATATGAGACGGGGAGTCCAAAAAAATAATCTTAAAAATCAGGTCGTGACCTAGATAATTAATATGTCTCAAATCGACACCAAAGTTGGTGGATAGGCTAAATATGAGACGGGGAGTCCGAAAAAAATAATCTTAAGAATCAGGTCGTGACCTAGATAATTAATATGTCTCAAATCGACACCAAAGTTGGTGGATAGACTAAATATGAGACGGGGAGTCCAAAAAAATAATCTTAAGAATCAGGTCGTGACCTAGATAATTAATATGTCTCAAATCGACACCAAAGTTGGTGGATAGACTAAATATGAGACGGGGAGTCCAAAAAAATAATCTTAAAAATCAGGTCGTGACCTAGATAATTAATATGTCTCAAATCGACACCAAAGTTGGTGGATAGACTTAATATGAGACGGGGAGTCCGGAAGAAACATGATTTTTCCTTGAATCTTTTCTGAATTTCGGTTGACGATTTTTAGAGGTGGGCATCTTCATCACAAACTATGAAATTTTGACCTCCGTAAATTTAGAACTCGAAATCAGGTAAAAAATATTTTTAAACTAGGTTGTTGGAAATATTTGTTCGGATTGAAGCAAGAAGGTTGACCTCTTGACCACAGACCAAATGAGGCAATATGAATTATTTGACATTATCCCTTGACTTATATTTCTCACAACTTAAAAATTCACTTGGGATGATGGTACAGGGAGTGGTGTGCTAAGCCGGGACTTTAAAAATAAAAACTGAACTACACACTGAACTATTAGGTTGTTGCAAATTAAGAGTCGTTTTTTCAATTGATTTTCAAACTAATATTTTCTTCTTGATAACTGTTATCAAAAGCTGTTTTGTTAACTGTTATGGTGGTTGACCAATGGTCAATCAACAGTACTTTTATGAGGTTCCTTCGTGTAAAACCCTGGGTGCTAGAGAGCCACTAGTCAGCCCACATTAAAAAAGTCAACTATTTCTAGCTGGCTTCATTTCTCTGAAGGAGTTTTGATATCAGCTAGTCAGTTGATATTCCTTTAGTGGGAGGTCCCAATAACATGTTAAACAAAAATTGATTTAGATATCCAAAGCATCGAGCTAGGTCCAACTCGTCAAAGTGAACTGTGCACCGAGTCGGAACTGATAAATTATAACATTGATTGTTATAAGAGGAAGAAATTGATGATGATCTTAACTTTTAATTATTTTACAACTACATAAGTCCAAAACACCAATGTTAAATTTTCCGACCAGTCTCACAACTGCACCCTGAGTTATGTCATCCGCAAGTTACATATATCAGTTGTTCCTAGAAATTTACCATTTCCAAAGTTTCTAGAGATTTAATCGATGAATCTTTCTACCAAAAGAGGGTAAATTCCTTCATTTGTAACATCTGATCAGAATAATTCAAATTCAATTTTTATCTTTTTCATTTGCATATTAAGTTTGCGAATAAAGCTGAAAATTAGACATAAAATCTTGCACATTTCAAAGCAAAAATGTGAAAATCAGATAAACAAAGATAATTAAATTAGGATTGCCGCCATAGTTTTCTAGAAAATTCCAAAAGCATTCAGAACATTCTAGAATGGTCTTGAGCAAAATTGGTATAAAAAACTAACTTTGGTAAAAAAAAACAATAACATTTCCTTGATCTACTGTAAAATCTCTAATTGAACTGCATGTACTTCTATTTGCCATTTTCCATATCTTCCATGAAATCAAATAATCATCAGATAATAAATGTAAAATCTTCACATTGAAACAAAGAAATCTTCACATTGAGGTACCATATTTAAAAGATAAACGATAAAATCACAATTTTTCTCTTGAAATCTCCACATCTCCACCAAAAGAGGCGGAGCTTAGATTTAAGGTCACTCAAGGGGGCGGAGTCATACAGTATGACTCCGCCCCCTTTGAATGGTATATAAGAGTACTGTAGATAGTCTCATAATCATTCATTTTAGTTTTACATATTCTTTTTCTCTTTTCCTTTCCTTTTCTCTTTATTTCTTTTTTATGGGCTTAATTTTCTCTTATTTCAGCTTCCAGTTTAGATGGTGGAATTCGGAACGGGACCGGATGGCCGAAGTCGGGTGGCAGAAGTCGGAAGGCAGCAAATGGAAGCCGGAAAACGACAGGAGGAAGGCGGAAAGCGACAGGCGGAAGGCGGAAGTTTTGAAAGTTAGCTGTTTCAGCGGCATGACCTGTGGATTTTTCTACTGATTTTCCGATATTATAACACAGCACACTTATTTTTTGGGGCTATACCGATACCCACTACAAAAAGAGAGAGAGAGATAGAGGTGGGTGCATGGTATCCGCACAGTGTGTGTGAACACCGTCACACACCTCCCATCTGTCTCTGTGTGTAACCTCCCCAGTCTTCTATTGTCCAACAGTCTTTTTGTTATTTGTTATTTTTTTTAGTTTATTGTTCTTTTCAATTCTACTATAATGAAGTTTTATGGTTTCTGCTCCAGAAAGCAGTATTCCTGTTTTCTAGCTCCGTTATTAAGAATATCCAAATTATTTTTTCAGCCGCCGCGCAATGTCTCAGATGAAGTCAAAAGAAGTCAATGAATCTACCGCATCCTCGGAAAATGCCAAAAACCAGGAGATTCCAAATGAAATTCCAAAAACTGAAGAACAAGTCGTTGTCCTGGAAGAATACATGGAAATCGGTGGAAACCAGATCATTCGTTTCAGCGAGATTCGTCCCGATCGCAAAGAGGTATGATTTTTGAGTTTGAATCAGTTTAAAAAACAATTTTTTTACAAACTAAAAATTTTTAATAAAAAATTGGAAAACAATTTTTGTTTTATTTTCTCTAAAACTCGCCCAGATTGAAATTCAATAAAAACTGCATAACTAGAAAAATGTTAACACATTTTCAGGAGCTAATTCCATTCTTCGACAAAATCTTCTCGAAAGCTTATGATGACACATGTCTCCCAATTCTCCTCGCTTTTCCATCACTCAATCGCTTCGCTTATCACAACGATGAGCTGGTTGGAGCTGTTTGTTGTGAGATTATTGGTGACGGAGAAGACAAAAGTGTCTACATTATTGCGATTGGTGTTCTTGAAGACTATCGGAGGTTAGTTCTTATGAAACACTTGTTTTTTTTTTGTGTTTACATTGAAACATTTTCTGATTTCTCATCAAAAAAGTATAAGTTTTCATTTTGAGTAAAATTAAACAACTTTTCAAAAAACTGAACCCCAAAAATTTCCCCTTGTTTCTTTCAGACACGGAGTTGGTCAACATTTGATTCAATTTGCAATCGAAATGGCTAAGAGCATGAAAGATATCAAGAAAGTGTCTTTGCACGTCAAGGTAATAATCTTTTTTTTGAATTTTATCAATTATTCTTTTTTTCCAGAGAGAAAACTCCTCCGCTTTGTTCTTCTACCTTTCAAATGAGTTCAACGTATCCGAAATCGTGGATAACTTTTATGACGACGGCTCTAAAGTGGCGTACGAACTCGTTCTGCTGACTGGAAATTAATTCATAGGGTATTCAAGTTCGCTTTTCTCTATAGCTCGTTTTAGGTTCTTGAATGATTTATTTACATCTGAACACTCATACGGTTTCTTAATAGGTTTTTCTTAATTTGTATGCAAACCAATATTATACATCTTCTTTTTCATTTTTAGAATTTGTACAATAAATTTACGGTAAATTTTTTATATTTTTTTTTTGGATTTTGATGGCGGCTATTTGAAATTCAGTTTGTTAGTTTCTAATATGAAAATTGCTAATTACAAACAAATTTTGCATTTTTCATGAAAATGACGTAATTCTTCTGTGAAACAATCTTCCCAGCTGGATTTCAAACCTTTTTCATATTTTCCCTTTCTCTTCAATTCAATCATAGTTTTTTGAATCGAAAAACAAGCAATTCATAACGCGATACTATAATTTATTTTTGCCAACACGAATGAGAGGTTTTGGATGATCTTTTTAAATACATATCAGAGAGCTCAACAAGACATGACGAATTTGTTGATGTGTGTATATGTACTTTGGTCCACTGATAATATCTCCACGTTCTTTCTTGCTTTCTGAATCAACAAATTTCTCATGATTCATTATGCTTTCTGTTCAGTAAAGAGCAACTCCACATTTGAAATTCCTCGTTATTGAATGTGAAAGAAAAAGAAATGAGGAATGATGCAATGGCAAGCGGAGTGAGTGACAAAATGGCTACATGTGGTGACAATTTGGTATACTGTATGAGAAGAAACAGGAGAGGGGTCATAAAAAAGTTTTGAAAGAAAAATCGAAAAAAAAAGAAGAAAAACATTTTTAGGGTATTGTTTCGTACGTTATTGTATTGCATTCCTTTTTTGAGAAATTCCAGGAGAATTGTGGAATTCAAGCTTTATGTGGAATTCAAGCTGTAATGCAAGCTGTACTAATTCAAGCTGTGAAATGGAAGTGGAATATGAAAAATTGAAACATCGAATCTTCAATGTGGATTATGGAAGAAAAACACATGTAATTTGAAAAATAGATTCGGCTAATTTCTGGTAATCACCCTATTAGTAATTAAGAGAAACGCTTTTTGTATTTTTTCATCCAATTCTGAACACTTTGAAAACAATTATTCTTCAAGTTAAAAAAAGTGGTGCAGTCATGAAGGAGTTTCTCCCAATAATACAAACTTTTCCCTAAAACTTTCAAAATTTTCTGAGAAACACAATAAAGGAAATGTTCTAACTGTTCCTCTGCACACTAACCTAGCCCGATTTTTCACGTGAAAAATTTGGGTGAAGTAGCAAGAGTGTCCCGAAAAGAAGTTACAGTAGAAAATCTGATTCAGTACTAAATTTTTAGGTAGTATACTGATTTTGATAGCCGCTGGGGTCTTAATTAAAATCATATCATTGTCGAATTTCAACTCTTGTATAAAACCCGTTGTCATTGAGAATGTTGCCTTCATGTTTTCTTATCAAAACCAACAAATAATTGGTCAATGATAAGATAGTATCATGTAGTTTCGACTGCGTATTATAATAGATAAGGAAATCATTTCTGCATTTATTCATTCGGATGGTTAAATAGACTCCTTGTGTATAGGTGGCCATTTCTTATTGATTTTATTCAAAACTCGTATTTTATATTCTTTTTTGGTTGCTTTCTATCACTGGATAAATTTTATTTCAATGAGGTGAGTAAACAATTTTTGATCAAATATAAAAAGATTGATCCGACCCCTGACATCTTTTTCACTGGTTATTTTATGTTCAATTAACTATTTCGTCGCAAAAAAGCCAGTTCAAACTATCGTTTTCGGTGGACTGTCATGACACCAATTATGTCACCAATATTTATCTTATTAACTTTTTACCTTTTCATGAAAGTTCACCGAATGGGTGATAACAGGAGTCTCCCACTCGTAGCATCGTTTATATCCTATTTTCAGATGGAACAGAAAGATATGGACGATGATAGACATGTGTCGTAAGCCTCCAGCTTGTGAGAAATGTGACGGAGCCCATAAAACACTGTATCATTGTTGATTCCAATTCATTCTTTTGACACATTCATCCGTGTGATACGTTGAATAAAATCGAATGATCAATTTGCGGTGGACAACATGCATCATATGTATGCAAAAACACGGAACCGGAAAAAAGGATTGCGGAAGCAATCAAAGACGGAAGATGTCTCGTCTGCATGAAGAAGCACAACGGCCAATGCAGAAGCAAAATAGAATGCAAGTTTAACATAACAGTCTTTTCCATTGCTAAAATAAGTACTCAAAAAGAGTTGTGAGTGTTGTGAGAGCAGCACTCGCTCTCTTATCTGAAGAAAACATACGAGAAATCAAGGTGAATCGATTCATCAATGGATTGCCAACAAGAATAATAACGAAAGTGCTGAACAGAAAAACACCAGAAACTCTCGAGGCAGCAGTTAAAATTGCGGAGAGAATGGAAAGTTTTATCAAAGAAGAAACAATCAATCTAATTGATCAAGTGATAAATAATGATCGAGAATCTTCCGAGAAAAGTCGTCGCAAACAAATCCAAGAACTGGCTCATGAAACTTGCGTTCATAAAGAAATGATCGAAGGACTTGAGAAAAACAATCTGAACTTTCAAAGAGGACGAAACGTTCAATTTTCTGGAACACGAAAAAAAATAGTCCAAGATACCAAGATCAGCGACCAAGGTTTTCCACAAAGAAATTACTCCAACTTTGGAAGAAGACACATCCAACCGAACAAGAGTTAATTTACAGTAGCGGCCAATGAAATTTCCCTTTTGGTTTTTCATACATAACTTTGTTCTGAGAGAAGAGAGCGGGTCAAAATTTTTTATACATGTTCCCGACATATATAAAAACCTTTTTGCAAAGTTTCGTCGCGGTGCTTTGAAAAAAAAAATTTTCGATTTTTTTTCAATGTTCTCAATTTTTACCATTTTTTCAAAAATTTTTTGAAAGTTCAAGCTTCTTCGTTTTCGATGGTCTTCGATGTTTTTCAACTTAGAAAGTTACCAGAACTAATGGAAGCGTAGATTTGACCCCCTAATCAGCAGTTTTTCTCTTTTTCTTCTCAATTCTCGAAATTAATTTCCAATTTTCTTCTCAAGAATTTTTCATAGAAAAAACTTTTTTTCGAAAAAAAAACTAAACTAGCATCGTATTGCTTATTCAATTAGCAACATTTTATTAATTTACCTCAACTTGGTAGATGTTTTTTGAAAAAAGTTATAGCCGAAAAACACAAAGGGGATATTTCATTGGCCGCTACTGTACGTGCAAGAACACCGATCCGGAGAAAAGAATCATCGAAGCCATCAAAGACGGACGATGCCTGATGTGCATGAAAAAACACAATGGATCATGCAGAAGAAGAATCGAATGCAAGTACTGCAAAATGCAGCACAATAGTTTATTTCATTGTTAAAAATTGTTATTACTATAGAATTCAATAAAAGTTTATATTTATTATCAAATGTTGAATTATACTCTTGACTGTGAAAAAAAATATTAACAACAGAAAGAAAATTGTACAAGAAAAATCGCACAAACTACTGAAAAATCAGAATAACTAGACAGTGATAAGAAATTCTCCACGGCATTGACGTAAAGTTACTCTACATAGATAGGCGTGTCTCTGGCAATTTTGATTTTCTTCATTTTTCCTTTTTTACCCTTTGCTCTCGACAATTTTTATTAATTTTATACTCCATTTTTTATTTTGAACTAAAGCAGTAGTGGTCACTGAAACACCCTTCTTTTTAGTTCAAAATAGTCATGAGGAAAATTTCAGTGCGAATTAATTTGTTTTCAGGTTTTTTTCTATAGTGGTCTCTACTGTATACTGGTGGGGCATCGTAAATCATAAGGTTCCAGGTTTTGAACAGACAGTATTGTTCTTTTTCGAGTTCGCAAAGCAATAAAACAATATCGATTTTTTTTTACCTTTTTTGTAGGTAAGGATCTACACCCCTTGGCCACCTCAATTGTTCCAGATGGGTGTGCACCACACTAGTCATTCCATCAGTCTGATGGTGTAGAGTGTAGACGTACTCGTCTGCGCTGAGTTAGCGTTCTGTTTTCCTTATGTTTATCGATTTTTTTTTTATGTATTTGTCACTTTTTTCTCTGTCCCACTATCTATTGAAAAAGAACCAAAAATTAAAATCGATTCTCTCTAGTCGATAGAAAAGATAGACTAATTTGAAATATTTTAGTTTTTTTTCCTTGATTCATCTCTTCTCTCAATACTTTATTCTTCCCCTTTTTTTGAAATTCATAGGTTTACCTTTGAGTGCATGTATCAGAAATATTCAGGATTCAGGATTGTAGGGAATGAAAATATTCATCTTTTAATAATTAAAAAAAAATGTATAAATATAGAAAAAAATTTAAAAAATTGTTCCAAAACTCAAAAAAGTATTATAAAAACGGGACAACAAAGTCATAAAAAATATTTTTTAAACCATATAAACTTAGAAAACAAAAATTTTTTTCAACATCTGTTCCCACGTTTTTTTTCTTGATTTTAACTTCCTTTTCCTTAAAACTTATTCGATTTTTTTTTCAGAAAATGAGTAGCTTCGAAGCCCAGAAGAGGATTCTTCAGGATTTTCAAAACAGTCAGAATTCAGTTCAGGATTCGAGAGTCCACGCCGAGGTCGTGAAAGAAATTCGGAAGCTTCAAATCAGTCTTCAAGTGCGTGATGGGGAAATTCTAAAATTGAGGAAGCAACAAGTGAAGGATCAGGCCACGATACAACAAATGAAGAAACAAAAGGAGGATATGGAGATTTTGGATGATCAAAAGTCGAATAGTATCCACACCTTGATTGAGGAGAAGTGTGTGCTAATGACGATGCATACCAAAAAACTCGAGGAAGTTAAGGAAATGGAATTTGGCATCATGAGTCGGGATCGCGAAATCCAAGAGTTAAAAGGGAGACTAAAAGGCAAGGTGGATGAATTCAAGGAAATGAAGAAAGCCGTTGATATGTGGCATAAAAGTGTGGATGAGGAGAGGAAGAAGTTTATGAAACAGATAGAGGTGCTGACAAAGGAACGGGATACGTGGAAGTATGAGCTTCAAAAGTCTGCTATAACAACGCCGTCAGTTAGAAAAGAGGTTGATGATGATGATGTGCCGAAGGTTCTCAAGTCGTCTCTTGTGAATACCCTGATGAATTCTAAGAATCCTGCTAGGAACTCTTCAGAAGACACGGCTCCCAAGCACACCGCTCCAATATCATCTTATCAGAAATCATCAGAAAACATTGACGTTAAACCCATTGTCCATCGTGTACCTCCTAATCCAATTGTGAAGAATCGGATGACCTCAAATAAGAACACGTCTTCTTATCCAACTCCCTCAAAAGCAAATCTTCCTATTGATCCCAACCTTATTAAAAAAGAGGTCATGGATGTGGAGACATTGGATTCCGACAAGCCACGCGAGGAAGCTAAGATGAATGCGATACCCAAGGATTCAACATTGACAAATTCTGAAGAAAAGTTTCTCGCTTCTCGAGGCTCTTTGATTTCTCGCATAAAGGTTGAGGAAACAACCCAGCCACGGAGCTTCTGGAAAGTAAAACTCGAGGAGCCATCTGACACTGATTCTGCTACTGTAAAATCATCGTCTGGTACCAAGAGACCCCATTCTCCCAATAGTGCTCAGGAGTCACAGGATGTCAAAAAAGCAAAAATGTCTTCACGCTACTCGGAGAAATTTTGTTCGGCCGAGAAGATTTACAAGGATTTGGCACGACTCCCTATGAAACCTACCACAGCTCCTTTGGAAACAAAAGATTTTCCAAAACTAGTGGATATTCCAAGACACCCCGCAAGCCTTCATGACATAGGTCCCAAGCCATTGATGCCAAAATCGGAGGTTTGTCCAGTGTTTCCTCGTAATAAAAATTCCAAAGAACCCCATGAATTTCAGGATTTCCCAAAACTAGTGAATCCACCGACACCAGCCGCAAGCGTTCATGCCATGACTCCTCAAAATCCCACGCCATTGATGCCAAAATCAGCGGTTCGTCCAGAGTTTCCTTGTAATCCAAATACCAAAGAACCCCATGAATTTCAGGATTTCCCAAAACTAGTGAATCCAACGACACCACCCGCAAAGCTTGTTGCCGTGACTCCTCATAATCTAAATCCAGTGCAAACACAACCGGAGATTCGTCCAGGAGTTTCTTTTAACCCAAATACCTCGACTCCACATGGTCCCATGCTGAGAACACGACCAATGAAAACTCCGCAAGAGCCCAAGGAATCTCAATCTGGCGTGATCGCTTCTGAACAGCCTGGTCACTCACAGGGCCAAATGACACCCTCGCAAATCGAGAAACCGAAGAGAAGAGGACGAAAGAAGAAGGTCGATAACCTTGACCCGGCAGTCGAATCGAACGTGTTGTCACTCCTTAAAAATGCCGCACAAGAAATTGGGTCCACCACCGATAATTAATATTATTCTTTTTTTATTTTTTAGATATTTTTTCTTAACGTTTTTCACTTTTTTTGTTCTATTATAAAAACTCAAAATTCAATAAAAGTTGGACCATTCCTCCAATTCGAATTTTCTGATGAAACTTAAAAACGAGTTTTGTTGATGTTAACTTTTTGAAAGCGGCTTAATTTTTGGTCGGGCTTGTTTTTCGTGAGGCTAAGACATTGAATTTTGATGAAGTTTAGATTTTTTATTTAGGTTTTTGGTTAGGAAAACCATTTGGTTTTAGGTGGGGCTCAGATTCTTCGGTCTTCAGTGATACTTTTTGGTAAACCTAACGGCTTGCTAATTCAAAAATCGATCTAGAAGATGGAGGAATGTCAATCCAACGAATCTGTCAATTGCTCTCTATGTGTAGCTGTCTTGCAAGCAACTTTGGTAGGTTTTGAAAAGCAATTTCAAATGTTAATAGTTAAAATGACTATTTTCAGACAGCGTCAATAAAAAACCGAAAATTGCTAAAAGGGACGAGCTATTCTTTTAAAACGAAGAGCTTAGAACTAGAGGAACGGCGTCGAAAAGTGAGAAAATGTAAGTTCATAAATTGTTATTTCGGATATATATTTTGAGTTTCAGGTCCTCCAAAAACCAAATCAGAATGTCTAGAAGATGTGATGAGAAGAGGAAAAGATCAACAAAGCCCAGACGTCGTGAAATACGAAGATGATCAAATGAACATGAAGAAACTAAGAGACTCGTGAGAGATTATTGACATTTCTCTTTCCTTTTGCTTTTTGTACCCATCCTAAGAGTCATGCTAATTGTTTTCCATGAATCCTCAATATTGTTTAAAAAATAAACGCATCATCTTCACATTCTTATTTCTGATATTACAGTGCGTCCAATATTAATAGGACCCCCTAAAATTTGAGGTCTCAGCCAAAACTTGAAATAATATGAAAAATCTGTGAATGCCATGCGATTCAGGATGCAAAAACTGGTTATTAAATAAAATTTGGTTTTGATTTTAGAAATTTTCATGCCACATAACGAAAAAGACGCTGAAAAATTCCTCAACTCGTTCCCACTTATTGCATTGGCTGTTGTTAACGCTTTATGTCGCAAAAGTCGCCTGCAAAATTAAAAAAGAAACTAGTGCTTGGGAACTCATATATTTATTGTACAGTTTATCTTAATTAATGGAAATTAATAATGTGGCATATTAAATTATCATAATTATAAAACGAATTGATTAAAGGGACTAGTGAATAAGGAATAGTGCTTAGAAAACAAGTTGATCTGGGAAATCGGGAAAATTGGAAGAATTGATGGAATAACCGGACAAAGTAAAGAATCATAACCATGAAATTATTCCTCTTCAATAGTAGACAAAGCATGACGAGGACTCTCTGGAGCGTTTCCCGGTTTCTCCTACATAAGACTATACAAGCTGCTCTTGTCTTCGATTGACTCATCTTTTTCTTCAATAGACTCCAAAGAATCATCTTCTTCCGTGATCGCGAGAAGTGTGTTCTGAAAAATCGTTTATAAGTCAAACCTCAATCTAACATGTAACTACCATGGAGAATCCAAGTGATCCAGTCGGAGCAGGTGAAGCATAGGCAACACTTGGTTTACCAAAGCCCATGGATTCCTTGCTTTCCGACGACGAGTGTTGACCTTGGATAGATTTTGGAGAAAGAGATGAAAATCTGGTTTCAAGAGATCCGCCGAAATGAAGAACGTGCTTGGAGGTCAATCTTGACAAATCACTTTGAACATGGGAAGAGATAAGTGCTTCTGACTGAATGATGTCATCATCTTGGATCATCTGTAAAAATAAATGTTATGATCTTTTTTAGTCTTAAAAATATACCTCCTGCGCGATGAGTGCCTCCAAGACTGATTCCTGTTCTTCAATGAACAACTCATAACGAGACTTAATTTCATGAATCAAGTAATCCTTTTCCTCTGCGAATCGGATGCTCAGGTGAGCTCTACTTGGAAGAGAAAGACCTGGTGGTTTGAGAATACCACGAGGTGGATTCTGAAAAATATTTTTTTTTTCTAATTTTCAGCTGAAATTTCAAATCTCACCGCTTTCAAAGGTGCAATTGCACTATCAACATTGTCGAGGTAATTGTGGTCAACATAAGTTTGTTTGACAGCTGAACTAATGCTCGAAAGACCTCCAAAACCGGTGACATTCGATGGCGACATGTTCAAATTGGTCTCTTGTTTATCACAGATCCAGTTCATGAGAGAATTCAAGCGACCTTAAATAGGAGACGCTATTTTATTGACATTTCTTGTTACTTACCGAAATCAGACTCGTAGAAGTAGGCCGGATAAACAGAGCTCAACGGGGTTCCATCTATCGACTTGGTGGGGGAGAAGTAGTGTTCCAGATTTCCGAAAACGTTCGGCAATGAGAGATGGACTGCAGAAAAAGAGCCAATAAAGTTGATGGATTCGGAACAAGTTGAAGCGACCATCTTGAGATTCTGTTTAGCTGAAAGAAAAAATATATCAAAATTGAATTATTTCAGCTCATTTCAATAAAATCAAACGAAAAAACAGTAAAGAAGAACATGTAAGAGAGGAATGTAATTAAATGAGAAAGGGTATTGATTCCACGAAAGGGTATGAGTCACAACAACAAGAGAGAGTGTGCGCGTGCGCGTCGCGTGTTTGCACCCTCGTTCACTGGCAGGTCTAGGACCTAGACATGCAATTATGAAATACCGGCCCTCAACAGTGGTCAGCAATTGCGCTCTGTTGATAAAAGACTGAACGAGTTAGAAAAAAAAACGCATTTTTGATGAATTGAATTAAACAGGATCCGCTTTTACCCTAATATTTTGGAATTTTCTAAAAATTTTGCTAGGTGTTGATTTCGGTCTGAAAGCTACCCAAAAAAATGTTTTTCCAATACTGGCCACTTTGAGCCGAGTTATGAGTCTTCAAAATTTTCGGATCTCCCGTCCATTTTTAGCACAGAAATTTCCTCATTCCTATCGGAGTCAGAAGACAGAATCGCCAAAAACATGTAGGCCTTTGACAACAGTCGTTTTCAACTCTTCGGGGGCCACAGGTAAAGCGCCACATGCGAACGGTAGGCTACCGGTGGGCCGCTAGTAGCCGAAACGGGAACAAACTGTAGGTCTGCCAGCGGCCCACCGTTAGGCTATCTGCGGCCGATAATTCGCCTGCCGGATACCTATTCGCGCTTTTTTCCCATTTGCATTCCCATACAAAAAAAAACACTTTTTATACGAAAAACCAAATTTATTGAAAAAAAAAAGAAAAAAAAAGGTAAAAATTACAAAAAAGGGGAAAACTCAAAAGTATCGAAATAGACATTTTTGAGCAAAAATCTCAACAAGTTAACTAAATTTCAACAAATTATTAAAAATTCGCTCCCGAGGAGCTCGTTGCCGGAGGCATCGTCTCGATCCGGTTGTTGTCGCTTGTCCTGTAGTTGTAGTTTCCATGGATTGCATGAGATGCATGAGTGAAGTAGCTGTCATGGAAGTTCTATAATCTAAAAAATAATAGTTGAATAAATTGAGCGTTTCATGAATATAACTTATCTTCTGCGTGTTTATCTTCTGCGTGTTGTTCGAGCCTCCATTGAGAATATCAGCTTGGCGTTTTCTGGTCCTTTTCTCGACAGCACGCCCTGAAACATTAAGTTTAGATGAATAAGCTTTACATTTCCCATACCTGTTGATCAGTGTGTTCTCGGAGGGGCGCGTTGATGATGACGTCTTTCTTTTCATCTTGGCTGGTTGTTGAAGGCCTGAAGATCCACTTTTTTAAAAATTTCATTTCGAGTAATACAAGAAATAGGGAAAAACAAGTCCAGCAGATAATCACAACACTTTTTCACATGTTTCTTCGATGAATTTACAGAATTTTTAAACAATCAATGTGTTCTAATTGTTTTTCAACCATACTTATAAAGATCACAGAAGTAAATTTTTGAGAAATAAGCACTAGTTATGAATGAAAAATCAGGGAATAAATTATTTTTCGGCAAAAAAACTAAAGTTTTCTCAGAAAACGGAAAGAATTCTCATGAAAAATGGTTTTTTGTTGAAAAAATCCCAAAAATGATGATTTTTCATAGATTTATCATAAAAACATGTGAAAAATGCCTGAAATATCTGTCAAGACGAGTTAAGCAATATATTTCTACAAAAAATGTATGGAAAATAAGCAAAAAACACGAAAAATTGATGAAAATTGATGAAAAAAATATTTTCGAAATGCCGCACGCTGGCGGAATTTCGGAGCGTCGTTGTCGCTGTGGCGGCGACCTGTGAGCATAGAGGCGCTATAGGCGAAGAATAGACGAAGAATAGGTTAATGAATTTATTCATGTAAATAGAAGGTTTATCGCCGAAAGTACTTGGAAAGTATATAGAGATACACTCCGGATAGAAATATTGCATGTACTTTTTCAAAACTTGTCAGGCTACCATAGATTACAGGGTAACAACTAATGTGAAAAACGTTCTAAATTCTAGCGTTAATAACTCTATTCTCGCTGAAGCTATCAGAAAGTTGTCAACTAATGAAATACTGCCCTTTTTATGAACAACAATTCATCAGTTGACAACTTTTTGATAGCTAAAATGAAAACTGAGTTATGAACATTAGAACTTGAAGCTTTTTTCCTATTATCACATACTGCGATCGATGAAAAATTTGAAGCAAAAAGTGGTCACCTGATTGAAAAAATCATCTAATTGTGGTTTTTTAACTATCACAAGAGGATTCAGCACAAATCTATTTCTATTTCTGGAAATAGTGAACACAAGCGCTAACATGCGTAGAATAGGCTACCGGTAGGTGAACGGTAGGCTACGGTTGATGAAGAACAGGGACTTTGCACATAAGTCAAGAATCAAACCTAAAACTTTATTATTGATAGTAGTCTAACTTAATTTTGATAATCTCACAAGAACCAGAGCAAAATTAAGAATTTGTTTCTCCGCGTTCTGGTAGCTACATAACGATGATTTACTCTTCATTACAAGAGCATCTCAGTTGATATTTTTCTGTCTATTTATAATTTTTCTTTCAGAATAACTTTCCACATTCCTCAAAAATAAGCTAGATTACTATCAATAATAAATTTTAAATTGGATTCTTGACTTATGTGCACAGTCCCTGTACTTCACCAACTGTAGCCTACCGTTCGCCTACCGGTAGCCTATTCTACGCATGTTAGCGCTTGTGTTCACTATTTCCAGAAATAGAAATAGATTTGTGCTGAAACCTCTTCTGAAGGTTAAAAACTCCCCTCTGATTTTTTTCAATCAGGAAACCAATTTTCATTCGTATTTCCTTCACCTATTCTTCACCTATCCTTCACCTATTTTTCACCTATTTTCAAAATTTCAAATTCAGCTCGCCTATTCTTCACCTATAGCGTTTTTTCGCCTATTTCTAACATACTCTCAATAAATCAATCTTTTTTGACAACTTTGGTTCCCCTACCATTCGCCTATTTTTCGCATTTCGCGCTTTTTCACATGTAGCTCGCCTATTTTTCGCCTGTTGGCGGTCGTTCGCCTGCCCTTCGCCTATCCTTCGCATGTGCCGTTCTACCTGTGGGCCGAGTGGTTGTGGGCGCGGGTATCAAGTAAAGCTATGGGGTTTGAACCCTCCGCGAAACTTTTTTTGTTTTTTTTTCACTAAAGTATGTAAAAAAATTTTTTTGAAATGATATAAAAACATGATTTATGAAAATTTTGAATAAGTTCCGTTTTGCACAAATGACTTGCCAGCTTCCCCCAAAACCTTTTTTTTTTTCGAAATCAGCAACTTTCAAAACTCCCATTTTGGTTGCTATTACCTTGCACCAAAAAACTATTTTTCAAACGGAGACGGCTAGCTTGTTTTTTTTCTCTATTTTCTACTTCTCCTAGCGAAACAAATATTAACGAGATTTAAAAAAAAAAGACAAAATGTTCGATTGCTATTATTGTAATCTTTTATTTTCCCCGATCACTTACACCTGGACGGAAATTTTGCCCACATGCTCAAAACTCGGGAGTGTCGGGGACTCGAACCCACGACCAGTTGCTCAACAGCTCTCTGCGTTACCAGTTGAGCTATTGTGCCACCAGTGACGAAGGGAGCAGACGCCTATGAAGTCGTTACTCGTGAAAGCCGGGTAGAACTGTTGTTTGCGTCACACGTCCCAGGTTTTTCATTTGTACCATTAGTGTTCTTACTGTCCCATTCGTGTCCCATTTGTCCCATTGGTGTTCTTAATGTCCCATTCGTGTCCCATCTTTCTCTTTCTCTCTCTCTTTCTCTCCCTTTCTGATCCTAAAGAAAACATTTTCATTTTCCTTCTTGGAAATCATTCTAACATTCACATTTTCTCAAGCCCCCTTTTTTTGAAGTATGGGAAACCTATCTGCCATTTTTCTCATCTTTTCGAATCTTATTGATTTGCTTTCTTTCAGAAAATACAGTCGTCGTCTCGTTCGAAAACGTCAAGGAAGAGAGGAGACACCATGGTCAATCGTCGGATCAGTTTTTTAGTTACGGTACCCTTTTCAGCCCTTTTCGTATTTGGATGCCACCTGTCGAGTTCGCCGTGCATTATTTGTTCTTACATTCGAAAACTAATAAATTGAAGAAATTGACATTAAAACGACGATAAAACTGTTTTATCTTGGGATATTTGCATAAAATGGTTGCTATAATAATATTTATTAAAAGTATTGAAAAAAGTATTGAAAAAAGTCACACATCCGTATTTCCTGTTGTTTCTTTTTGTTCAGCTATCCTTTTGACGAGTCTCTTCCATCATCTTCTCCCACTCTTCTCTCGCTTTTTGTTCCTTTTCACTTTTTCTCGTACTCCTCAAACGCTGATTGCGGAACCATACCCCGATTTGCTTTTCAGTCAACCCGATTTTTCCAGCCAAGTCCTTCCTTTCATCGAATGTGATGTTCCTATCTTTCCCAAACTGCATTTTGAGTGTTTCCAGCTGCCATTGCTGGTATTGGACTTGGATTCTTTTTGTTTTTCTTTGACTGGAATAAGAATTCTGAGTCCGGAAAAAAAAATTGTTGTAATAATCTCAAAATGATTAAACTCACATGGGCTCTGAGAAGTTCGGAGGTGGATGCATGTTCCCAGCTTTGAATGCTGGGTGGTGGGCGGGAAACAAACCTCCAGGGCTATGTACCCGGCCAACTGGAAATTCGTGTGGCACATGAGCCATTGGCTGATGGGAAACTTCATTCCTCCTATAGATGTCCCGTGACATATCATATTCGGGATTCTGAAGCATGAATCCTCCATTTGGATTGTATGGTTCATGATCCAGGCCTTGATTTATATTCTGAATGGTTCCACTAGGAAGATTTCCTTTATTTGAATTTCCCATTTCTTGTGGCATCTCGTGGCACTTGAACATTCCATTTTCCGGATTTTCTGGATTTTCATGACTTGTAAGCTGTTCCATGACGCTGTTTTTCATTGTATTCGACTGGTTTCCTGATGACATATGTTGACTACTGTTGACAGGCGTTTCATGCTGCTGATCACGAGTAAGGTCGTTCAAAAAATCATCATATAATGGATCATTCAAGGCGTCATCTCCATTTTCACTGTCGTTCGAATACCTGAAAGTATATAATTTTTATTTGTTAATTTCGGAGTAATAAAATCAAATACTCAATCTATGAATACTCAAGTTGACTAAAACTCTAATCTAAAAAATCGACTAACTCGATTTCTATTCCGTATTCTTGTAGTGAGCGTGGAGATAGTTCCGGCCTATCAGGGACATCAGGTTGGTTAAAAGTGATATTCCCATTAAAAACACTGAAGGATTCATCACCAGATAGATCGTCAGAAAACATTCTCAGTGAAAAATCGAAGAAGCTGGAAAAGAAAAAAGAGGAAAGAATGATTTCTAGGAGGAAAAAAGCTTCCTTTATACTGTGAACATAATCAAATTAGGCATCCCGAGCAGAGGGAGAGCAAACAAATAAACGGTGGGAACGAAACAGTTTTGTATTTTGTGTGCCAAAGAATTATACAAAAAAAGCTTGAAAAAATAACAAATCTGGAATTTTTCAGTTTGAAATCAAATTTTTGATTAAGAAACTGTCACATCAGGTTTCTGTTTTATTTACAACAATTTACCGTCTTACTTGAAAACTGAGGTTTTTAAATGAAGAAGCAGCATGAACTTGCTTAGCTGGTGGGAAAATAAAGGAAGGGTTCTGTTGTGTTCTCACAAGGCAATAACCAGACCTGCACAGGGCCGGGCCGAAGTCAGAATTTTTCCAGCCCGGCCCGGCCCTGGCCCGGCCCGGCCCGGCGCTAGCCCGGCCCGGGTTCAAAAATGTTTTCAAAATTTTTTTTAAAGCTTCAGAAAGTGAATTCTGATTTCGAAAACAGACTTTTGAGCAAAACGAAAAAATTGTTAAACAGAAAAATGAGTTTTGATGAAGGAAATTTTGAAAATATTGAAATTTCTTCAAAAAAATTTCACGCTGCAACAGCAAAAATCCAAATCCGGGCCTTGACTTTTCTCAGCCCGGCCCGGCCCGGATTTGTGCAAGTCTGGCAATAACAGCAAATCAGTAATATTTGCAAACGCTTGAACCCAAAAGGTCACAAAACAGCACAATACTCACAAGCACACACACACACACTAGACGTTGAAAACATTTTAATTTGTATGAATGAAAAAAAATCATTAATAAATTTTATTCAAGCATTAACTTTCATATTTCAAATTATGCATGTCCTGTTTTCTTTCTCGTCGTTTTGTAAAAACTACCAAGGTTGATCCGTACATTACTAATAAGCCATGTTTTGTGATTCTGAAATAGATATATTTGAATTGATTTTTTTGTTTGGAAATATATCTATTGAGGAGTTTATAAATCCCGAATGAACATTCCACTTACTTTTCTATCTTGTTGCCTCCCTTTTCCTATATCTTTTTCTTGAAGCAGGAGCCTTGACTGGATTGGTGGCTTGACCTGGATGACTTTCTTCTACTTTCATATGCTCATCAGGCGTCTCGGCAACGGCGTGTTCCTCTTGCTTCTAGAGCCTTGGCAGTTCGTGTTAGAAGACGACCTGAAAACTCAGAATATGTTTTAAAAACTGAATAAACATTCTTAAACTTGCATTTTTAAATTATTCGGAATTACAGAGAACCTTATCAATAATTAATTAATAATAATAGCCTTTAAAAAAATCAATAGACGGGAGGCCACCTACACAAGGAGCCTAAAAGAAAATCACCATCCCGGTGAAATGCGAGATGGTGAGAATGAATGTGCAAAACCGTTGGTCGGCGGAGAGGAAACGACCCCCAACACAATGAGAGATTTAGGCGCAGAGACCGAAACGGGAATGCAAACAAACCACTAAAGGGGCGGTCCATTTTGTCTGACTGCATCCAGTACATCTTTGTGCTGAAACAAGTCGCCACTAGGTTCTGCTAACCTGAACCATTTGAACAAGTGGCTTGGGAGTTTTTACAATTTACAACAGTAATATTTCAATTTAAAACAGTAATTTTTCAATTTAAAACAGTAGTTTTTCAATTTAAAACAGTAATTTTTCAATTTAAAGCAGTAATTTTTCAATAATGCAAGAAGTTTACCAATGAATTTTAATAGAATTTTGAATATCAGTAAATTGTTTGATTGTATAATGTGTTTCTTCCTGTAAAAATCTTGGTTAAATAAAAAATTAAAGTCTCAGATCTAGTCTCGATAGACTATTTCCATATGGGACAGCTTAAAAAATTGCTATGTCCGTATCTTGAAAATTTTTCAACGAATTTCTCCAATTCTTTGCTCAAAAAACTGCTTGGATTAGTTTCCATCGTAATCTCTCAAACCAGCTACAGCCAGTTTTCAATTTCATCTCTTCTTCAACTAGAGATTGGACGACTTTGTGACCTCACACAAGAAGTTATCGCGCTATTTGATGAACAAGAAATCTGCTTTTTCGATTTATTTTGAGAGAATTTTCTTACTGGTTATCCCACTATTTCAAGATCATTCGTAACTTTTTTTCAAAAATATATTCTAAAATATCTTCACACGGAAAGTCATCAATTTATAGTACAAAACGCTTTTAATAAATAGAAATCAGTGGTCTCAACATATATAATAAAATTAAAACACTAAGTTACCCGGTAATAGGGAACAGTGACAAAATAGGGATTTTAAAATGACAAGTTGAAATGGGAAATTGGTAACTGAGTAAAATGGAGATTTTAACAAATCAATTATTCCTCGTTGATAGTGGCCAAAGCATTACGAACACGTTTTGGTGTCTCATTAAGTTTTTCTTGCATTTGACGTTTCAAACTGTTCCGTCCATCAACTTCCATTGGCATTGGATTTGAGTTTTCCGAATTAGCACAAATGAACCCATCGTTCTTGAAAAGCTCGTTCTGAAATGTTTCAATTGAAAAAGGTCACAATTTAAAATATAATTACCACGTAAGCGCGAAGGGATCCTGGAGTGGAAGTGGTCTTGGTGTGAGTTTGACTATCACGAGATCCACCAAAACGCAAGAATTCCTTGATTTTCAATGCCTTTTGTTGGCTCAGAATGGATTGAGTCGAAATAGTGGGAAACCCGGTTTCAATAGATCCACCGAAGCGGAGGAATGCCTTGATCTTCAATGACGATAGCTCGCTGAGAGTAAACGGAGAGGGACCATCTCTTGAATGATCACCCATCAGACGATCAATTCTTGGATCCACTGGTTGCTGTCCTGAACACTTTAGAGGAATAAGAGCCGGACGATTCTTCTTATAATCCTTGGCCGCCAACTCATTCAAATCTTTGTCTGTGAACAAGTCCATATCGCTGAAATAAAATCTATAGTCTAGAAAAAAGAATGACTACATACTCATCAATCAATTGATATTTCTTGACTCCTGATGGATTTTCAGCCGCTAGACAAGCCCCTTTCACAACCAGAGTATCCAGCTCAAAACGATAATCTTCTTTGATAACCTCAAGAACTGGTGTGTCTGCTTTCTTGACTACTTTCTTTTGAGCCACCTTCTCGACAATTTTCCTGTTTTCGTAGTCGTCATCATCAGAATCAGATTCCAAATCTGACAATTCCAATCCAAGATCTGATGGCGGCACATAGTATCTGTCGGCAGGATCGAATGGCTCGATTTCATAGATTTCACATTTGTCGGCGAAGCTGACACTGCGACTTGTGTTAGCCATACGTTTGATTCCAGGTGGCAGAAGGATTCCACAAGCCGGTTTCTGGAAAACAATATTTTATGGTCGTCTTTCTCAATTTGAAAACATACCTTTTGAGAAACGGCTAGCTCATCCAAGGCTTCATCCTCTTGTACAACAAGCACTTTCTCTGCAAAGCGGACGCCGGTTTGAGATTTCTTTGGAAGAGCGGTATCAGGCAGCTTGAGAATTCCATTGGATGGTTTCTGAAATAAATATTATTGTTACTACTCTATAATTTTAAGTCTAATGGCTTTGCGACATTTCGTCAGACCAGTTTCAAAATGTTGCGGAGCCTTAGAGTCTTCAAAATTCAAATTTCACTATCAAAAACTTTGAAGTAACTGTTCTCAACCCAAATTTGTTTTAAAGCTGGACGCACCTGTGACAAATCTCCAGAAGCAATGATGTTCTCCTGTTGATCCGAAATCTCGTTCACGAGTGAATTCAAAAGTTCTTGGATAGAAGACATCGATTTATCATCTGGAGTAGCATCTGATAGATTTAATTTGTTAGCCTTCACAGCCAATTCCAAAAGAGCTTTGATCGGCGATGGCACGTATTCCACTGGAAAAAAAATTTCAAAAATTATCATAATTTCTTGTTACTCACTAAAATCGTGATCCTCGAATTCAGTCGGGAAAGCAATGTCTATGGGGGTTCCATCCATCAGTTTGGTTGGTGAATAAGCACGGTCTTGGGTTGGCATTGAGGAGGATTCTTCTGAAGCTGAGCCATCGTTGGAATCGGCGATAGGAGTCGGAACGTACTTTTCTATAATCACAATTTCTGGTTAGCCTTATCAAAAAAAAGTGCCAAATAGTCTGATCCGACTTACCAACACAAACAGGACTTTGATATTCGGGCACCAAGTCACGAAGATTGCGTCCGAACATTCCTTTTGTTGGTGAATATTGAGCATTCGAGATGGTTTCCGGATCTTTGGATGGTGTGAAAGGTTCCATGTCTTTTTTATGCTCCATTGTCTGCTAAAAAAAAATTTATTGAAAGAGGACTGAAATCAGCTCAATTGGATGAAATGAGACCAAGAAATGAGCGAGAAAGGACAGAGGCGTATGTCATTGAAGGACAAAGGTCGATCGATGGCTGTGACACACAACAAAAGGGGGGGAGGCATGTGTGTGCGAGTGTGCGTCGCGGTGTTTGTACCCTCGTTCTGCGGCAGGCCAAGGCCGTTGACGCGCAAACATGAAACATGGGCCTTTCCTTAACTTGTCAGTTAACGCGCCTTATTGATAAGAGACTCACTTGCCCTACAGCCTCCAGCTCCTCCGACGACACTTCCCCTCTGTTTTCAATACTCAGTTACTTCGTTTCTCCACACGCTGTACTCCTACAGTAGAATGATGTCACTTTCTTGCTCCCATGCTCCCTTGGCTCGGGTGATGACTCGGATATTGTCTGCGTCTCTCTGCGAGATAAACTTTTCCTTTCTTCAGGGACAATCTTCATACCTTCTGTATCGTTGGTAAATTATCATTCCGTTGAGAAAAACAAATATAAATTTTTTTTGAAGTTCAGAAAATTTTCAGTTTTTCCTGTTTTAGATTTTTTTTGTAGATTAAAAATGGGAAATATTTAGGATAACTACCGGAAATACTGTAATAGAACAGCATGCTCTTCTATTGTTCAGGAGGGGTCTAGGGGTGCTGTTGTATTACAGGTGCTGTTCTATTAGAGGGTGCTGTCCTATTTTTCAAGTCAACTATTCCAAGAAAAATATCGTTATCTAACAAAAAACTAGCCACAATCAGGACCATCATGGGATTTCAAACTGAAAATGCGGGAATTCAGAAACTAGTAGGCTCAGATGACCTTGGAAAATAAGGGTTCTTCACTGCCATTTGCACCTCTGGATGGATGATTTTCTTTAGCACAGCAGGTATCAGCGTTGATCTTCGTTCTATTACGAGTTTCTTCTTGAAGATCGACACCGCCGAGTGTCACTTGTTTTTTTACTTCTCAATGAATATTTTTGGGTGCTGTTGTATTAGAGGGTGCTGCTCTATTAAAGGGTGCTGCTCTACTTTTCAATAGGTGTCTAAGAGTGCTGTTATATTACAGGTGCTGTTATATTACAGTTTTTACGGTATATTTGCTTTGCTGAACTTTTTCTTTCTTGTTCAATGAAGCTGTTGTATAAAAATTTCAAAATAATTTTTTTATTTAACGTTCAAAAAATAATAATAACATTTCCAAAAGGAAACACATTTTAATTCCTTGTTGGTTCCTCCTCCATTTCGCAGGGAAGATCGCTTTACCTGAAATAAGTTAGATATTTAGGGTTTTTTATGGGTATTTTTCGAAAGTTCAGGGAGGTTTCTGAAGGTTTTAGACAAAATTAAAATACAGTACTGTCTCTACTATTGCGCGCCTTTAAAAAAAGAACTGCCTGGACTTACCCAATCTCTATCAACAACACTGCTCACGTGAATTGAAAAAAAAATATTGCACACAATAAGGACTATATTTTGTCGTTTTAGATAGACTAGGATTGAGATAGAAATGGACGAAACAAGAAGATTCAAAAGTTAAGTAAAAATTTAGTTGGAGAAAAATATACATATAGGAAGATTGTTCTATTGTTCTATTCAATGTTATTCTTCAATGTAAGATAAGCAACGCATACGGCCCAGCTACTTGTTTGCCACGAAACTTGCCCAATAAGATAAACCCAATCGGATACTGAGAAAAACTGAATAACTTCGTAAATAATTCCAGTCACCATGTGAACACATCCAAGTATCAAACATTGTTGAATAATCTAAATAGAAACATTGTGTAAAACTTTCATACAACGTCTTTATTTGTGACTTACTTGCTTGTTTTTTTTTGTAGTACCACTGCGATGTGAAGTACTTTTGGTTGAATATAAGATGGTATGATTGAAGTATGTTCAGAATGCATAATACAAACGAGATAAAACAGTTTGTGACCGTATGCATACGGTCACAAACTGACCGTAATAAATACCGGCTGTAAAACATGATTTGTTTTCTGAAATAAGCTACACAAAACCTCTTTTCCGATTTCAGGGTCAAAACACCAAGCGTTGAGCTTTGCATTGAATAAGGCAGGATTTGCAATGAGAAAGCAGTAAAAACGCCAGATAAAAAGAATAAGCTTGACCCATATAAACGCTTTTCGAAACAAGAAACGAAGAGGAATTTTTTCATTCACTTCGGTTATCCTCTCGAGAGCGAGAAGCGTGGTTACAACCATTGAAAACATCCAATCTCAGTTTCCGAGTGCTCCGGCGATGAAGATCAATTTCGAAAAGTCGCAATAGGACGCGCCTAGTATGCCTAGAACACCTGTCAGTACACAGTTTACTCCTAATTGTATCATATCGGCAAAAGCCAAAATTGTCATTAGTTGATAGGAAGGATTGCAAGAATAGCGACCGTACAGATAGAATAAACCACCTGAAACAATAAGTTTCAGTTTTACATCTAAAAGAATCACACACCAGAGCTATCGATCCGAAAGTCAATGAAAAATAACTGAATGGCAAGTTGTTTCCTCTCTTTGAGCGATTATGAGTGCCCAGCGGACACTCATAAGCATCTTCCCACGCATTGAAGTTGTTGCAAATACAATATAATAAGGACAGTTTGAAAATAAACGTCATTTTGAAAACGGGTTTGTAGACGGTTAGAATCGGGAAATTCCGAAACGAATCGCTTGAAATTGAAAACTTCTGACTGAAATAATCTTATATAATGACGAATGAAAGCCATCACCATAACAATCAAAGGAAACCCGCCCATAGGGACTCTATAATGAGAATAACACCTCGTGAAATAAACGGAAAAATGAAAATAATCAAATTAGGAGATAAGCCTTTAGCCCCAAGGGAATGCTGTTTTGAAAAAAAGAGAACTATTTCGAAACAAAAAGCAGTGAAAGATCAAACACAAAAATGACACAAAAATGCGGGGGAAAGAAGGAAAGATTGATTAACTGCTTTTCAAATTTTTATAGTGTTTGGAATAACAGAAAAGGTAGTCAACTAGAAATAAATATTCAAATTGCAAATCATTCACGAAAACAGTAAGAATTGTCCAAATTACTGAACGAAAAATTGAATGGAATAAGGGAGTATAGAAAATGATGTTCTCGCAGTGAATGTAGTGAAAAGACGAATACGAACATCTTACAACAAATATAAACGAATTCAAGATCAAAATGAAGAATAGAATCGAGTTTTTGAAATGAAAAATGGAAATTGCTTTAAAGAATGCAAATTCAAAAATGGAATGGAAAAACACAGAGGTTAAGATATGGAATCCCATAATTTTCAATTGCGGAAATTCAGACCTACCAGCAATGAGATCAAGAAGTAGACAGCAATCATAGATCAAATAAAAGTTTAGAAAAAATCAATCAGCGATACATTGCAATTGAGACTACCACGCACAGGTTGCCAAGGGAAAGAAGAAAATGAAGAATGACGAGGTACTCCTGCTTCATTTCACTCTAAGTACTTCGAAAGGACACTCTCTTCTTTTTCAGTGCTCTCGCTCTCACTCTAACCCCATAGCTTTCACATAATCACATGATAAACATTCTCATCAGCTTTTTCCCGCATAAACAGCTTTTGAAATGAGTGAAAAGTCATGCTCCCTAATAAGTATACATCAGCTGAACTTTTGAAATCCTTTATTACTAAATGCGGGAAGAAGGGGGGAAAGAGGCTGAGTGAAAAAGAGGGGTGACGTTAATTTTTGGTTATTAAGCTCCGCCCACTTGAATTAAACATTTTGAAATCCAAACTTCTATTCATATATTCTGTCGGTTTTAAACTCGTTTTCTAAAAAACTTGAGTATCCAACCGCACAAAATAACATCAAACAGTGTTGATTCCTTCCGTAATTCGTATTAAAAGGAAAGAAAAATATAGGTGAATTTTCTTCAGGGACGTTATTGGAGGGAAAGATGTGTAGACCCGGAGAAATTCTACTTTTTTTTGATTGATATGGAGAATTTTCTTCAACGATTTTGACTTTTTTGCAAAAACACTTATATTTTTGGCAAAAATTCTTGGTAAATAATTAAAATTATTCGAAAAATAATGCTTACCCTCATTCATCCTTCCCCTCTTTCTGTACAACACTCTCCCCCCCCCCTCTACCATGCGGCCCTTACGGCAGCTCTGCAAACACCTTCACGCCATTATGCAGACAATGATGACAATTCAATTTTCGTTGTACCTAATTTACCATTTTTCTCGTATTTTTTTAATTTAAAGACTTGATTTTTTCTCAAATTTTCAGAAGAAAACTAACAATGAGCTCGGGAATCAATTCAAATGGTATGTTTTTCGATTTTTTTTTGTGAATTGTAATAAATTTTCAATTCCAGAGGCTCCTCCAGAATGTAAACGTGCTTGCCTTGTTCAAGATGCTCAAGAGATAGCTCTCCCAGACCAAAATGATCAGCTCGCCCAGCTCGCGAAATTCTTCGATTTCGTGCCAGTGAGTCATATTTTTTCGAAAATTGCGTCAAATGATACTGTGTTCAGGTAATGAGAAGATATCCCGAATGGAAGTTGCCGCAAAGACTGGAGAATCCAAGGAAGCAGTTTCATCCAATCAGCACAAATTATCGCCGGGTGAACGCCTATCATCGATCTCGTTTCAAATGAATTTGATTCAACGTCTGCCCCCCAATGTCTTGGAACTTATCAACCAGGCGGATATCGAGAAGCTGTTCGATACCACAGAAAAGGCTAAAGAATTTCGCGATGCCAAAACAGAGTTCAACAAGCATTTCGATATGATTGCGAGCAAAGTCATGAACCACTCACCTCTCCAACCAGGATCCTGCACTAAATGCGAATGGGAAACTCTTCAACCAATGGTACGCTCTCTCATTCCAAAGAGAGTCGCCATGACAAATGCGGAGCTAGCACTGGACGAATCATTGAGACAGTCACAGCCGATTATTTCAGTTCTTATTGAAGAAGCCCGTAAGTTCTTTTTGATTTTTCGAAACTTATTATAAAACAGGACGTTTTTCAGAAAAGATGGACATGAAGATCCTGGTGTCTGAAATGGTGTCCATTGTCGTGGAGAACGAGATGACAGAGCTATATAACTCCATCGTTGAAAAGGAAAAAGAGAGAGAAACCACGTTCAGAATCAGACTTCAAGAAAATTTTCATCCTCATTAAACATGATTGCTGATTTCTGTTTTCACTCAATTGTTAATTTTTGCTGTTCATTTTTCACTTTTTTGTGTTTTTATGGATAAGTGGTCTTTTGTCGCGTCCAAGTAAATGAATCAAATATGCCATCAGTAGGTTAAATATGCCGAACAAAACTGAAACCCCTCTTTAGACGATTAAGAAGGGAATTTCGCTCTTTTTTACCTGAATATTCCTCCAGAAGCTGAAAATCCGAATTTTGTATATTCAAAAATAGTACCTTCTATTAGAATTACCTCTTTAATATTATTGCCCTAAAAAGAGACATTGAATAGTATTGCATGCAATTATAATAGGGTTTTCTTATTACACTGACTCCAAAATTCGGTGTCATAGCTGACAGCTGTTGGTTAGGTGACATGTAGGTGGAATACCGTCCTGAGCACTTAAAACCAGATTAAGACACATCAAAAGAACAATTAGTCAAGCACATTAACAGGTCAAATATGATGATTCGACAATTGAATGCAAAGATATTTAAAAATTTTATATTCAAACAAAACCACGCCCACTTTGCATTCACACATGTTCCTTCTGCAAAATTCAATTTTCTGCTGGTTTTAATTAATTGTTTTTATTGGAATTGGCAACTATCAAATTTCCGTTTTTATAGATTAAATGTTTATATAAATTGTTTGTAGTATAATATAAATACACCAACCAAACAGCATTTCCCCACATTCACTAATAAGCAGTTTCTAATGGTGATCTACTCTATAACAGAGTACAACTAAGAACTTTAGCTCTGATCATGTAAATATGTCAACGAGGATAAAGGACAAGAATGGAGTGTTCGAGACCATTAGAAAACGAGAGAGTGTTAATTCGAACCTTCTAGAATAGAATGGGCGGAGCCTTCAGCGGGGAAGGGGGGGGGGGGCTTGGAACAGCCGTGCATCATCATTCATTCATTATTTCCCATTTTCCCTTGGCAACCCGTGTGGACGCCTTTTTCGCAATCTATCGGCGAATGATTTTTTCCTTTCTCCTTCTTTTTAACTAACTATAGTGTTTACAATAGTATTGACTGACTATTCCTTCAACAAACCCCCAACTTTTTTTCAGAAAACAAAAATGTCCTCCGCCATCAAAAAAATTTATGACCTCCCCGTGCACAGAAGCTGGTTCTGAACAATATTGGTTGAAAATGGAGGTCCCGGCTTTCCTGAGCAATGAGGTAAGCACTACTAACTATTAATCAACGTACTGTAGCTCTTAACATAAGCATTTTTTGTTAGTTGAAAGTGTTTTGATAGCTGTAACGAGAGTCGAGCCATAGACAGTTAGACGCTCTTCACTGCTTGCGTTTTCATCGAGTAATGACACTTGAAACGTTTATATCTCAGTTCCGGTAAAAGCTAGGAAAAAGTTGTCAATTAACGATTTGTAACTTGTATCAAGAGCAATATTTTGTTAGTTGGGTGTTTTTTTTATAGCACTAATGGGTACCGAGTTATAATTAATTAAAAACAACATATTTAAAAAATTATCTTTCAGAAAAGGTCGAAGCGGTTGACTTCAGAGGAAGATAAGTGGAGAATGCTAAGGGATGACTCCTTCAAAATTGAGCATAGGCTAAAGAGGTAAGTGATATATAAATATAGATTCCAAAGAAAAATAACTAAAATTTCAGACATGGATGGACGAACACTCTATTCATGGATAGCAAAGTTGTTCAACCTTTTGTGCCTGCAATGGAAAAACAAGATGTTGCCTCCCTTTTTCTTTCGCCTTGGTCACCAGTATTCATTTTAACTTCATTTTATGTATCTAAACTTTATTTATTAATAACTTTATATCAATAAAAACAATACAACTGTTTTCATATTTGATTTGAGTGCTGAAAAAAAAGGAAAGCTACGATTCATAATACCGTACCAATGACGTCATCCAATTGGTGACCTTATACACCACACTGCAAAAAGAAAGAGAGACGGCTGCTCTCCGTATCAGGAGAGTAAGTCCTCCGTCTCTCCAGCCTCAACGTTACACGACCCTTCTCTATCTGCCAAAACTCTCATCGTCTAGAATCTCTTCCTTTTATATAGTCTATGGTGTATCTGCCGATTCGACAACACCCCAACCCCCCAACCACCCCACCAAAGGAATCATTCATTCATTTTTTTATGTAGGAAGGTCGTTTTCCTTCCTTTTGTTGAGCCTCGCGTAATTGAGGCTCTGTTTTATTGATTTTTTCTAAATTATTGTATTTTTTCTATTTTATATTCTTTCTATTATATTCTTTCTATTTGATTTGATGGAATTTCTGTCGATTTCAAAACGGTGAGTTTTTAATTTAAAAACTAAATTCAAGCTATTCATTCAATCAAAAAAGAATATAACTGTAGCTATACAGTTCAGCCAGATTGTGATAAAAAGTTTATAGAAAAAAGTAGGTGAAAGACCAGAATAGCAAAAATCGATCAGAAAAGTCAAATTCACAAATTTTTCTTCCTCCTTTCTCTATGTCTCTTAATCTCTAATCACCTTCCCACATCACCCAACATTATCTTTCGAAACTAAGCTTCTCTTTCCCACACTTTCTCCCTAGTTTCTCATATTTATTTCGACGAAAAAGATTATGAGACACCCTATAATCATGATAATAAGGCAAGAGTATTTTACACCTGCCTTTTCAAAACTCTTCTTATCACGAGATGTCTACTTTTGTCATTAGAGTGTAAGAGAAGCTTATATATACCTCGGTTTGGGGTGTTTTTATGAGAATTTAGGCTGAATAGAAAGGAAAAATTGATTTTCGTTGTAAAAATAGGGTTTTTGACATGGTTATAGTGCTAGATAGCTAAGAAAATATAGTTTATGATGATGAATTTCTCTCAAATTAGCTAAGCTTAGTTTAACGCTTGCTTCAACTTCTTGCTCATCTTCTATATTTAAATTTGATCATCCCTTGTTTTTTTACAATTTCTTTTTTATTCAACTTCCCCTTATTTGCTCACCATTCCATCCCGCAGTCTGCAGTTAACATTAAAAGTCGGTCCGCTCTCCTTTTTATGCACTTTTTTTGGAGTGCAATAAAATTAACGATGAGTTCATACAGACACTTTGGTTTGTGGTGGGTTGTGTGGTGGTGGTGAAATGCGAAGTGTCCAAGACTGACAATGGATTTGTATTTCAAAAACACTGGTAGCATTCAATACAAATAAAAAATTCATACATTTACTACCAATTTGTTCTGTAGAGTACTGTACTAACATTGTTAGAAGCTTCATTTCCTTCGATGTTAATTCAATGTTCATAATTTACTACAAATCAACTCAGCAAAACAAAATTTTTAAAAATGACTAATCCAATTTTTCCTGGTAAACATTAAAACCAACTCAAAGTCATGTTACATCAATCAATCACTAAAAATGCGTCATCTACATATTTTTTGATTTTCTAGATGTTTCTCTCTTTTCTTTTTCGCTTCAATTTCGAAATGTCACTATTTGTTATTCTTTCCGGCGCGCTTGCTTCTTTTATGTTCATAATGTCCTTGACGTGGTTTTCTAGGTAGATTCTTTATTCGAAAAAAAAAACTAAAGCCGCCCTGATACATTGGAGAGCGTGCCAAAAAAAAGAAATTCAACTTTTTTCTCCGAAAATTAAGCAATTTAAAAAAGACCTATCAACCTCAACCTTTAATTCTCTTATTTTCAGGGCGGAACGCACCACAGAAGGATGTTCAATGCTGGATCCAATCAGCTCAGCCCACCCCACTGGAAGTTGCCGTTCAGAAATTCTTCCTGAGCAATGCCACTACTCCAGAGCAAATCCAAAAAGATTTTGAGGCAGTTCTTGCTATCGTGGCTCTTCAGCGTGAGCTCATGATTTTTGGGTCACTTTTAATTGAACATTTCAGTCTTCAATACTCCGCAAATTGCTGGTGTGGTTGGCACAGATCAAGGAATGGCGGAAGGAGCGGAATCGGGAGGGCAAGGTATTTTTTCTAGTTTGTAGTATGTGTAGTTGTAGTTTATAATTTTCAGATGGTGCGGCTAGTGAAGATCAAGGAGGTTCAGCTGAGCAATTGAGCAATGGATCTGTTGTGCGTCAAGCTGGGATGCCATTGGCTCAAGAAGGTTAGTTTTTTTTCAAAAAAGAAGGACTTTTCAAACTAAAAATGGATTTTCAGCGTCTCCAGTCATCGAAAATCAACAAGGAGCCGTTGAAGCAGTTCAGGAAGAGGCTACAAATGGATCAGAACGTGCTGAAGAAAAAAAAAAGCCAATTGGATCCCAAAGAAGTTCAACAAGCTGGAAACGGTGCAATGGCTACAGAAGCCCAACAAGCTGGAACTAATGGCTCGGATCATGCTCAACAAGCTCTTGAAGCCGCTCAATGTCCAATGCCACCTTTTGGATCATCTCCATCTGCAATTATCGACGAATCAATGAATTCGGAAGTGACTAAGAAGATGGTAGATAAAGAAATGGATCCAAATGGTCAAGTATTAGGTTGTTCCGAAATAAATGTCGTTTTTTCAATTAATTTTAAAATTAATATTTTCTTCTTGATAACTGTTATCAAAAGCTATTTTGTTAACTGTTATGGTGGTTGACAAATGATCAATCAACGGTACTTTTATGAGGTTCGTTCGTCTAAAACACTGGGTGCTAGAGAGCCATTAGTCAGCCCACATTTAAAAAAGTCAACTATTTCTAGCTGTTTTCATTTCTCTGAAAGAGCTTTGAAATTAGCTAGTCAGTTGATATTTGTTTAGTGGGAGGTCCCAACAACATGTAAAACAAAAATTGACTTGGATATCCAGAGCATCGAGCTAGGTCCAAGTCAAATTGAACAGTGCTCCAAGCCGGAATTGATAACATTGATTGTACTAAGAGGAAGAAATTGATGATGATCTTAATTTTTAATGATTTTACAACTACATTGATTCAAAATATCTAGGTTAAATTTTCCGACCAGTCTCACAACTGAACTCTGAGTTATGGCATCCGCAAGTTACATATATCAGTTTTTCCTTGAAATTTACCATTTCCAAAGTTTCTAGAGCTTTAATCGATGAATCCTTCGACAAAAAGAGGGTAAAATACTTCATTTGCAACATCTGATCAGAATAATTCAAATTCAATTTTTATCTCGTCAGTTGGATATTCATGAAAGAGTAAGAATACCTTTCGATATGTGGTTATTTCATGGTATACGATTTCCCGAACCTTCGCATCATTAAAAATGAACGGAACTATTTTTGCTGTGTTTTTTTGTAACACTAGAGTATCAGGGTACCTTTGCAGGAACTTTAAATGATACCTATATTAAGTCTTTGAGGGAGGTTTTGAGATGAAGTTGAACATGACATGCTTCATTCACTGAAAGGTATTGAGGTAGTGTTCAGAGAAAGAACCAAATATTTTGTCGCTCATGTTAGAGGGTGCGTATACCTATCATACAGCACTGAGTAATTAACAATGTCTGATTCTTACTGGAGAAGCTCTAGGAAAAAGAGCCTATTTCTATTAAGTTTTCAACAAACAGCTAAATACCCGTAAGGAAACCGAATTTGAGACTGAAACTTTTTTCGTGTAAAGGGAGACCTAAGGCATCAAAACAACAAGATAAATTTGATAAAAAGTTACTGGGAACGGTTCGAAATGAAACCGAAAAAAAACGACATTTCATTCGGAATAACCTAATAACTGGAATGGGAGCTTCCGAAGCTGTCAAGGATCGAATGCCAGCTAATGGGCCATTGCCATTAGGTTCTGAAGGAGCTAAGCATCCTGGAAACGGTGCAATGGCTGCAGATGATCAAATGATTGGAATGGAAGCTCCAGAAGCTGCTATGGATGGTCGTCATGCTTCTGAAGAAGCTCGTGGTCCTCAAGGATTGGCTGAACATGAGCTAGTTGGTCAAGAAGCAGGATTGGAGCAAGAAGCTGATGAAGCTGCTGTCGACAAAGCTGCTGCTAACGACGCTCATCGCGCTCCAGCTCAAGCCAACCAAGAAATCGAAGATGTGATTGAGGATACCAATCATTATCCAATCCCTCTCCAAGAAGCCAGCTCCCTATCCTTCCCAGCTCAGCTTCGCCATCGCCGCGCTCAGCGGAAGAGCGATACAGTCAGATATCGTCAGCTCACCAGAGCAGCCATGGCCACAGCTGCTCCTGACGTCTCCCCAGAAGAACTTCGAAGGCAAGCGATGGACCTTCCGATGGATGTTCCGCGTCGCCGATTTATTCGGATGAAGATTTAAGTAAGTTGATATTTAGCTTAGAATTATTCAAATACTTTTTTTTTCAGAAGTGATTGAAGACATCGTCTTCGAATACCTATTCAACCCAATGGACACCGGAGCAGTCCCCCAACCAAAGAAAATAAGGAACAGTGTGTGCAAGGCGCCTGTTTTACGTGCACGCCAAGAAAAACATGGTTCAAAATTCGAGTAAGTTGATTTCCCTTTTTAAATCACCTAATTCCTTGGCTTCCAGAGAGAATATGGTCCCAAGCGGACCGACAGAGAACCGAATTGGCCGGAAAAGGTGGAAATAGGAGGAATTGGCGGAGCGAATCGAATTGGAAAAAGTGGAACAAATAAAAAAGGATTCATACAATGGATTCCGACGTCATCTCCAGGATCCCGGTGAGTTGAATTTACCTTGACTCCCCGTTAATCTGCGTGCTTATAGATCATAAGGATATTCGACGGAGAGAAGACGCAATTAGGAACCGTCTCAGTTCATTTTGGGAAGCCAGAAGGAAAAAGGATGGTTCAGGGGATCCAGGTAAGCCCCGAAAGTTATATGCCCTTCTAATAGAGGTTTTCTGTTTAGATTAATGGAGTGCCTCTTAGAGAGGAGCAGGCAAAGCATGCAGATAGGTATTGCACTTGGGAAGTGAGCTTAGCAGGGTCAAGTGACAAATTGTTATATGGTAATGTTTATCTTGGATTTGGAAAAAAATTAATTAGAGATTTTCAGATAAAATTGAGAAGAAAATGTATTGGAGGGAGCAGGAGGTCGGGAGGGTGAGTTTATCCTGGTTATTGTTAGAGATAGAGGAAAATGATTAATTAAAGAATTATTGTTTATGATAACAGCTACAAATTGTTAACTAAGGAATTGTTGCTGATAATAAGGGTTACATTTTGTTAGTGGACAGTTTCCTTTTTTTCTTCTCTAAAAGAAGTTATAGAGCTTTGAAATAGCGATTACCAGCGGAAAATTTGCGGCTACGCCGCAATTTCCACTGGTTAATCAACAAACTCTCAACAAAAAAACCTTTATATTCAAATTTAAGTCTTCTTTAACTTGGAATTGAGTATAAACGCTTTCTAAGCCTTTCAATGTAGACATTTTTCTATTGGCATTCTTAATCTTATAGTCAGTGTTTTCATTTTGATCATAGGCGCATGATATTGAACCTTTTGGTTGAGAGTTTCTTTAAAGGAGGACTGAAGACATTTTTTTATTTTTCCATTTCAAACGACATTTGCGTTTTTCTATCGGCGCTTTCTGTCTTTCGGAGGCAATTTCGTAAAAAAAAATTCCAATTGCAAAAAAGGACTTCAGTCCTCCTTTAATATACTCGCAGAGTATTTCGAAACTGCCTTGGATACTGTATAATTACTTAAGTTTAGGCTCAGGCATGTCCGGAGTATGGCTCATTGTGGCTGTGAGAAAAATTCTCACAGCGGCGGAATTGACAGCGGATTCCGCCTCTGTGACCTGTCCCACCACTTTGAGGGCGCGAGTCACAGAGGCGGAATTGGTAGTCGCACTCTGGCTGTCGGCGGCCAGGCGCGGACATGCCTGTTTAGGCTAGATCCCAAATTTGGGAGATTGAAAGTGAAAAAATAATATTCAAATTTTTTTAAAACATGAATTTCTTGAAAACTGAACCACTGTTTTTTCTAAAACTTTGCCAAGATGTTAAGAATGGGGTAAAATACCAGTTGAGCCCCCCAGGCTATTATCGCCCCCCAAGGGCTGGTTGAGCCCCCCAGGCAGTTGATTTTGAGGTGGAATTTTTCATGGGGGGCTCAACTGGTAAGGGTACAAAACTGTACCAGTTAGGCACCCCACAGTGCTTTTGGGGGGCCGATCTGTTACCATAGGTAATTTATCAGATCGGCCCCCCATGACATACCAGTATGAGTCCCCTGAGGAATTGTCAGTAAAGCCCCCCATCCAGGCGTCATATGCATCCACCAACTGTATCAGATCAGCCCCCCAGTATATCAGATCAGCCCCCCAGTATATCAGATCAGCCCCCCAGTATATCAGATCAGCCCCCCAGTATATCAGATCAGCCCCCCAGTATATCAGATCAGCCCCCCAGTATATCAGATCAGCCCCCCAGTATATCAGATCAGCCCCCCAGTATATCAGATCGGCCCCCCAGTATATCAGATCAGCCCCCCAGTATATCAGATCGGCCCCCCAGTATATCAGATCAGCCCCCCAGTATATCAGATCAGCCCCCCAGTATATCAGATCGGCCCCCCAGTATATCAGATCAGCCCCCCAGTATATCAGATCAGCCCCCCAGTATATCAGATCAGCCCCCCAGTATATCAGATCAGCCTCCCAGTATATCAAACCAGCCCCCCATTATATCAGATCAGCCCCCCCCCCAGTATATCAGATCAGCCTCCCAGTATATCAAACCAGCCCCCCATTATATCAGATCAGCCCCCCCCCCAGTATATTTTCTAGAGCACTTTTTGGCTGCTCGGCTGCGCCTCGCCAGAGCCTAAGCCTTTTTTTCTAAATGTATTGGTATGAACTGAATTCTGGAATTACTATCCGATATTTAGGTTAAAAAATGATGAAAAATAATCAATAAATGGCGTAAAAACGATGAGAGCGTTCGAAAGAAGAAAAAAAGATGACAATTTCCTCCGCGAGTTGTACACGCGGAGTTCCGCTAGGGCGCGTTTGCATTATTTCAGAGTGGGCACCTTCCACGGTATTGTTTTCTATGGGGGGCTCTACTGAACTTTCCGTTGGGGGGCTATACTGGTATTTAATGGGGGGCGGATCTGGTATTATCCCAAGAATGGTCTGAACTATACGCTCAAAAACTTTGCCGTCGATTAAATCATTTTTTCGACTGAGTATCAAATGCAAAGTTTTCTAGGCCATGCGTTGAGTTCGTCGCGCTGTGAGTGAGACGCATTTTCATCGTATCCCGCGCATTCAAACTTTGCTTTTTGAAAAAACGGCTTTTGTGTCCCGGTGAGGTCACGCATTACCGTGAAAATTTACTACAGTACATTCACTCAACATTACCGGTAAGGCACACTTGTTCTGAATCAAGAAAAGCGTTCAGGGACAAATTGAGAATAGAATCTCAAGATAGTCGTGTCTATCACCAAAGGAGCCTGAGGTTTGATGCCTGCTGTTACGTCACTTGAGACGCTTTGAAATTTTCCTTCGGCTGAAAACTTTTTGCCCCAAATTTTTTTTGAACACCTCTAAAATCAAAGCTTGAATTCCCGCCGAAAACAAAATTTTGAACCCCAGCCAAAATATTTTTTTTTGAATTCCCGCCAAAATACTTTCGAATTCACGCCAAACATTTTTGAATTCCCGCCAAAATACTTTCGAATTCCCGCCAAAACATTTTTGAATTCCCGCCAAAACTTTTTTGAATTCTCGCCAAAACATTTTTGAATTCCCGCCAAAACATTTTTGAATTCCCGCCAAAATACTTTCGAATTCACGCCAAACATTTTTAAATTCCCGCCAAAATACTTTCGAATTCCCGCCAAAACATTTTTGAATTCCCGCCAAAATACTTTCGAATTCACGCCAAACATTTTTAAATTCCCGCCAAAATACTTTCGAATTCCCGCCAAAACATTTTTGAATTCCCGCCAAAACTTTTTTGAATTCTCGCCAAAACATTTTTGAATTCCCGCCAAAACATTTTTGAATTCCCGCCAAAATACTTTCGAATTCACGCCAAACATTTTTGAATTCCCGCCAAAACATTTTTGAATTCTCGCAAAAACTTTTTTGAATTCCCGCCAAAACACTTTTGAATTCCCGCCAAAACATTTTTGAATTCCCGCCAAAATATTTTTGAATTCCCGCCAAAATATTTTCGAATTCCCGCCAAAACATTTTTGAATTCCCGTCAAAACATTTTTGAATTCCCGCCAAAATATTTTTGAATTCCCGCCAAAACACTTTTGAATTCCCGCCAAAACTTTTTTGAATTCCCGCCAAAACACTTTTGAATTCCCGCCAAAACTTTTTTGAATTCCCGCCAAAATATTTTTTTCAATTACACGGCGCGGCCAACTCGACGCGTGGCCTAGAAAATTTTGCATTTGATACTCAGTCGAAAAAAATGAAAATGTTTCAATCAACACCAAAATTTTTGAGCGTATAGTTCAGACCATTTAAAACACTCTGGCAAAATTTCAGAAAAAACAGCGGTTCAGTTTTCGAGAAATTCAGGTTCAAAGTAAGCGAAAAACGGCTGTTTTGGGTGTTTTTAGGCATTTTTTCACTGTTTTTTCGCACATTAGTCCATTGTTGACAAGGTTAGAGGATTTCGATCAACTTCAAACTTTCTGGGGATGTTTACCAGGTCTATGCGAATATTCCAGCGAAATTTTAGGAAAAACAGCGGTTCAGTTTTCGAGATACAACTTTTCAGCCCTTTTTCAATTTGGCTGCCGCGGCCACGCGTCGAGTTCGCCGCGCCGTGAATTCCCGCAAAAATATTTTTTTTGAATTGCCGCCATAATATTATTTTTGAATTCCCGCAAAAATATTTTTTTTTGAATTCCCGCAAAAATATTTTTTTGAATTCCCGCCAAAAACAAAATTTCGAATTCCCCCTGACACTCTGGAAATTTCTCGAATGTTCTGGAAGTCTCAGAATCACAAAATAAATTATCGTTTTCAAATTTTTGGAATACCGTAGCTACCGTAATCTTCTATAAATATTTCCAAATATTTGTAGGTATACTGTAGGTGCACAAAGGGTGCTCCAAAAAAAAATTGGACCCAATCCTACTAAAACTCCCAGTTTTAGAATTTTTAGGTAACTGTATCTACAGTAATCCTACAGTAATCCGGCTAACTAATGTTATGGTAATGAAGCGCTCGGGGACCCATGACCACATGCCAAGTATGGGATAGTTTGGATAAAGCACTTTGGAGATATACTGGGAAAACCGCTGCACACACACACACACACACACACACACACACACACACACACACACACACACACACACACAGACTGACAGAACTATTGCTTTAGTTATTAGAAGATCTTTGAAATACCAGAAAATATAATTTGTTTTGTTTTCAGTTATTTTTAAACGATTTCCAGCGCTTATAACTCAGTAGGCAGTAGAGATAGAAAACAATTATCAACTAGTGACTTATAGCTCGTTTTAAGAACTACATTTTGTTAGTTAACAGTTTCTTGATAGCTTTTCATACAACCAAGATATAGCTGTTTTTCCAGAGCGACCTAAATATCCCTGGAATGACTTGTGTCATTTTTTATTTATTTATTTATTTAAATACGTTGAAAAACATGAAGTAGGAAAAAAAAGGGAAGAAATTTATAATAATAGTAGGGAATGGGGAGGTAAGATAAATGAGGAAAATAAAATTACATTAGAAAAAGGGGTAAAGTGAAAGGAAGGAAGAGTGTTGAGTAGAAATGAAGGGATGTAGGGGAAAAATCTTAATTCTAATTTAGCTCAGATGGTATCCTTAGTTACGAAGTGACCTCTTCTGCTCAGGACCCGATGGGTGAAAAATCTCTTCCGGAGACTGCTTTTCGGAGTTCTCCACCTAAACTGATGACGGCTCCTGGTGCGCTTATCAGAAAAACTCTCAAAGTATTTTTTGGTGTCAAGGTTTATTTTACCAGAAAGCATTCTACACAGAAATTTGTGGTCTAATAAGTTTCGCCTTGTTTCTAGAGAGTCTAGTTTAAGTAAGGTTAAGCGACTGCTGGCGTCTATATAATCGGGATCACCTCGTTTAGTGCTCTTCCCGGTTTGTCTAAAAAATAATTTACGTGTAAAACTATTTTGAACGGACTCTAATTAGAAGGGCATCATTTCAATATGACTGCTGAAGAAAATGGGTAAGCTTTTTTCTTTAGGTTTTTTCCAGCTTTTTCAGCCTATTCCCTATCTTTTTTTCAGAAATACAACCACCTCCAATCTCCATCAGGACAACCGACGGGTTCCACAATTCGTTCCTCGATATATCTCTACGATTATCTTTTCTATTCTTCTTTATCCTATTTTTAAATAAATTATTTCAAAATATCAAGAAATTTTTGATGTTGATCTACCCACACATGAGGTTCCTTGTGATTGCTGCCAGAAAGACGTAGATGATGATATTTTGTAATGGTTAATTAGTGTCTTATGATATCTAATGTCATAGTGGTGGGGATATGGAAAAATAAGAAATTGAAGGAGAATTGGGGAAAGGTGTCTAGCTTTATAACTATGAAATCGAGGAGGAAGGGTTAGGGTCAGAAATTAAATACTCTAGAAATCCTAGAAATCGAAAGAAACATTTTAGAAATCGGCAACGAAAAAAACTGATTCTGACTTCAAAAACTGATTTCCTAAGTCAAAAACTATCAATAACCAATCAAAAAATGATGGGGGATTTGCACTTGAGCCATAGAATTAGCGGTCCTTTGGCTGTTTGAGAAAGACGGAAAAATCTGGATGATTTGAAGTACCAAAGTCTCTTGAAAAGAATAGCCTCTGAAGAAAGATTGTCATTTTTCGAATTGTTTATTTTTCCACTTTTTGATGACTAATGGAGAAGTCAATTTCGAGTCAAGATCATAATGAGAACCTTGCTCGTGAAATTATTCTCACAGCATTAATGCTTTCCAGATCAATTTTTTAGATGAAGCAAAATTGTTCCTTCTAATATCAGCAGCAAAAAAAGAATAGACAGGAATTGAATCCATGTTCCTTTAAAAAAATATTATATTTGCGCATTCCTTTTTTCTATTTCTCTGGAATAACATCTGTTATGCAGGATTTCATTCTTTCAAACCCGCCCATTGTTTTTATCACTCATATCACTGCCCAAACAAGCCGACCTTTCAACCGGCCTTGTGGTGTAGCGGTTAGCATGCTTTGTTAGAACTAACTCCCTAGCAGAGGACGTGGGTTCGAATCCTGCCGAGGCCGATATTTTTTGCTTTTTGTATCATGATGTTTTACTTATAGTTTCCTTCAATTCGGTCAGTTAAAAAACAAAGACGTCAGTTTTCAGTAACTAATACCGTTTTTATGCTGCTTCAAAACTGGAGAGAAACACCAACCAATATAACACCAAACTAAACATTTGGAAGTTTGTTTACACCTTCCCTTCTCCATCTAATAGGTATTTACTCACGCTTTCTCTTTTCCCGCATTCACTAATGAGAGGGTGGGTTTGGGGAGAAATATCAAACATCAGAAGTTGCCATGAAACGTGAAAATAATCGGATTATCAAGGGATACTTCTTAAACCGGAGACTACTTTATGAGAATTTTATCTGATACTTGTTTTTGAAACAAAAAAAGAATAACTTCACTCCATGTCAGCGACCAACTCTTTACTAAGTATATAACTCCTTCGGTTTATTGGCCTTACTAATATCACACGTCATGAAAAAAGAAGCTGATTCCTACCTTCATTATTAAATGAATTATAAGATCGAGGGACCCAGCTGTTGTTCAAGTATTATGCAGGTGGTGTATCGTCAAGAGAGCAAGTAAAATCAGATTAAAAATCATCAAAAGAGCAATTTGTCAAGAATGCTGACAATTAAATGCAAATTTATTCAAACATTTTTATTTAAACAAAGATTCATCCGTTCTGCATGTACAGATGTTTATTCTGCAAAATCAAACTTTCTGTTGGTTTTAATTTTGTTCAAAATTTTTCAAATATTGCCAACTATCACTTTTTCGTAAAAGATGCAGTAAAAATCAGAAAATTAGTTTCAACATTTTTTTACTGTTTCAACACTTCCTCATATTCGAATAGAATTTCTTCGATGTCATTCCGCATTTCTCTAACGATTTCCATGTCTTTGATGAAGAAGATCCAGAAAACAGTGATCCCCAACAATTAAAACAAATGTACAATCGAAATTTTTCTAGGGGGGTGACTTTGCTTCATATGGAAGTGCCGGGAAAGCATCCCCATACCATCACAAATCCACCTCCATGTTTTATAGTCGGACATCCCAGCATTCGCCAACACCTTCTTCTTCATTTTCATGGCCACCTCCTTAGTTACAGTAGTATGCAACCCCTCCTCTTCCACCACCAATCCCAATGCCTTTTCACAACGGCAGGGAACAAAAAGTTGGATTGGAAACCCCATGAAGTTGCCTGAGATACTCCGCCGCCACGTCATCCTTTCCAAAATCCGATATGTGGTCATGCAAACTTCACCCCAAATGATGAAGTCGACTGTTGTGAGCTTTCCAAAACCCGATAGCTCTCCTCGTCTCAAAATTGATCTTCTTTGAATGGCAACTTATCCAGATCCCGCTCCTCTTCTCTCGTCAATTTTAAGTCCTCGATTCTTCTCTTCCATCGTTATTCATAAGACCTCTCAAACCGCATTGAAGACACTCTTTTCTTTTCTTTCTTTTCCAATTCCACCCGATACTCAATATTATCTCGTTCATTCCAAAAAACGTCCGAAGCTGGCCGGGTTTTACCAGTCACTTCCTGATATGTCTGACAAATCAGGCAAAGATTTCGAGATGGCGTTGTTGTTTTGCATGATTTGTGAAAGTTTTAGAGGCCCATTTTGGCACAACGGTTGAGTCGGCGATGAGTAGGTCGTTGCATCATCTTACGGTAGGCTTTGTGGACAGCTTTCCATTGGTGGTAGTGTTTATTGACTTCGGCTGGATGGTAGTTTTTCATCTGAAAAAATTTTGAAATTGGGTTACGTGGTTTAGGGTGGGGTAGCCAAAAGTTCATAAGTTCCTTTAAATTGGGCATTTTAGGACGATTAAAAAAGCAAATGAAAGCTCTTGACGCGCTTTGTCAAATGGGCTAGATAGCAAAACTATTAGTTGTTAGAACGAAGTTATACGACTTAAAAAAATTACCATTTCAAGACTTCCAACCGTGGAAATTCGATGATTAACGGGAGATTTTACTGGAAAAACTGCGGAAAACTGATTTAATAGCGTTTTTAGAAGAAAGTTAGAGAAAAATTGACCGAAAACCCGAGAAAAAGCCAAAAAAGGGGAAAATTCAGTGAAAAAACCGTTCGAACCGAGGAATTTCGATGATTAACGGATAATTTTACCGGAAAAACAATGGAAAACTGATTTAATAGCGTTTTTAGAAGAAACTTAGAGAAAAAGTGGCCGAAAACCCGAGAAAAAGCCAAAAAAGGGGAAAATTCAGTGAAAAAAACCGTTCGAACCGAGGAATTTCGATGATTAACGGAGAATTTTACCGGAAAAACTGCGGAAAACTGATTTAATAGCGTTTTTAGAAGAAAGTTAGAGAAAAATTGACCGAAAACCCGAGAAAAAGCCAAAAAAGGGGAAAATTCAGTGAAAAAACCGTTCGAACCGAGGAATTTCGATGATTAACGGATAATTTTACCGGAAAAACAATGGAAAACTGATTTAATAGCGTTTTTAGAAGAAACTTAGAGAAAAAGTGGCCGAAAACCCGAGAAAAAGCCAAAAAAGGGGAAAATTCAGTGAAAAAACCGTTCGAACCGAGGAATTTCGATGATTTACGGATAATTTTACCGGAAAAACAATGGAAAACTGATTTAATAGCGTTTTTAGAAGAAACTTAGAGAAAAAGTGGCCGAAAACCCGAGAAAAAGCCAAAAAAGGGGAAAATTCAGTGAAAAAACCGTTCGAACCGAGGAATTTCGATGATTAACGGAGAATTTTACCGGAAAAACTGCGGAAAACTGATTTATGAGCGTTTTTAGAAGAAAGTTAGAGAAAAATTGACCGAAAACCCGAGAAAAAGCCAAAAAAGGGGAAAATTCAGTGAAAAAAACCGTTCGAACCGAGGAATTTCGATGATTAACGGATAATTTTACCGGAAAAACAATGGAAAACTGATTTAATAGCGTTTTTAGAAGAAACTTAGAGAAAAAGTGGCCGAAAACCCGAGAAAAAGCCAAAAAAGGGGAAAATTCAGTGAAAAAACCGTTCGAACCGAGGAATTTCGATGATTAACGGAGAATTTTACCGGAAAAACTGCGGAAAACTGATTTAATAGCGTTTTTAGAAGAAACTTAGAGAAAAAGTGGCCGAAAACCCGAGAAAAAGCCAAAAAAGGGGAAAATTCAGTGAAAAAAACCGTTCGAACCGAGGAATTTCGATGATTAACGGAGAATTTTACCGGAAAAACTGCGGAAAACTGATTTAATAGCGTTTTTAGAAGAAACTTAGAGAAAAAGTGGCCGAAAACCCGAGAAAAAGCCAAAAAAGGGGAAAATTCAGTGAAAAAACCGTTCGAACCGAGGAATTTCGATGATTAACGGAGAATTTTACCGGAAAAACTGCGGAAAACTGATTTAATAGCGTTTTTAGAAGAAAGTTAGAGAAAAATTGACCGAAAACCCGAGAAAAAGCCAAAAAAGGGGAAAATTCCGTGAAAAAACCGTTCGAATCGAGGAATTTTGATGATTTACGGGGAATTTTACCAGAAAAACAGTGGAAAACTGATTAAAAAGCGTTTTTAGGAGAAATTTAAAGAAAAATTGGCAGAAAACCCGAGAAGAAAAGCCAAAATAAGAGAAAATTCGAAAATATTGTCTGTTCAAAAAAGTGGAACCCGCGAAATTCATGTCGATTTACGAGGCTCCGCCCAAATAGTGATAGTGTGCACTGCCGCCACAATGAATATGAGAGACGCAGACGGTTTTCAAATTTGGGCGGAGCCTCGTAAATCGACACGAGGTCCTCTTTGCCTGATCTGATGCGCGCCGACCACCACACACATCATCATCCGCGGCCGCCAACGAATCATGTGGTCGGATGGCGCAGCGGGTGAGGCTTATGTTGGTAGTCTGGTGGGGTTGGGTTCGATCTTTTTAAAGGTTTTTTTTTCTTTTGCCTATTTTTAATTAATGTTTTCAAACTTTTTTTCAATCAAACAGCAATTTCTCGTAAATTACCGAATTTCGATGAGTAAATTGTGTAAAAATTGTTTAAATTATTGGGCTAACTGGGATACAGTGCCGTGCAAAAGTATACAAACCGGGATTATCCAATCGACACCAGACTTGCTGGGATTATGAAAAACGCCTAAAAATGAGTGTTGATAAGTTCAGAGTCAATTTAATATTTTAAAAAAAAGCTAAAAGCCAAGTGAGTGTGTTTCAAATTGTTTTCGATTGTGTGAGTGTATGACTCATTCAAAAATAGATTCTATATATTTGAAAAAAAATATATATGCTCAATTTTTTTTCATTTCTCTGGAATAACATCTGTTATGCAGGATTCCATTCTTTCAAACCCGCCCATTATTTTCATCTATTATATCAATGCCCAAACAAGCCGACCTTTCAACCGGCCTTGTGGTGTAGCGGTTAGCATGCTCTGTTAGAAGTGATGCGCCTAACAGAGGACGTGGGTTCGAATCCTGCCGAGGCCGTTAAGTTTTATTTTTGTATCATTATGTTTCGTTTATATTTAAATTCAATTCGGTCAGTTAAAAAATAAAGACGTCCGTTTTCAGTAACTAATACCGTTTTTATGCTGCTTCAAAAAAAAATGAATAGTTTTCCTTTTTTGTATTTTTTTGCCGATCGTGAATAGGGAAAACAAAGTAAAAAAAATACTTTCTTTTCTGCCCTGAATAGGTCCATTACGTTTCCTCTTTTCCCACATTCACTAATGAGAGGGTGGGTTTGGAGAGAAATATCAAACATCAGAAGTTGCCATGAAATGTGAAAATAATCTGATGATCAACTAATACTAATTTCCATTTTATGAGGATTTTATCTGACACATGCTATTGATACAGAAAAAAGAGCAATTTGACTCCATGTCACCGGCCAACTCCTTACTAAGTATATAACTCCTCAGGTTTATTGGCCTTACACCCTCTAGGCACTGGAATGACTTCCACCGTACACGTTTCCATGCAGGCAGCCCAGTGGTAGAGGATGCACCACCTTTCTCAGGTGAACGAGTATCTCAGAAAACGATTCGGCTTATATATGGACCATCTAGCATGCAGCCGACAGTATACGGGTTCCGCGTGTCACTATACTTTGTGCAGACAGACTCAAACTCTAACTGTGTCTGTCACCACATACACCATTATTCTCGGTTGTGCGAATGGGCAGGTGGTATGGTAGGGGAAAATGTTTTTTACTGGTCTACCTCCATCGAAAATTATTCTGAATTTCAAAATCCAATTTCGAAGCATTACGTCACCATATGTTTAATAACTAGTCGGTTCAGCCGCTTTCGGCGTCCTCCCTCCTAGCTACGTTTGAAATCTAATAAATGAAATGCGTTAGAAGAAACTCGACTCTTTTATCATTGTGAAACGTGGTTTTCACGTTTTGACTTCTTTAACAATTTTTTTTAAATGACTGTTTTTGGGAGCTGGTGGCCTCAATTTTTAACAAATCAGGAAAAAAATTAGGACGGGCATCATTGCGTCAAAATTTCCCATCTTCCTGTCTAATTTTTATGAAAATTGGTCCAGTAGGAAAAGCGCTAGGTCTGGCGACAAAGCTCGGCTTATATAAGGGCCATCTAGTCTGCAGCCGACAGTATACGGGTTCCGCGTGTCACTATACTTTGTGCAGACAGACTCAAACTCTACCTTTGACTGTCACCACATACACCATTATTCTTGATTATTCGAATGGACAGGTGGTACGGTAGCGGCAAACGTCTTTTACTGAACTGCATCGAAAATTATTCTGAATTACAAAATCCAGGAATTTCGAAGCATTACGGATTGTTCAGCGGCTTGTCGTTGCTAGTTTTTAAAAAAGCCAGTCATTTGGAAGGTTTTATATGGTATGCATTAATACATGGTACTGACAGAAAATAGGTTTTTTTTTTGGAAAAATCAAAAGAACTAGCAAAGTTTGTTATTTTGTATGAGTGTTCGTATGTTTGAGCGTGAGTGCTTTTGATTTTGAATTTCTCTCTTTCTCACTCTCCGTCTCTCAATAAAAAGCCTCGTGAGTGTGTTTCTGATTGTTTTCGATTGTGTGAGCGTATGACTCATTCAAAAAATAGTGTATAAAAGCCCGTCCGGCATCATTTATTCTCATTTCCAATATGTTAATATGATGGTAGACTTGTGAATTGTCCGCCTGGACTAGATGATTTTTGTTAAAGTATTTGTTGACTCGTATTCGTCGACTGAATCAATTGATTTTTTTTCTGAATTATTCTGAATTATTACAATATTATTGCTAATATCATATTTCGTAAGGAAACAAATTATTTGGAACAAGAAAAGGTGAGAATTAAAAATTCAAAAAAAGTCGATTACGTTTTTATAATACTATTGAAACTTGAAGTTTGGAACATATTCAAATGAATTTTGAAGTTTATTCGAAAATATAATCGAAACTTCTATGAGTCATAGGTTATGACTAATCAAGTGAGTCACCGTAGCTGGTGGTTTAGTCCAAAATAGAGAAGAAAAAATAGAGATGTAGGATCTAATTCTGACAGATATCAAAGTTACTGGTCCCAAACAAAGCTACTGGTCTAGGAAAAATATCATAAATTGAAAAACCAAAAAATACTGCGTTCACTTTCTAGCGTCTACTCCGCCGCTGAAGAATCGATACCAAGAAGGGAGCTCCGCCAAGACTGGATGTTATTTTAACAAATTGTTAGTTAAAATGGTTTTGGAGATGCCAGAAATCAGAAGAAGTATTAAAGATAATGAAGAAGAATCTCGAATTTATTGGTAAGAGAAATAATATTTGATCTAGAAAAACAATTGATTTTTTTTTACAGAAAAAACCAAAGAAGGCCTTATCGAACATCGAAAAAAAGCTAAAAGAAAATGAAAAAACATACAAACAAGGGTCATCGAATTTATAAATACCTGTTCATCATCTCGTATTCATTATTTAAGTGCTTTGAAATTCTCATCTTTAATTCCAAATAAAATTATTTTTTTGAAATCAATCAAACATTATTTTTTAACAATTCTGAGAAATAAGACTTAGAGAAAAAAAATTAAAAAAAAAATACTATAATAGAATTCATAGAAAGCGAGAAAAATCTAGAAATCTTCAACGATAGAAACTGGTTCTCACTTCAGAAACTAATTTCCTAAGTCAACAACTATCAATAACCAATCAAAAATGATGGGGGTCTTGCACTTAAACCATAGAATTAGTGATCCTTTGGATGTTTGAGAAAGACGAAAAAAAACTGGATTGATTTGAAGTACCAAAGTCTCTTGAAAAGGATAGCCTCTGAAGAAAGATTGTCATTTTTTGAATTTTTTATTTTTCCACTTTTCACTAATGGAGAAGTCAATTTCGAGACAAGATCATAATGAGAACCTTGATCGTGCGATTATTTTCATAGCATTAACGCTTTCCAGATCAATTTTTTAGATGAAGCAAAATTAAATCTTCCTAATATCAACAGTAAAAAATTCGAATTGAACACATTTTCCTTTGAGAAAAGATATTGTATCCTTGAAAAAAAATTTGCTCAATCTTTTTTTTTCATTTCTCTGGAATAAGATCTGTTATGCAGGATTCCATTCCTTCAAACTCACCCTTTGTTTTCATCTCTCATATCAATGCCTAAACAAGCCGACCAGTCAACCGGCCTTGTGGTGTAGCGGTTAGCATGCTTTGTTAGAACTAACTCCCTAGCAGAGGACGTGGGTTCAAATCCTGCCGAGGCCGATATTTTTTGCTTTTTGTATCATGATGTTTCGTTTATATTTTAATTCAAATCGGTTAGTTAAAAAATAAAAACGTCCGTTTTCAGTAATTAATACCGTTTTTATGCTGCTTCGAAACTGGAAAAGAAATAGCAACCGATACATAGGGACGAGTCAAATCTATTTCAATATTTTTTGAAATTCTGGGGCATAACTCCAATACTAGCGAGATATTCGCGATGAAAAAAATTGTCTTCCCTTTCAAAATTGAATGAATTTTATACTGTTTGAATCAGAATTTTACGAGGATTAAGCCTGTTTCATCAATTTTTTATTTTGATGAAAATCATTTGTTCCGTTTTAAACATTCCCAGGAGGAAAAGAGATGTCATTCCTAGTCTTCTCCAGGGAAAACATCTGGAGAAAAACAGACTCCGCCCACTGCCCTCTCCCATATTGATTTTCTCATTCTAATGTACATATCGACTTTTTTTGTCCATCTTTCTCATCTTGCCATTTGACTGCTATTCTCGTTTCATTTCCTCTTTTTTCGATCAGTTTGTCAAATTTCGATGATAATTTTTGATTTTCAGGCAGAAACATGAATAACAAACGAGAGAATTTCTTAGAGAGAGCCGAGCGGATCAAGATCACGCCGCAACAAGCCAAGAATCTTGTCAACTTGCAAGAATCACTCCGAATCCAGGAAATTAACGATCAGAATCTGAGGGTATCAAAAATGAAACATATTATAGTTTCTTGAGAAAATTTGTAATCTTTTCAGCAACTGAGAGTACTTACCAATATCATCATCCCAGATGAAAGCACTCCCCAATTCTTCGCCAACGCCAAAGATTTCCCCAACTTATCCGGTATTGCTTACCTTGACAAGCGAGCCGCTGGATATGTTTCCTGCGAGTTGAGACAAGATGGCAATGTTCTCTACATTGCTTCCATTGGAGTTTTGGAGAAGTATAGACGGTTAGTTCCTTTTGAAAACTCATTTTCTTAATATTCTTCTTTTCAGTCGAGGAATCGCCGGTAACATGGTCCAACACGTCATCACTCAAATGGCAAAGGATATGGACAACTTGCAAGCCTTGGGCCTCCACGTCTGGGTATGTTTCATACATAATTGAAGGTTATGAAATTTTATATTCCAGGCTCATAACTTGGACGCTATCCGATTGTTCGAAAGATTTGGATTCAGTCGTTGGCAGGAAGGCGAACATGAAGACGATCCAGAAGATCTTCACTTCTATATCAGACCTCCACACCATCCTGGAAACACTGAAGAGTCCGATTCTGATTCACCGGTTTATGTTCCCACAGTGGCTAAGAAGATGAAAATGAATACAGTTGTCACAATCGGTGAAGTAACTGCTGAGAATATTCCGGTAAGGCAGAAAAAGTAGGACTTTGAGCATATTCAATTCAAATTTCAGGAGCTCAGAGAGATCAACAAGTTGGTGAATATTGTGGATGGTGATAGTGACGAGTTCTATGCACACGTCGCCGAAAACTTGCATCTGTCTGGATTCGCGATTCTTGAAGACGAAAAAGTTGGTGCTGTATGTACAGTGAAAGCTGAGTCAGAGGAACACTGCTTTTTGTATATCAGTGCTCTCGGAGTCATTCCAGAGAAGAAAGTGTAAGTTTATTTTTTTGATTGTTTTTTTTTTCGATTAAGGGTTGGGGTTTATTCATTATAAGTTACTCATCCAAATGGTTCTGTTCACCAATTGGAAAAAAATGATTTCAGGTTCAAGAACGACGTCGAAAGAGTTCTTCTGCGTCGTGCAATTCGACTAGCGGAAAATGATCCAGACATCACGTTAGTGACATATTATTGTCAGGTAAGCTCTGAAACTTTAACTTGATTAAAATTAACAAAATGCTTGCAGAAGGATGATCGGCATCTATTAGCTCTGCTGAGAAAAAATGGATTCGTCCTATGGAAACCGACTCCAGATTTTTACAATTACAACACACACAATGACGAATACTATTTCAAGCTCATCTGGCAGAATATCAAGCCAGAAGAGGAAGAAGGTCAAGATTCGGATCATGATGATGATACTGCATCGGATGGTGTTGAGCCAAATGACGTTGAGCCGATTGACGAAAATCCAGATGAGCCAAATGGTAATGAGCGAGACGTTCATGAGCCATTGGACGATGAGCCAATAGTCGAGGAGCCAACGGTCGATGAGCCAATGGCCGAGGAGCCAAAAGACAATGTGCCAAGTACCGTTGAGCCAAATGAAATTGAGCCAAATGGCAATGTTCGTATCGAAAGACTGGCTGACGCCGGTGTTTCCACGTCATCTGATAAATCAGTTGCAATCCATCCAGAAGTGGATATTAGTTCTCTTGACGTGTCTAAATTGGAAGCTAAGAACCAACATCTCCGCATCATGGACATCACTGTGGATACAATTGAGGTAAATAGTTTCGTTGATTTGAACTTAATAACGTTTTTATTTCAGATCCTCAAGAATCTCAATGCAACAATCTTCCCATCTGATAACCACGACGGTGTTTTCAACGATGTTCTCATTTCTCCAAGACTTACTAGTCTTGCATTCTTTGAGGACATCCCTTGTGGATTCATTTGTTCTGAGAAGAAACACAATTTTGATGGATCTTCCAACTTCTCCATCGTTAAGATTGGAGTTTCAGAAGACCATCGATCGTAAGTTATTTATCATTTATTCAATGTTTCAATTGATTATTTTCAGATTTGGAATCGGTGGAGAGCTTTTGATTCATGCTATCAAAGTCGCTGAACAGACTGAAGACGTCAAAATGTTGTCCACACTTGTGCAGGTATATTTTTAAAAATAAAAACAGCTTTTTCAATTTCTAATTTTTCAGAACAGCAATGAGACTGCTATTCGCCTGTTCAAGCGACATGGTTTCAACCAGTGTGGAACACTTCCAGAGAAATTTGGAGACTTCGCTGGATTCATCTTTTGTAAGCCAATCGGCAATTGAGTCTCAGACTACTCTTGAAATAGTTCTTTTCTTGTTATGCACACTAGTGTTTTTTCTTTGTTTTTTATGCACCTTCAGACCGCATAGTATTCTTGTTCCACCCGTTTTCTGTTTCAACCAGTTCTCTCTGTTAACAAATTCTAAGCCTGTTTTATATGCCAACTCAGACCGCATACTTTTCTTGTTTTACCCATTTTCTGTCACAAATCATTAATTTTACTGCATCATTCATTGAATTCTAAGATACGAAAGAAGCCCCCTCTATTAGTGTCAAACACTCCTCTCCATTACGGCACGTTGAAATTTTACATGATTTTTTAATAAATTGGTTTCTAAAAATTACTGTTGTTGTTCTCTCAAAAAGTTCCGTATAGTTGGCAGGGAATCAACGATTGGTCTGAAGTTGGTTTTGATATACAGGGTGGCGCGTAATCACCCGCACTAAGTTAACGTCTTCTGTTTCCCTAACTAAAAGTCAGAATGACATAAGACTTAACGAACCGTTTATTTATATCATTACCAAAACGTATCAACTAAATTTGTCCCATTCAGAATATTTTTTCGACGATTAATGTCTGGCGAAAGCAAAGAAACGCAGCAGCTGAGGCACGCCGGCTTTGGCTGGGAAACTGCTGAATTTATCATCCCCCACTTTCTTAAAAGCCCCAAAAATTTTGTTGGAATTCATGTTGATCTTCATCTTCAAGAACCTATAAACAGAGAGGTCTAATGCATTCAGATTTCGTGACAACATCATCCACGATTTCTTCGATAGGAACTCTTAACATGCCCCGCAAATCACTGTTTTGGGGTTTTCGTAACTAGGAGCCGTCCTAGAACTTTTCAATCACTCAAAAATTAAACTTGACGTTCACCCACAACAACGAAAAATGTTTCCTTTCAGGAAAGCCCGAAAAGTACAATTTAGTCTAACATTGAGACTCAAATCTAGAGATTTGTTCAAAAATTCCTCTTTTCAGTTAACAGTTTTATAAATCAAGATTTTGAAGCTCTATTAAACTTCCACAAAGACAAAAATGTTCAAAATGTCTCTGAAAAGACGTACAATAGTTTTTAGGAATATTAGTAATCGGAACCTTGAACTCTTTTTCAGTCAAAAGAGGTTATTCTCAAAAGTTCATTTACTGCGTGTCACCAGGGGAACACTTCAATTTAACAGTGCCTGTTCTCTAACCCACTACTTTGCTTTTTATTTCAGATCCTTAAAAATCTCAATGCAACGATCTTTCCATCTGATCATCACGATGATGTGTTCAACGATGTTCTCGTTTCTCCAAGACTCACTAGCCTTGCGTTTTTTGAGGACATCCCTTGTGGATTCATCTGTTCCGAGAAGAAACACAATTTTGATGGATCTTCCAACTTCTCCATCGTTAAGATTGGAGTTTCAGAAGATCATCGATCGTAAGTTGTTTATCATTTATTCAATGTTTCAATTGATAAATTTCAGGTATGGTATTGCTGGAGAGCTTTTGATCCATGCTATCAAAGTTGCTGAGCAGACCGACGACGTCAAAATGTTGTCTACACTCGTCCAGGTATATTTTAATAATTTAAAGCAGATTTTTTGTTCTTTTAAGAAAAAATTATATTTGCTCATTCTTTTTTTTTTCATTTCTCTGGAATAACATCTGTTATGCAGAATTCCATGCATTCAAACCCGCCCTTTGTTTTCATCTCGCATATCAATGCCCAAACAAGCCGACCTTTCAACCGGCCTTGTCACAGGTAGAACGCCACGGACGAACGCCGGCCCGTCGCCGGCTGAACGCAGAACAATCGCCGGTCCGGCGTTCAGCCGTCGACGGGCCGTCTTTCGGCCGGAAACGGGCCGGCGTTGGGGAATAAACTGGCCGTCGTTTCTTACTTACTTTTCTTCCCCTTTCAATTTTTATACGAAAAATAACACATTTTTATATAAAACCAAATTTATTTAGAAAAAAAAAGGAAAAATTATAAGGAAAGGGAAAAACTCAAAAATGTCAGAATCGACATTTTAGAGCAAACATCTCAACAAATTAACTAATAAAAAGTTATCAATAGTTCACTCAATAGAGCTCGTTACTGGCGGTAAGGCGTCAATCCGATTGTTGTTCCTTGTCCTGCTCCTGTATTCCATCAGATGAGTAGACGCCGCTGAAGTTGACCCATCTGAACATAAGTAGTTGAAAAATTGCTTTTTAGAGGAGTGTAACTCACTTTCTATGTTTCCTTTGGATCCCGTTCCAGCTTCAAAGTGATGAGATTAACTTGATCTTTTGTTGTCTTTTGTCGTCCTCGATCTTTTTGTTGCCATCGACGATAAGATCTGAAACTCTAAGTTTAGATGAATAGGATCACTTTTCTCATACCTGTATTTCACAATTTCTCCTTGAATGGGAGTTTCGATGGCGGCGGTTTTCTCTTCATCTTGAACTGTGCTTGAGACCCTGAAAATCAACAATTTGTTGTAATTTTTCAAATTTCATCGGAAGCTATTCGGAAAAAAACGAATAAACGAGTCGAACAGTTTTCACAAACAAAGGCATCCATTATCACGAATTTCAAAGCAAGCAAAATCGTTCCGCTCGGTCCGTTCAGTCAAATTTGACGTTTTTCGAAAGATTTTAACGGTCTTTGTCCGAAAAAATTATACTTGACAGAAAAGTCGTGTGGTTTTTCAAAAAAATTCAAGAAATTTTATAAAAATACCAATTTTGAAGTCGTTCAAAACTTTCGAGCGGGCGAACGGATATATAGACTGATGGTGAACGGGGCGGACGATTTTCGCTCTGAATAAATGACTTATTCCAACCACTTTTTTCATGTTTCTTCGACAAATTGGTGAAATAAACATTGATTAACAGTTTTAAACATATTTTTTTCTCTGTAGAGCATGATTCTTAAGAAAATTAATTTTTTTCGGTTAAAATTCCAATTAGGCGATAGGGCAAATGTAAAGTTCGGGAATTTCGAAACATTTATGAGTGAAAAAGCACTAAAATCATTAATTTTGACTGAAAAACTAGGTTTTCGTCAAGAAATTCAAGTAAATCCCGTCAAAAATGAATTTTGACTGAAAAAATCACGAAAAATATGATTTTTCATCGATTTATCGAAGAAACATGTGAAAAATGGCTGAAATACTTATAAAACTGCGTTAAATAATGCATTTTTTCAAAAAATTACCGAAAAACAAACAAAAAACGCGAAAAAACGAGAAAAAAAAGCAGAAAATTGCAAAAAATTTTTTTTGAAGTGCCGCACGTCGGCGGAATTTCGGAGTGTCGTTGTCACTGTCGCACCTTATTGTAAGCAGTGAAGCGTGCGAAATTACAGATGAATAGGCTACTGATATTAACGTAAGAGATATATTTTCTTTTTGATAAAAGTATTAGAGAGGGAATATGTGGAGAAACAGTATAAGTGAAATTATGCATACCGAATTAGGTGAGTAGCCCGAAATAGGCAATCATGATTTTCACATACAAAGAATAAATTATAATGTTTCCTTATTTACTCCATTTACTGTGAAGAACGAGTAAAAAAGTAATTTTGAATACCAGTACACCTTTTCAATAACATACCGTAAACCACTAATAGAATTGCTCCCCATTGCCGAACTCTGATGAGGATATCATGGTTCGCAATGGTTTATTCGGAAAAGTGTCAACAGATGAAGTGTAGCCCTTATTATGAGCAAGATTTCATTAGTTGACACTTTTTCAAGATTTCTAACGGGAAGCGAAATATTATTGGTCAAAGCTAGGCGACCGGGGGCAATTCTATTAAAGTTTTTTCGGACATTCAAATTTCACAGTATCATTCCCAAAAAGTCAAAATTTTTCAGTGATGAACACATCGGCAGTATTTAACCTACTGTAGCATATTATTCATATATTTTCATATTTTTATTTTTCGCCTTTTATCTATCTGTAGGGTATTCTACTTATATTAACTGGTGTGCTCTTCAGTTCAAGAAATATCAGAATATTCATGCTAGAATCTCATCTGAAGTATAAAAAAACTCACAAACCATTATTTTCTAATCAGAAGACTATTTTTTATTCGACCTATTATATCTAACCATACAGCCGTCATCGAGCCGGAGACGGGTCGGCGTTAAGCCGTCAGCGTTTTTTCATCCGCCTTTCAGCCGTCGGTCAGCCAGAAACGGGCCGTCTGGATGTTTCAGTTTAAAATCATTACAAAAGCGGAATTTCTCGGATATTTATCAATATTGAGATAAAATAATTTTCAATTTTAACATTTCTACTTATTTCAAATCGCCTAGCCAATTTTTGTTCGGCCGCCGTTTGGCCAGTTTTGGCCCGTTTCCGTTTTTCGGCCGTCATAGGGACGTTATTCGGCCGTTTGCGTTTCTTCAGTCGGCGTTGGGCCGGAGTTTGTACTTTGCGTTCTACCTGTGGTGGTGTAGCGGTTAGCATGTTCTGTTAGAAATAGAGCGCCTAACAGAGGACGTGGGTTCGAATCCTGCCGAGGCCGATATTTTTTGCTTTTTGTATCAAGATGTTTCGTTTATATAAAAAGAAAAATTGAACTTTCTATAACGCAATTTTTTGATTTTCGGTTTTTGAAATGACATTTTCAAGGTCATGCGAAAAATGCGGAATACGGAAGAAGGAAAAAGGAATAAGGAATTCCGATAATCTCTGCTCTGCAATAACATCTGTTATGCAGGATTCTATTCTTTCCCACTTACCCTTTGTTTTCATCACTCATATCATTGCCCAAACAAGTCTACCTTTCAACCGGCCTTGTGGTGTAGCGGTTAGCATGCTTTGTTAGAAGTCGTTACCTAACAGAGGACGTGGGTTCGAATCCTGCCGAGGCCGATATATTTTACTTTTTGTATCATGATGTTTCAATTATATTTTCCTTCAATTTGGTCAGTTAAAAAAAAGTCACTCTTGTTTTCTCGTTCTCCCTAACATTCTATTTTTCTATGGTTTTTACATAACCCCATCAGGGTGTGTTGTCGACAAATCTCTCTTTTGACAAATTTCCCAAAATTTTGTCGACAACGCACACTGAACCACAAGATAAACATTCTCATGTTTTGTTTTGATCTTTGATAAAAATAGGACAGCTGAACTTTTGAAAACTCAAAATCCCAAGGGATCATAAATTTCCCATTTTTCAAAAGAAGAGGTAAAATCTGAATTAACCAAAAAAGAATCTACAATAACATGTGCATATGCAAAATAGCTAAACCTCCAGTCATAAATGCAAATTGTCGCGCTTTCAATTTTTGGATTATCCCATTTGATCTATTGATCTAATTCTCAAAGTTTTCTTCAGATCTTTCATAATTCACTTAATAAAGGAGATATGTTGTAATAAACTTCTGCTTTCATGACGTGTAATATTGGATTCAATGACATCATTATCAACTACCTCTTTTTCTAGCTTTGCATAATGAATGACTTGATTGTCACTGTTGATTTGATCGCTGTGGTAATTACTAAACATTTGGTGACGAAATACTTAAAAAATAATTTCTTTTCTAAAATTTGATGAAAAAAAATTGATAAAGGGAGATGAAAAAGGCGTTTATTTTTTTCCTTTTTGACTAAACGAAATAGAAATGTGTTTCACCTGGCTTCTGCAATTATAGTCCTAGCATTAACGCTTTTCAGATCTATTTTTTTTAAATGAAGCATAATCGTATTTCCCTAATATAAGAAGCAAAAAAAAATAGTCGGCAGGAATTGAACCCATGTTCTTTTAAGAAAATATTATATTTGCGCATTCTTTTCTTTTATTTCTCTGGAATAACATCTGTTGTGCAGGATTCCATTCTTTCAAACCCGCCTTTTGCTTTCAACACTCATATCACTGCCCAAACAAGCCGACTTGTCAACCGGCCTTGTGGTGTAGCGGTTAGCATGCTCTGTTAGAAGTGATGCGCCTAACAGAGGACGTGGGTTCGAATCCTGCCGAGGCCGATATTTTTTGCTTTTTGTATCATGATGTTTCGTTTATATTTTAATTCAATTCGGTCAGCTATAAAATAAAAATGTCCGTTTTCCGTAACTAATTCCGTTTTTATGCTGCTTCAAAACTGGAAAAGACATACCAACTAATATAACACCAAACTAATGATTTTTGAAGTTTGTTTGCACCTTCCCTTCTCCTTGTCTAATATATGCTTACTCACGCTCTTTTTTTTCCGAATCCATTAATGAGGGGGTGGGGTTGGGGAGAAATATTAAACATTAGAAGTTTCCATGAAATGTGAAAATAATCGGATGATCAACGAATACTGAGAACTGGGGACTATTTCATGAGGATTTTATCTGATACTTGCTTTTGAAACAGAAAAAAGAGTGATTTGACTCCATGTCACCGGCCAACTCCTTACTAAGTATATAACTCCTCCGGTTTATTGGCCTTACACTCTCTAAGCACTGGAATGACTTCCACCGTACACGTTTCCATGCAGGCAGCCCAGTGGTAGAGGATGCACCACCTTTCACAGGTGAACGAGTATCTCAGAAAACGATTCGGCTTATATAAGTACCATCTAGTCTGCAGCCGACAGTATACGGGTTCCGCGTGTCACTATACTTTGTGCAGACAGACTCAAACTCTTTGCCCTATGATCATCTCCACATTCACCATTGTTCTCGGTTAAATGAATGGGCAGGTGGTACGGTAGGGGCAAACGTCTTTTACTGAACTGCCTGTATCTAAAATTATTCTTTAAAAAATAGTGATTTGACTTCATGGCTTTGACTCCTATCTTTGTTTTTATTTCTTTGCAACAGAGCTGAGCGGAAGAGAAAATTCGATTATTCGGAAGAAGGAATGAAAAAACGCCCGGAAGAAGGAAGAAGGAATAAGGAAGGAAGTAATAAAACATTGATTTAGAGGTCCAGAAATGTACAAGATTCGTAATTTTTTCTGTTTCTCTAAAACAAAAAAGTAAAAAGAAAAATTGAGCTTCCTAGAACGCAATCCATTCTTTCACACCCACCCTTTATTTTCATCACTCATATCAATGCCCACACAAGCCGACCTGCCAACCGGCCTTGTGGTGTAGCGGTTAGCATGCTTTGTTAGAAGTTGCTCCCTAACAGAGGACGTGGGTTCGAATCCTGCCGAGGCCAATATTTTTTTGTTTTTTGTATCATGATGTTTTGTTGATATCTTAATTTCATACGGTCAGTTAAAAAAGACGTGCCTTTTCAGTAATTAGTATCGTTTTTGTGCTGCTTCAAAACTGGAAAAGAAACACCAACCAATATGACACCAAACTAAAAATTTGGAAGTTTGTTTACATATTCCCCTCTCCTTGTCTAATAGGTACTTACTCACGCTTTCTCTTTTCCCGCATTCACTAATGAGAGGGTGGGTTTGGGAAGAAATATCAAATATCAGAAGTTGCGTTGAAATGAAAAAATAATCGGATTATCGATGAATTCTAAGGAACAGGGACTATTCCATGAGGATTTTATCTGAAACTTGACGTAGAAACAAAAAAGAGTGATTTGACACCATGGGCCAACTCCTTATTAAGTATATAACTGCTTAGGCTTTTTTCTCTCTCTCTCTCTCTCTCTCTCTCTCTCTCTCTCTCTTTTCATCCTGTGCAATTATTATTGGTTGTTTTATGCTCAATTTTTCATCATTTTTCATATTTAAAATAAAGTGAATTAAAATAAATAAATGAATAAAGACCGAAGCAACTTCAGAAGGATCTATTCATTAGTCACCATTTGGAACAAAGCAGGATCGTTCATGTACAATTCTGCAATTCCACTGTAAAAATATCATTTGTTTTGATAAGAAAACTCATTTTTTATTGTTAGTTTATCCACTCCGTGACCCAGATAGCTCAAATTGAAAAATGTGGTTTTGTCCAATCCACAAAATCATTGTTCCACCCCTTAATTTAGGTCGAACTTGACTCTGAAAACAAATTAATCATGCTAAAAATGTTGATCAGCCATCAATGAAGGCCCATATGGCTTTATTCAGCACTAAATTCAAGTCATCCATGAATTAGGTTAGCAATCAACGATCTTAGAGGTCACCTGAATTAATGCGCCCAAAACGGTCAAAATGAACTCTGGCATGTTTCATGACTCAAATTTAATGCCCAGCGAACATTTTTCTAATTTTTGAAAAGTTTCGACACAATTTCAGTTGACATCTTTTTGATCTCAGTCAATATGTCACCTGTAAACCTTTGTTACTGAACGCTGACGAAACCCTCAGTTTTGAAACTTTAAGACTGTTTTGTTCAATGCTTGAGCTACACATCTGCAGTTGTGAACTTTTTTGTACAACCTCTCCTTGGCCCATTTTTAGGCGTCAGAAAAAGATTAGCAAAAAAACAATAGGAAAATGAGGATTTTTCAGTGATTTATGAATTCACCCTAAAAATGGATCAAGGAGAGGTTGCACAAAAAATTTCACAACTGCAGATGTGTAGCTCAAACATTGACCAAACAGTCTCAAAGGTTCAAGTCGGATAGTCTCCTCAGCAGTCAGTTACAAAGGGTTACAGGTGACGTGTTGACTGAGATCGATAACATATCAAAAATTAGAAAAAAATAGAAAAATGTTTACTGGGCATTAAATTTGAGTCATGAAACATGCCAGAGTTCATTTTGACCGTTTTGGGCGCATTAATTCAGGTGACCTTTAAGATCGTTGATTGCTGACCTAATTCATGGATGACTCTAATTTAGTGCTGAATAAAGCCATATGGGCCTTCATTGATGGCTGATTAACATTTTCAGCATGATTAATTTGTTTTCAGAGTCAAGTTTGACCTAAATTAGAGGGTGGAACAATGATTTTGTGGATTGGCCAAAACCACTTTTTTCAATTTGAGCTATCTGGGGCACGGCGTGGATAAACTAATGATAGAATATTATTTCTAGTACCATTTGAGTCAACATTCATGTTGATAGCCTTTTCAAATCACTGACCTAAATAGCCATTTTGGCCAAAAATCAGGGTGGAACAATGATTTTGTGGAGTAGTGTACGTACTTTTAAAAAAATGTTCGAAACATTGTTGAACAATTGTCATGATTGTGTTAAAACACAGCAAGATTAATTAATTTATTTTTCTGTTTAAGGGTTTGAAGATTTGAGTTTTCCGATGACTTGGGTATCGATTCAGGAAGTCAACCTGAAGATTTATCATTTTTTCAAAATTCATGCTTCAATTAGCCTACCAAAAACTCCTGCGTTGCACAATAATGCTCAGAAACACCAAGCAAAGCCCTTCGAATCTCTCGGAACGCTAGGCAGAGATGGAAGACGGGATTCGGAGCTTGCTTATCTTTCAACGCGTTCTTCCATCCCTTGTCATCAAGGAATTTGCAGCTATTTTTGCGAACCAAGGATTCTCTTCGGAATTTCCAATGATGTGTCATGAAAGCTTGCAGGACATTGGGGCAATGTGGCTTTGACGTGACGTCAGTTGGGGGGAGCAACTTCGAGATGGCAGAAGGTCCTCCAACATGACCGCATCTTTCTTCTGGTCTGCGTCGGTTTTGTCTTGGCTCGAGAGTTGGTGAGGCCGGAAACCAAATTTTATGAGGCCGGAAACCAAATTTTCAGGGTATGTTTACAGGCAAAAACGTGAGAAAAAAGAATTTTTTTCACAAAAAATGTCAATTTTTCATGTTTTTTCTACTTTTTTGTTGATTTCTCGAGTAATCTTCTTTAACAATTGTTGAAAACAAAACTAATTGTGCACAAAACTGTTTGTACTAACTGTTTCAACACATTTCAGGTTAGTTTTTGTTAAAAAAAAAATCAAATCCAGTACCGAACAATGTAGATCATATGTTAGTTTTCAAATTCAGCTTCAGAAAATGTGCCAAAAAAATCCGGTACTTTATTTGATTTTTTTAAAGAAAAAATAACTTGAAATGTGTTGAAATAGTTAGTAGAAACAGTTTTGCGCACAAATAGTTTTGTTTTCAACAATTTTTAAAGTAGATTACTCGAAACTTCAACAAAAAAAGTAGAGAAAACATGAAAAATTGACATTTTTAGTAAAAAAAAATGATTTTTTCTCAAGTTTTTGCCTGGAAGCATACCCTGAAAATTTGGTTTCCGGCCTCATTTTTTACGGCAAATTTTTTGAAAAAAAAAAATTAGAAAAATTCATCTCAAAAATTTTCTCGACCCCTTGTTTGACCCCTTTTTTCATATGTCAGACAACAAGTTACAAAAAAGTTGTTAAGAAGTAAAAATAGCACCCCGATAAGATCTTTAATTTGCTTTTTTGATCATGTAAAAAGTTCAAAATGAACAAAGTTATGCCGTTTTGAAACTTTTTTTTTTTCGAAAATTGGGAAAATCCCAATAACTCGAGTAAAAAATTTTTGGACATAAATCGCCTAAGAGAAAATTTTTCTTTTAGGATGGCCGATTTTTTGCCCCCATAGTCAGCCAATTCCAGGAGTAACACTTTGGAAGCATTACATGTAAGAGGTAAAAATAGCACCCCAATGAAATCTTAAATTTGCTTTTTTGATCATGTAAAAAGTTCAAAATAAACAAAGGTATGCCGTTTTGAAACTTTTCTTTTTAATTTAATTGAAATTTAATTTAATTAATTAAAATTCTCACCGTTTTTTTCAATCGATTGGCTACGAAAATAACAGAAGAATGAGTAAATAATAGAAATAATAAAATAAATTAGTAAAAATCAATGATTTTAGTCGACGAATCCTAGTCAACAAATATATCAACAAAAATCAATTAGTAAAGACCATTCACAAGTCTACCAACCGATTTACATGTCTACATAGAATGAGGGCAGATGCTGCCAGGCGGGCGGCGCGCTTTTTCGATTTCCTCTCACTGTCTTTTGTTTCACCATTTATACACTATTTCTTCTCAAACTCACAACACTCACGAGGGTCTGTGAGAGACGGAGGATGAAAAAGGGAAAGAGCGAAAACACACACTTAGACACACAGGCGGCCTCCAGATTTTAATAGAACCATTAAATTCCAAACACAATAAAGAAAAGCTTGAAAAAGCTAAAATTTCGATATCTCTGAAAAAAACAAAGAAATTTCAGATCTCGATGTTTCAGCCAAAACATGAAAAAAATGCTGAAAATTGAAAAATTCCAGATTTTAAGAGAACCATTAAATTCGAAACACAATAAAGAAAAGCTAGAAAGAGTTCAAATTACGATATCTCTGAAAAAACAAAGAAAATTCTAGATTTTGATGTTTCAGCCAAAAACATGAAAAAAAGTCTGAAAATTGAACAATTTCTGAAAGTTAAAACAGATGATTCAGCCAAAAACATAGGAAAAAGTCCGAAAATTGGAGAATTTCAAAAGGATCATTCTATGCTTCTGTCTGGAACATCAAAATCTTGAATTTTTCTGTTGTTTCAAAGATAACAAAATTTTAATTTTTCAAACTTTCCTTTGTCATGTTGTCACTTCAATGATCCTTTGAAAATCTGAAATTTTCATGTTATACGCTAAAATTTCTTGTGGGTACATTTTGGCCCTAATTAAACATTCTGACAAAGTTAGGAGTAAAAAAAATTTTGAAATTTTTTTGAAAAATTACATAAAAAATTATTTTTTCCTATTCTACTTCTCATTTTATACTTATTCAGTGTAAATTTTATATTTCCAGCTTTAAAATCTGCCCACCTGTCGGCTTATTAAAGGCTGCCAAACAATCGGAGGTGCCGACTATTAGAGTAAATACGGTAATTTACCAAAAATTGCTGAACCTTCTTCAAGTTGAAACAAGATTCATTCAGGATTTTTCAATCTTTTTTATCATTTTTTTTTTGGTTCTGACCCCATAATTTTTGTGTCACTGAAAAAAAGAACACATCAAGAGGGTATAAGATCAGGAAAGCCCCCCACCCCAGACCAGTATAGCCCCCCACTGGAAAAGTCGGGAAAGCCCCCCACCCCCTCTGCATGGAGGACCAGAAAAGCCCCCCACCAATGATGTAAATGCGCTCGATTGAACTCGTGGTGTAGTCCTTTTGGAGAAGTCAAAAAATATTTTTACCCTCTTTTTTTCTCAATTTTTTTCAATTTTTAGTTGTTTTTTCGCCTTATAAATTTAATTTAACACATATTCAACTAAAAAAAGGCTTAGGGTCTGGCGAGGCGCAGCCAAGTTCCGCAAAATGCCCTAGGCGCATAGAGCTCAGTTAGTGGGGGGCTGATCTGTACCCGGTGGGGGTTGATCTGATCCTGTGAGGGGGGGGGGGGGGGGGGGCTGATCTGATCCTGTGGGGGGGGGGGGGGCTGATCTGATCTGGTGGGGGGTCCATCTGAACTGGGTGGGGGGCTGATCTGATCTGGTGGGGGGTCCATCTGAACTAGGTGGGGGGCTGATCTGATCTGGTGGGGGGTCCATCTGAACTGGGTGGGGGGCTGATCTGATCTGGTGGGGGGTCCATCTGAACTAGGTGGGGGACTGATCTGATCTGGTGGGGGGTCCATCTGAACTAGGTGGGGGACTGATCTGATCTGGTGGGGGGTCCATCTGAACTAGGTGGGGGACTGATCTGATCTGGTGGGGGGTCCATCTGAACTAGGTGGGGGGCTGATCTGATCTGGTGGGGGGTCCATCTGAACTAGGTGGGGGGCTGATCTGATCTGGTGGGGGGTCCATCTGAACTAGGTGGGGGACTGATCTGATCTGGTGGGGGGTCCATCTGAACTAGGTGGGGGGCTGATCTGATCTGGTGGGGGGTCCATCTGAACTAGGTGGGGGGCTGATCTGATCTGGTGGGGGGTCCATCTGAACTAGGTGGGGGGCTGATCTGATCTGGTGGGGGGTCCATCTGAACTAGGTGGGGGGCTGATCTGATCTGGTGGGGGGTCCATCTGAACTAGGTGGGGGACTGATCTGATCTGGTGGGGGGTCCATCTGAACTAGGTGGGGGGCTGATCTGATCTGGTGGGGGGTCCATCTGAACTAGGTGGGGGACTGATCTGATCTGGTGGGGGGTCCATCTGAACTAGGTGGGGGACTGATCTGATCTGGTGGGGGGTCCATCTGAACTAGGTGGGGGGCTGATCTGATCTGGTGGGGGGTCCATCTGAACTAGGTGGGGGGCTGATCTGATCTGGTGGGGGGTCCATCTGAACTAGGTGGGGGACTGATCTGATCTGGTGGGGGGTCCATCTGAACTAGGTGGGGGGCTGATCTGATCTGGTGGGGGGTCCATCTGAACTAGGTGGGGGACTGATCTGATCTGGTGGGGGGTCCATCTGAACTAGGTGGGGGGCTGATCTGATCTGGTGGGGGGTCCATCTGAACTAGGTGGGGGGCTGATCTGATCTGGTGGGGGGTCCATCTGAACTAGGTGGGGGGGCTGATCTGATCTGGTGGGGGGTCCATCTGAACTAGGTGGGGGGCTGATCTGATCTGGTGGGGGGTCCATCTGAACTAGGTGGGGGGCTGATCTGATCTGGTGGGGGGTCCATCTGAACTAGGTGGGGGGCTGATCTGATCTGGTGGGGGGTCCATCTGAACTAGGTGGGGGGCTGATCTGATCTGGTGGGGGGTCCATCTGAACTAGGTGGGGGGCTGATCTGATCTGAGTGGGGGGCTTATCTGGTCTGTTGAAAATCTATTTCTGAGCGGATATGAGGCTGCGTGGGGGGCTCTACCCGACCTTTCCAGTGGGGGGCTATACTGGTATGCGTGGGGGGCTTTTCTGATCGATTACCAGGAGGACAGGTAGCGCCCCCCACTACAACGGGTGGGGGGCTATTCTGGTATGTCCTGTGACCAGAATAGCCCCCCATCCAGTAAAGCCCCCCACCCTACTTTTGGGTCAAAAATGTACTGGGTGGGGGGCTGTTCCAGTCCGTGGGGGGCGATAGTGGGGTGGGGGGCTATTCTGGTCGTTTACCCATCAAGAGTATTAGAGAATTTTATTCTTTATTTTTCTATTGTTGGATTCATCTTCCTCCATCTTCTCAAACCAAGATATAAAGATATGAAAATAGTCATTGTCAGTTGATATTGTGCGTACAGAAACAGGTGAGGTCGCGGTCGCGGGGGACGAGGCTATCGGCGACTTCGGCCAGCAGGAATTTCGCTAGGCCACCACAAATAATTTTTTTTCACTCAAATTTTCTTCAATTTGCTTGTTTTTCAAGCTTATTTAACTTTTTTTCATAGTTTTTTCAGTTCCAAAAGTGTTTTTAACCTCTTTTATCAATTTTTATCGAAGAAATTTCGAAAAAAAGTCAATTTTTGAACTAATTTTTCAAGTTTTTCAATTTTTTCTCGATCAAAATTTAATTTCAGGTGTTTATTCCACATTTTTCGTTTGTTCCTCCATTTTACGATCATTTTCATGTCTTGAATATTAATTTCTTTAAAAATTTTGAATTTGAAAAATTAGTTCAAAAATTGAGTTTTTTCGAAATTTCTTCTATTAAAATCAATAAAATTGGTAGAAAACACTTTTGGAATGGAAAAAAATAAGAAAAAAGGTAAAATAAGCTCAAAAAACAAGAAAATTGAAGAAAAATTTTGTCGAAAGAAAAAATTATTTGTGGTGGCCTAGCGAAATTCCTGCTGGCCGAACTCGCCGATAGCCTCGTCCCCCGCGACCGCGACCTCAGCTATTTCTGAATACTCAATACCACTAATAACTCGGTTTGAAGATTTATTCAACGTGTTCTGTATTATGATAATTTCAGCTTTAATTGGTCTTAGTTAGCTACCGAGAAAAACTCAAGGACTCGGCATATCTCCACAAGTTTAGGACAAACTTTAGGGGTTCCACAAGTCTAGAACATGCTAGCCACAAGTTTAGGAGCACATTTCACAGCAGGTCGGCGACGCGCTCCGTTTTTTTTTATTTTCGTTGTTTTTATTTTCCGATTTCGATTATTTTTATTGAATTAATAGTATTTATCGGATTAATAAATACTTTTAAAAATTCTAATGCATTTTTTTACATTAATTTAATCCATTTTAAAAGCTAATTTCGAAATTCAGAGAAAACTATCGATGACCCGGTATCGGATCGCCAACACTGTGCCAAAGCACTTGACAAAAACATTAAATCGTTGCCGCCGGCTATTTTTGAAGGCTTCTGTGGTGAGTAAATTCTCCAGTATCCTTTCTGAGTTCACAGTAACATTTAAAAACGTTTTTACTTCAGAAGTTGGATATGATGTCTTCTACGAATACCTCTCCACACAACTATTGCATGGGAATGCTCAAGAAGATGATCCGTTCGTTTTGTGATTGATTGCTGTTTTTATCATTCGCTCTTTTACTCGGAGTACAATACGAAATTAGAAAGTGAGTTTGAACGAAAAAATGTAAACAATAATCTTAAATGTTTAGGCCGAACAGATCTTGCACGGAAACTCCATACGAAATCAAAAAATGAAGAAAGAGAACATGAAAATGTTGTAATTGATGAGTATTTCCATTAATTTTGCATCAACTTTTTTTTGTTTTCGAAATTTCTGTCATTTTCTTTGTTGTTATGGTTTAAACATGAATGATTTTTGTAAGAAGTGTTTTGAAATTAACAGCGTAACACAAAATTCAGCTTTCACAAGTGTAAGCACAATAATTTACAAGGTTAGGACAAGCGTCCCACAAGTTTAGCAGCGGATTTTGCCACAAGTCTTGCACAACACACAGCCCAAAGTTGTGGTAGATATGCTGCTAGACTTGTGGAGATATGCCGAGGAAGTAGGGTTACGCGGAAGTTTTGCGGGAGACCGATGGATGCTTTCTATTTCCTCTCTTGCCTGCTTCATCTGGCGTTTCTCGCTGAATGATCGTTTGTTTACATTTCGATTTCTATTTCTGCGTCTCAATTTCTCGTTGCGTTGCGGTCGGGCGAAGCGTCTTTTCCGACAGGCGATTGTGTACATTCATTCTCGCTGTTGACTTGTTTTTCCTTGGCTCCTTGTGTATAGGTGGCCTTATTTCTATGATTTTTGCTGAATTTCTTAATATTTCTATTATTTATTTCTACTTTTTCATATTGGATTTCAAAAAAAAAAAACAACCGAAAAATAATGTAAGTATTGTGTTTGTGTGATCACCACCCGTACTAGACTTCTTACATGTAATCTGGACCACTTTCTCACACTAAACCAACATAACTATGAAACCAGATGATAGTACAGTGCCCAGCATAATGACACGCCACCCCCCAAAATTTCGATTATCTCAATTTTGGTCGATCACCTAAAATCGACTTTTATGGTACTTAAAGGACTCATCGGACACCTTCCAAAAATAGCCCTTAATCCGACACCTGTCAATCATAATCTCTCGTAAAATCACTATAAACTGTACTATTACCATAATAATGGTGCTGAGAAGTCATTAACCTCTCAGTCTGCCCTTGATGCCCTTAACTACCTGCTCATTACAAGATCTTTATCAAGAATGGCATTCTAACTATATAGGCCCCTTTTTTTTAGTACTGTAAGTCTACCTAGCTACCTAGCCATTAGTTAAGTATTTTAAAAGTTTATCTCATTTTTTTTTGCACCCTTACTTTTTCAAATTCCAGAAAATGCAAAGACAAAATGGAATAATCGTAGAGGCTAATACAATTGCCAATCAAGATGGCTTAGTAACATTTTTTGCGGATGTAAAATATGAAATCGGAAAATGGGTCTCATTCATTCCCTCCCATCTTTCTGGTGAAAGAACAGTGACAGGAAATCTTCAGTCATGCGATCCATTGGTTCCCACTAAGCTCGAAGAGCACCTTCAATTAGAAGTAGAAATCCAGAAGATCGATAGCTTTATTGGGAAAAGCGTCTTCATTCAATATTCTGGGACCAGGAAGCAATTTGAAATTTCTGAAATTGTTCAAGAGTTTGGAAAGAAGATGGTAACAGGATTTATTTATGCGATCCCAGGTTCGGTGGCCCGGGTATTTGCAATCGGGTATCCGGAAGACTTCTAAATAAACAATTCTCCGTAAGTATTTTTTTTTGAAGAGGGGTACCTAAGTTTAGAGAAGAGATGACAGAAAATTGTTAACTACTGAAATATTGCCCTTGGTAAGGGCTATATTTTGTTAGTTGATAGTTTTTTATTATCTCTAACAGGGACCGAGTTATACGTTTTTTAAAATAGGGTGACCCGGACAAAATAGGCTTTCCGCGTCTCTAGCTTCAAAGTGCTATATCTCGGTCCCTGTTAGAGCTATCAAGAAACTGTCAACTAACAAAATATAGCCCTTAATTTAAATAATATTTCACTAGTTTATAGATTTCTGTTATCTCTAACCGGAACCGAGTTATAGGGCTTTAAATTAGGATACCTGAAGGGACCCGGACAAAACTGCTGTCTGCGTCTATCTTTTCAAAGCGCTATAATTCGGTTCCGGTCAGAAATATCAAAAACTATTAACTAATGAAATATTGCTATCGATAAGGGCTATATTTCATTAGTTAACACTTTTTTGTTATCTATAACGGTTACCGAGCTACAACGCTTCCAAAATAGGGGCCCCTTTTTCCCCTTCGAACCATTTCAATCTTTCAGAACATACTCATCATCTGAAGCCCTCGATAAGTGGATGGAGTTCAATATTTTTGAAAATTCTGGTATCATTTCTCCCCCATCAGTTCGCTTTTGTAATGACTACCCTGGATTCTGACAGAGGAGGCATCTTGAAAATGGAATGTGTGAGAAATAATGAACAATTGGAAACAATTGATGGGGAGGAAGTTATGGATCCAACATGGGGAAGAATAAACTTCGAAAAAGTGTGTTTTAATTTATTTGAATAAAAATTGTATGTATAAAAGTTCTCATTTTTTCTTTTTTTTTTCTTTGTGTTTCAAAAAAAAAAAATTTTTTTTCAACTACTAATTCATTAAAATTGTTAAAATAAAATATTTTAAAAAATTATACCACTACAAAATTTCCTGCTATGTCTCCTCCTGCTCCTCCACCACCACCTGCTCCTCGCTCGGCAATGGACTTTCCAAAGCAAAGTTTGGCCAAGCAAACTCTGTTGCCACCATACGTCTGCTCAACGCCGGGTGAACAGTCCGGCAAAACGGGCATCGCACTGTCCTTTGCGGGGCTTCCCGATCCGGATGTTGATGCCGTGTCCTCCTCCATTGGCGAATGGCCATTAGACTCATGCTTGCCAGTCTCTCCAGACATGACAGACAGATGGAGTGGCCGCAAACTTCTGAAAATAAAATTTGTGATTTTTTGTTTTTTGTTTTTTATTTTTTTTAAACTTACTTAAAATCATTGGCCTGTTGACCGCCGCATTGAATGGGGAGAGGCAGATTTGGCAGGAAAATCTGCCTCTCGGTTCGGCTAACACGGCCGATAATTGTCTCTGACAAACCTATAAAATAAACAAATAATTACGCCCTCCTCCATTTTTAAACTCACACTCAGCTGTTCGGCAGTCTCCGACAACTGCATCTCCAAGCGATCCACCATAAAAAAATTGTTCTGGCACTCCGTCGCCAGCCTTCGCGACCTTTCCTTCAGCGCCTCCTCCACTTTGGTCTGTTCCTTCATCTTTTTCTCCGCCGCCTCATTTTCCCGCTCCAGTTAAGCGACGCGCCTTTTGTATGCGCCCATTTTTTTCTCGCCATGTCACAAAATTTTTCCTACAGTTTCCAAAAAGAAAATTAGACAAACACAAAACTTTTCACTTTTCTAGTCGGAAAATTAAAAGGTGAGAGAATGAATATATTATTCCGCTAGTCCGCGCAACAAGCCCCGCCCACCGACACACGGAATAAAGGGCAGGAAAAAAGTATGAATCAGCAAACCAGAGAACACCTGTATGGTTTTTTGAAAAGAAATTTGAAAGATGAAAGAAAAGGGATAGAAGAAAAGTGTGACTCAAAAATACAAAGAACAATGGCGGCTTTTTTGGAAAGAGGTGAGAAAGAAGAAATGTATGACTAACAAATTTTCAAACATCAAGAAGAAACAAAAAATTGAGGGGAATGGAAATGGGAACATAGAAATAATCACAGCGGGTTGAATATCAATTTGAAAAGAGAAAACAGAATCAGAGAGTTGCTAAATCTGAGATCTCTAAATCTTAAGAAAATATTTTTAAAATTCAGTTTTGTTCACTTTGCACCACATTTTTTTATTATGTTTTTTTTGTTGAATATGATTATTAAAAATTCAGTTTAAAGTTTATCCTTGTTTTAAGTTGAAGTTTTTCCTTGTTTTAAGTTAAAATAAGGCGAAATTTCAAAAAAAATTTTGAAATTTTCTCATTAGATTTCAGGTTTTCGCATTTTAACACTTGCAGGGGAACAAAATTCCAAGTATCAAAGTTCCTAGCTCAGTTTCCGTTAGAGTTATCAAAAATGCGACAACTAATAAAGTGTTGCCCATTGTAAGCTACGTTTCATTAATTGGCATACTTTTGATAGCTTCAATGAGAACTGAGTAATAATCCCTAAAAATGGTAAGTATCACTGAAAATAGTTTCTCAGTATACATGAAAAATTCTTAATACTGACGAACACTCAAATTTGTAAAGAAACGATAGGTATGTTCAATAATTTATTTACAGAAATGTGAATTCAAAATGAATAGTGTGTTGAATTCAGACTGGGACTTGTGGAGTTCCTGCAACAGATGGAACCGGGGGAACAATTCCTCTATTTCCTCCTGGAAGAGTTTTTCCAAGTTGAGAGGCAATGAAGAAAATGTTATAAAGTTCCTGAAAAAAGTCAATACAAGTAATTTAAACAATTCTGAACTCACAACTGGTGATTTGGTTATCGAGTACTGCATTGAGAATTGTAGTCAGAAGAACCTGAAATAAAAATATAAAATGATAATTTATTAAATTAAAACCTCAAATCCTGTTTGTTTAACTAATTGAAGAAGACCTGCAAGTCCTCCATTTCCTCCAAGGATTCCCTCAAGAATTCCTCCAATACCTCCTTTAAACCAAGAATTCCTCCTAAAAGTCCACCAATGATACCTCCGATTCCTCCTCCATTTCCATTACCCCCTCTAATTATTCCTCCAAGACTCGGAAGAGCAGATACAAGAGCAAAGGCAACCCACTGAGCATCTCCGCTCGTTATCATAAATGTGTTAACCACATTCAAGGTGATGGTTGTAGCAAAAGGATCGTGGGACAGAACTACATATATCATCACTATTGATGGTATTGTTTTGTCAAACGACCTGTATCCAGCTGCGAATAGATTGTCCCAGACAGTCGAAATTTCGTAGCTGAATGCTCGTGTCTCCGAAGTATCCGTAGAGCTTTGTGCCTCAGAGAGAGAGTGAGAAAGGATCTTCAGCTGAACCTTCATCAGAAAATCAGACAACTTGCCTTATTCTCTCATGAAAATGTTCGATTGAAGATCGAACGTGACCAATTGATTGATGAAGTCAAGTTATTGGATACGTTGGCGCTTTTCGCGCCGGTTCCGGTAGTGCCGGTGCCACATCAACATCAAACACCAATCGATGGAGGATGCCGTTATTTTGCCCACTCGGTGAAGTAAACAACTACTTTTATCGAACCGAGTATCAACACAGAGGCACTCAGCACATTCATTGCGTTCAAATGCAGATGCCAAGCCCTCGGAGGTCGCCCCTTTTATCGATCAGTTTGTGACAGCCCGAAACCCGGATGAAAAGATGGAGACGGAACTATACAAATTGGTGACTACCGAGCAGACTCATTGGGCTAAACATAGCAAAACGTGCGTCCGGGCTGTTCGCGTGAGAGGAAAAGTGAAGATGACAAAGTGCAGATTTACATTCCCAAGACCACTACTGAGAAGATCATTGATTTTGGATCCGAAAAAAACCTGTAAAGTGCCAGTTGTCAATAATCGGCCATAAAATCTAGCAAGGACAGCTGACGAGGTGTTGATAAATGACTACAATCCAGCCATTTTACTGGGGTGGGAAGCAAACATTGAAACTCTGTATTTTCAAGATAAAAGTAATGAGAATATCAGGATAGGGGTACTACTGGAGACTCCAACCGTCACATACGGAGTTGTGGAAGAGGAAGTTGAAAATTTCTTCACGATGGGGACGGCTCTTATCAGAATGCAAGAGGATGTTTAAAAACAATTCGGTATTTTCAAGGTAGGAATTATTCTAATATCAAATTTTCGATACATCAAATACGAGTCGTTGAATTACGGTTTGAACACAGTGAACGTGGGAACACTTATCTTTCTGGCGGCACAGAAACACTCATATCTGGGTCCAACGTAGATTTATCAGAACAGTGTCAACTAACCAAATGTTGCTCATAATAACGGCTTCATTTCAGTTCCTTGGTCTCTCATCTCTATCTTTTTTTACATTATCTTCTTATCACCATCTATCATTTCAATTCCTTGGTCTCTCATTTCTATCTTTCTTTACAGTATCCTCTTATCAACATCTATCATTTCAATTCCTTGGTCTCTCATTTCTATTTTTCTTTACAGTATCCTCTTATCAACATCTTCATACTAGCTCACGAATGGTTTCATTTGTGTGGTGCTGCATTGGCCAGTTGACATTCTTCGAATGTGAAGAACATCAACTGTTGATCCCCTTCGCCACGTAGAGGCTCAGCACCATGGAAGGAGTTTTTTTTTTAAAACATCATTTATTTGAATAATCTATACGGGATCATAAGAAAAGAAGCGGTTAACGCATTAATCAATTGAGATCATTAAAAAAAGAAATCTTGGAAAAAAATGGCGAAAACTTGAAATTTATTTAATATAATTTTTTCCAGAGCGGTCCTTCTTGACGACGAATGGCGCGTTCTCGTTGAACTTCGTACGCTGTGAATGGAACACTTGGTAGATGGAACCGTAATCCGGTGTTTCTCCGTATGGCTGATCGAATAATGCTCGGAGAATTGGAATCAGAAAACGATCCGAACGCTCCAGAAAACTTGCCGGATTTTGAATCTGAAAAAATTTTAAAAGTACTTGATTAAATATGAAAAATAACTTACGAAATCGAGTTTCTGTTGGGTCATTTGAGCCGGAGTACCCGTGAACGAGACGTTTCGGCATTCGAGCATCACATATCCAAGCATTTCCAAGTCTTCCGTCTCCTGGGCCGATTGTTTTTGGGCCATTCGATGAGCAGAGTATCCGGAAAGTGCAAATTGATAATCGTATGGAGGCGTGCGAATTCGCATTCCTTTGTTCGTGCAAAAACGAACACTCACCCCAAAATCAATCAAAATCACTTTCGATACCTGAAATTGGGTTTATTATAAACAGCGATTACATTTAAAAGCTCACTTGTTGGTCGAACGGCAACATGAGATTCCCCAGTTTCAAATCACGATGGAGAAAGCCAAGGGAGTGGATTTGCTCCAAAATTTGCAATGCGTGAAACCCGATCTTCATGGTGGTTTTCGCGGAGTATTTACCACGTTTCAGTTTGTGGAAGTCTCCAAAATAGATGGGCATGACTGAAAAATTATTAGATCAGTTAGAAACAAACGGATGATGCTCACTGATAACATTCATTTTATGTTTCGTTGCGAAGTAGGCGACCAGTTCGGGAACGCCATTGACGCTCTGCAGTTTTTGGAGAATTCTAGCCTCTCCAATGGCTGTCAGATCATCTTGATCTCTTGACGAATCATAGTCATTGACTAGTTTTGCAGCTTTCTCATCTCCAGCTTCAAGATCTTTCACTTTAAAAATTTGGCCATATGCCCCATTTCCCAAGTGCTTGATAACTTGGAAGCGTTTGTTGAGGTTGTCACCATCCTTGAACTGAGCCATTTTCCAGATCTTTGCAAAGAGTTAATTCACTGCAAAGAAAACGATAAAGGCGACAAAACCAGGCTGGAGCAGCTACAAAAAAGCAACGAAGCGCCAATAGGTCAATCATGAACGATAGAAGGTTAAAAAGTTTAAACTCTGGAATGATATCCGAGCTTAATCCGTCAAAATCTTTAAGTTTCAGTTTATTGAAAACGTTCTTGGCAAACGTCTCCGACTTCGAGTGTTTCACTACGGTCAACGAATTTCACCTCTCGCGTATTGGTACACTCAACAGGCAGCAGAAGAGAAAAACTCATTCACAGCCATACAATTCAAGACTACAGTAATAGAAATGAATGTTTATTTACAAGCTTTTTAACCAGATTTAATACGATTTTATCTTCCTTGGACGTTACAGCTGGTTTTCAGCTTTTTGGAGTTGAACCCTTATTCTCCATTGCCCGTAACAACCATGGTAGTCCGATGAACTGCCATCTAGTTGACAGGGCACAAATTCTTTTCGGATAGAGTCAGTCGAAACTGACAGTAAACTGCTTTATTCAGAGTGTTCTAATAATTGCACCCCGCCTTGCGTTGGGGTATAGTTGCATGTATTAGCTCCAGTATTTCCGCAGTTATCCATTTCTGGATTCCGAAAATTTGTGAGAAGGGTTTCCAGAAGCTTGCAGAGGCCTAAACAGTCATATACAAGCTCTAGGCCATATACACAACACGTAGGCATTTTCTGGACGAAAATCTGAAACTTCATTTTTGGAGACCCCTCCCACATATATAGGTCATATCGGATCCGATGTACCCCTAGACCACGTGTATGCCTTTTACCGCGGTCAGCGGGAGGCAATTAACGTGAGCACACGCTTACTCAAAAATTTTTTTCAAATGCTCGAAATTTTTTTTAAAAGCTTGGGGCACGGTAACGGAGTCGTGGAAGCGTGCACACATGTTACCATGATTGAGGGAACGTGAGCACGGGTCACATCGCTTGAGGGAACGTAAAAAAAGTTTCAAAAATTTTTCAATTTGAAAGTTTGAGAAAGTTATGGAAAAGATATTTTTAAGTAAGTATTCGTTGCTTAAACTCAAATTAAGTGTTAGGAGGAAGTGTTCCATCCGGTTGAGAGGTTCCAAGAGAAAGTTCTATGTTTCTATTACAATTTTGAGTGGAGATGCGTAAGGAAAGGGAAATTGAGCTTTTCCTATTTCCTGGTATTATTCACATAATTAGACGACTCATAACTCGGTTCCCGTTATCAATAGCGAGAAAGTGTCAACTAATAAAATGTGGCATTTATTATGAGCAACATTTCATTAGTTGACGCTTTTTTGATATCGACAACGCGAACCCAGATATAAGTATTTTTATAGAGTTAGTAATTTGAGCTTTCCAATTTCCTGGTATTATTCACATAATTAGACGACTCATAACTCGGTTTCCGTTATCAATAGCTCAAAAGCGTCAACTAATGAAATGTATCATTTATTATGAGCAACATTTCATTAGTTGACGCTTTTTTGATATCGACAACGCGAACCTAGATATAAGTCTTTTTATAGAGTTAGTAATTTTATTGCTACATATTATGGGTGCCCGTAGGCAAAACGATCGTGTCAGAGGATTGTGTCTTAGGATTGTGTCTAGCGATGCAGTTGTACTCGAAGGTATTGAACTTCACAGTGTTTTTAGTTTAATATTATTTTGCTAAAACTTTCCCATCAAACCTCATACTGTCAAAAGTCTACTATCTCCCTTTTCATATTTTAACTTATGGACTGTTTTCAGTTTTCCACATTCAGCACAACTAGCAAACTGGAAATTAGGATAATATTGAAGTTTTATTGGAAAATCGTCTGGAAAAATTTTCTGAATTTTGTTATTTTTTTTATTATTTTTCTTATAGAAAATAAAGTACAAAAGCAAGAAAGCATTGAAAATCGAGAAGAAAAAGTCTAAGGTTAGTTTTAATGTTTTGCTAACTCTGAAAATATGATTAATGTCCTTTTTTAGGAAGTAAAGAAGATTCGGGACATGTCGGGTCGGCGTCTCGCAGCAAATGCGGAAGAAAGTCGCCAGAAAGAGGAGCTGGAACGAAAGTAAAGTTCGGTACGGTAAAGTTCGGTAAATTTTACCGGTAAATGCTGTTTATGGCTAATAAAAAAGCTGACACGATGACGAGGACATTGTTAAGACATACGATTGTTTTTTTTTGGCTGGATTAAATTTATTAGGCGCTATGATTAAGGGATGCATAGAAATGAAGAGAATTTGTGCTCCAACCTATGAAAAGGGGTTCAGTTAGGCATTTTCAGTGAATCTGAAAATTTCCGGGACATTTTTATGCTTCCAGCATTTCCCTGTCATTTTCTTAACTTCTTAAACGCCCATAATTGAGAATTTGAATTCCAAAGTCAATTACAGCTTCCTGGAAGGCGAAATTCTTGTATCCGCAATCATTAAAATATTTTCGATCAATTTTTACCGAAATTCATTTTTACCGGTAAATTTCATTTTTTTTACCGGTAAATTTACCGGTAAAAGTTCGGTAAATTTACCGAAGTCAATTTTTACCGGTAAATTTTTTTCCGGTAAGGCACACTGACAGTAATTACGCTATTGGTCAGTAAGCTGACTTATTTGGAAACCTCTGATTTTCCACATTTAGTTTTCGTCTTCATCGGCCTTATTTGTTCTAGCAATTTCGAAAATATTTATATTATTTTCTTTTTTAACTTTCTCTGCTTCTAATGTTTTTGTATTCTCAATAATTTTCTTCGGACCTTCTATTTGTTTTTAGCATATCTGATTCACTTATTTTCTTTTTTAAATTCCTCTGCTTTTAATGTTTTTGTATTTTCTTTTCACATCATCTACTCATTCATTTGTTTGTTTTAGAAATTCTCATTTCCTTTTCATTTCAATTTTCACTTTACCGTAGTTTTGCCCGTTTCTCAGAGAAAGATTGTTATCGGGTTTCAAGTTTTTCAGGTGGAAACAAGACACGAAAATGCCGTTTGAAAAATGGAAGCGGCTGGCTCGTGAAATGAGTGAGTGAATAGTTTGATAGATGGCAAAACACAAGAAAAATGGAAAGGAGGGATGAAATTTGAGAACTTAAAGGATGAGCATACGTTATATCCACTGCTAAGATTTGATGAGAATTGGGGAAGTGGAACAATCAATTTCTTAAATTTTTTGAATTTTCTCAGTTTTTCGTTACTTTTTTCGATATTTGCAATGATTTTCGCGAGAGGAGAGATTAAAGAATTTGAGGAGCTCTCTGAAAATTCTTCAGATTTTTCAGAATACAAAATAAATTCTCACCTTCCAAATTAGTCGAGTTATCCAAAGTCACCTGATCACATTCTGCGGGACTTCTTCGAATTGCTTTCAGATACAAACACAATTTCAATTTCTCACGTGTCACTTTCTTCTTCTCTCTTACGAATGTTTCGTTTCTAGTGGTTGACAACTCACTGTGTGCATATGTCTATTTCTCAATTAGCTTCGGTGCTGCGCCAACAAACATAACGAAATTGACCAGAGGGCACACACAAACAATGACACTTATTCCCTTTTTTAAGTGGCAAAGTGCCTATTCACATCTGGCGGCTAACATGTGTTTATTTTGGTTATTTAAGCTTTTCCAAATGAGTGAAATAACATATTCGAAGTACTTTTAAAGCATTTATTCTTTCGTGGAAATAAATTATATGATATACACCGGAAATAGTTGTTCAATCACATATTAAAATATAACTTGGATTCTAGATTAAACTTTTTGATTGTTGCTCTGAAGATGTGCTTCATTTTCTCGGCTGTTCGAACAGTTCTTCCTGGATTATGAGAATCAAATGGGTCTTCAATGAAAACTGATTTTGAACTATCTTTCGAAGCACTTGAACTCATTATTGAGTTTCTGAAAATATGACAGTTTGAGATGAAATATTTGAAAGAATACAAACCGATTCTTCACACAACCATCTTTGACTGAGATGTTACAACCGGCGAAATCAAATTCCGAGTAATAACAGAGAATTTCCAAAAATAATTGAGCAAGTTGTGCATTGCTTTCGGAAATGACTGGAAGTCTTCTTCGAGGTCCCGAACCAAAATCCAGCTCTTTTGGAAAATTTTCTTCGCTCTGAGCAATGAAATTATCTCCTAAAATAGTAAAAATTGAAATGAATAGAAAAGATAAATTTGGTCTTACTCTCATAAATTTTCATTAAGTTTGGAAGAATCGGAGGAGAAGTTCCACATTGAAGAAAATGAATGACGAGAAGAACAAGAGCATAACTGAAAAAAGAGAATCAAAATCCTATTTTTGATGATTCCTACCTGTTGAAACCGCCTTTTTTTGGATTTTTGACACCCGTACTATCAGCCCATTTCTTTACAGTGAAGCAAAGAGGAGCAAGTCGAAAATCACAACTGAAAGTGAGATCATAAGTTCAAAAATTAAATTAAAACTTCAAAACTTACAAAGTGAGTTGTTTTATCAAGAAACAATTACCGTAGAAACTCTATTAAATGGTCACCTTTAATTGAATGCCAACCTCTAATAGAGTGCCACCCTAAGCCTCCTCTGAACAATAGAGTGCCACCCTCTAATTGAATGCCACCCTCTAATATAATGCCACCTTGATAACAGTTATTGATATCTTTCGAACTCGATTAAGATTTTAATATTATTAATAGTTGTTTTTTCTCATTTTACTTGGATTCTTGTATGGATTTTAAAGGGATTTTAGTGAAAAATGTTCTGAAAAGAAGGAAATTTAACGATTTCTTAAACTGAGTTTTGGAGTTTAATAATAGAGTGCCACCCCCTATTTGAATGCAACCCTCTGATACAGTGCCACCCTGGACCTCTTCTGAACAATAGAGTGCCATGGCCATCTAATAAAGTTTTTACGGTAGGTCTGAATAGGTCTAACTAAGTCTTAATAGGTCGGCTGTTTTCTATCAAATCGTTACCAAACTTGAAACACCAGTTCTCAATACGATTCTGTGTTGAATGGAAAAAAGACGGTCCAAAAAGCTTCACTAAGAGCCGAATAATTAAGCTCCAAAAAATTCTTAAATAAATTATTACACTTTTTATTACATTATTCATTACTGATTTTCCCTAAGCTCCGACCACAAAATGTTTTCACGTATACCTTTCATATTTTGGGGAATAGGCAGCAAATAATCATACTCAAAAAACTAACGAATTCTAACAATTTTACCAATTTTTAAAATCACCTTCAGCCCAATGTTAATAATCTCAGAGACTATTTCTTATAAAACTAAAGACTCTTACCTTTATTCCAATTCCATACGATGATATAAAATGTACAATTATAATAGATTAATCAGAAAAAATCAATAAAAAAGGCGAGTATTCCGAAACTGTGCCATGTGTATGAATATGCATGAAATGAAGCTAGTTTTCGCCGGAAGAGCAATAGGCCGTTTTCCCTCTCTTTCTCGCGTCTCCAGCTTTTATGCAGTATTTCACATACGCATTTGCAGAGAAGGACACACATTGATAAATTCTTCTCTTCAGTATGCATTCTATTCGTAATGTTTGTTTTGTTTTGTCGTCTGCGCATAAAATCTTTCTCTACTGTGTTTCAGTACCTGGTGGTGGGCGCTGAAAATTTGTGATCTCCTTTTCACTCAATAGGAAATGGTGGGAATGGGGATGTGAAGTGTACTAAATTGGCATTTTTTGATAAGTCCGAGTTTACAGAAATTTTTTTTCAAACTTTTTTCGAAAATTGTATGATGAATGGTTTTTCACTAGTTTTTTGTGCAAAGTTCGGACGTTTCGAATGTTTTAAGAGGCAATGCCTAAAATCTTCTAGCAAACGATGTCACAGATCGGTCAAACTGTTACCATTCATCTGATATTGAAAGTATGGGTACCCTATGTTAGTCTAAAAACAACTCCACTTGATTTTCCTCCTTCCACAGAGAAAGTGACGTCATCAGAAGAAAAAAAGTCAAAATCGTCAGTTGTGAAGATAGAGTCCTAATCTTTTCAGAAATTCAGAAACATCGGTGACTATTTTCGTAATATATGACTACAGGGTGGCTCATAAGTATGGAGACTTTTTGCTTTTGAGTAAACTAGCTTTCTGTGACTAGAAACATCGAAATTTCTCATACTCCTCGCTGTTTTTTAAAGATTATGGTAGTATACAAATAGTCAGTAACAATATATCTCATAATTTTTTTTTCAATTTGAATTTATACCAGCTCCAAAAAGCGAGAATTTACTGGTACCGTTTTTGGTGCGCGGAGGTCTGTTGTCTCGTGAACATACAAAAACATTTTTTGATTGGGATATAATCAAACCGATACAACTATCAATTATGTTTGTCAATTGGTCCTTTAAGATATTCCGAGCATCAGTTCGGAATTTTTATCATCCGCCTACGTGTGGAGTTGTTTGATGCCAAAAAGACCATATTTGTCGATTTTCTTGTACGAAATGGAAAATTTGAACAAAATCAAAACTTTCAGTACTTTTTCACGTTCATTGGAGTTCAAGAACATTTTCTAATAACATTATTACATGTGGGAAACCATGACCTTGTCTCACGGGTCGAATATCACAAAAAGTGATTTTGAGTTAATTTGTGCGGATTCGGAGGTAGCGAAATGAGACAAAATTGTGAATCGAAAACAAATTCCAATGACCTTGATGCTTTTGATTCTTTAAGATGAAGATACTGACTCCCTCCAATTTAACTTTCAAGTCATATTAAAAATTCCTTCTCAAGTTACGAAACTAAGTTGACGTTTACTACCCCCGGCGCCAAGCAGAAATTTTCTCAGCACGCCTAGAGACGTGGAGCATAGAGGAAAACTAAAACATCAAACTATTTTATTCAAATCTGTTCTATAAGTGTCTGAGTAACTGAAAAAAAAGTCTGGTTGGATTCAGGTTAATTTCTGCTTCGAGATATTTCAATAAACAAAAGTCTCCATACTTATGAGCCACCCTGTAGTTTGGATCTGGCTTTTCCGCTCAACGCCCACACTCTCGACTTTTTTCCTTTTGGTTTGGGTTATTCCAGTAAAAGGGTGCGACATTTCTTGTTACAATTCATATGGCAGGTGTTCATATCTTCATTTTTGCGCTTGCTTAGATTCCGTGCCATTTCATACTTTGAGAGAAGAACAGCTGTTAACTTCTATCCGTTTGAAATGTCTCTAGTTCAAAAATGAAAGGGAATAGCATTCAATATAACCTTTATTTTAGAAACAACTCATAATAATATATAAAATCTTTTTCAGAAAGCAGCTATCCGTTTTCTAGATAAGTGTACATCTAGAATGAGAACGGAGCATTTGACTATGAATCTGTTCAAGCTATTCAGAATCATAACAGATCATATCTAAATGGTTACTTTGACAGTTTTTCGCTGAGCGGTGATAAGTCAAAAGGTCTTCCAAGAGGACAGGGTGAATCGACACTAGCACAAAAAAGGAACACGGAAATGCTGAAATTCTGAAATTCCATCTAAAACCCTGAAAAAATCTGGAAATTCTGAATTCTTTCAGTATATTTAGTGTCTGAATTGTGTGTTTAAAATCTTGATAGATCCAAAATTCTGATTTTCCAAAAAAAAAAAAAGAAAACAAACAAAAAGATAGTAAGTTCTGAAATTCCAACTAAAACCCTGAAAAAAAATCTGGAAATCCACGGGGGAGCTGAGAAATCATTTTTAGGCTTTCTAGGTCATCAGGAATTAACCTTCAAGGGTTCTTCTAAACCATTGAGGTATCACGCACCTACCCAAGAAGTTTCATCCCGATCCATCCATGGAAACAAAAAGTACATTTTCCTCATGTACAAGGACAGAAACTTTCCGAATTGCTGGAATAGGAGGATAGCAAGAATTATCACCCCGGACCAAGGGTGATCATTGAGACTATCGTCAACGAGAGCGAAAGACTCTCGTAGACTCATAAAGCTACCAGACCCCCTCGTCGCGAAACGACGGAATCACACAAAGCAAGAGGGTGTCGAGACGACATCCGACACAAACACGCCATAAAGCATGCTCATGCCTTCAGTCATTAAGTCCTAACAAAAGTGATTTTGGTATAGCCGCCACGTTCCCCAAAACGAACAGCCATCGCTTTTATCCTTTTTTGGACATCTCAACGAGGAACATTAGCATTTCGACAACGCACAAGTGCATCATCTTACAAGGACCTTACAATATTTTACATCACCTTCTTCACTTATATTTGTTAATCCAATATAATTACCTTCCAAAAGAAATGCCATCTGTCCTTCCTCTCCCATTCCAAATGACCCCTCCCCCTTCTTTGAGAAAGAGATACTGAGAAATAGTACGTCCCTTCTTGAGAGACGCCGAGAAATTCTTGCCGAAAAGGATGAGCAGGTGTTCACACCTCTATAAGTGTCTTCAAGTGCGCTCCATTGCACTGTCTCTGTTTCTCTGTCGTCTCTCAATCTCTCATCTTGTTCTCTATTCTACCATAGTTAGTCATTCAGTGTCGCACTGCATTGGTTGTAATAGCACTGTTTTGTGACAAATGTTTTCTTGTTAACCTACTGGCTGGTCGACTCGTCTTATGGATTTCTTCAAAATTATTCTTCTATTTATCTATTCATTGTCTATCCGTAGTTCGACTTCAAACGGTTTCTCGCCGATAGATTGGAAGCGAATGATGTTGTTGTGCACAGAGATTCTCGTGCGGAGCTGACGGTTATTAATAACCCAACATTCACAAAGTAAGTGTAATACAAGAAGATTATGTTCCCCACTCGTCTCCGCCGAAGACGCTCTCGTTTTCGAACGCGTCGTTTTGGCAATAGCCACCCTCCGCCCCGACCAAGCGCTCATACATGAGTGCGGCGCCTCATCCCGAATTTTATTCAGGGTCCTACCTTTAAAAGAGAAGTAGTTTTTCTATTTCTTTTTTTCCTTTTTTAATTCTTAAATTTTCAGGGTCGGGGAGAGCCGTGCCGGAAAGGGGTCTATCACCCTGTCTCAATTTTATAAATTGAGGCACGGGGTGGAGGATATGGATCCGGAGCAATTCATGCTCTACCACAAGGGGGGAAATTCCCCCTCCAATTCGTGAGGGTGGTCAATTGCGACCCGTGAGTTTTCTTTTAACGTTTTCTTTTGATACAATACATTTTATTTCAGGCCTTCACAGCACGCTGCTGATGTGGAATGGAGGAGGGAAACCTCCAGTCTAGTGAAGCTGGACAAAAAACGCCAGTGGCGGTGGCAATTATTAAGGAAGGCTTTAAGCCTAGAGGCGTGAGTTTTTTTTTTTGAAAAAAAGTATTTCTATTAAATGATTTAAAAAAATAAAAACTTCAGGTTGCCCCGTCGGAGGAGCTGGTCGCCAAGCTGCGAAAGCTGGAACTCTAAAATGCCACCACTGCTCCACACACACATACGAAACACACACACACATAAATTAAATTGTTTTTAAAATGTTTTTTTTTTATATTTTCTTAAATATTTTTTTTTAAATATTTTTAAAACAATATTTTTTAAAAGTAAACATTTTTTTTAAATAAATTTTGTTTTTTTAAGTAAAAAATTAGTAACAATAATTGTCTTTGAGAAAATTACGAATGAATGAATCGTCGTTTGTGCTTTGGTCAAAAATGTCACAAAGTGTACCGAACGCATATCCTCAAGCCATCATTGTTTGCATAAAAATACAGTATCCACCACATGTTACTTGACTAGATTTTTGCTGCTTGTGTCGGTTCCGGACCACTCTTTTGTAGCGCTTCATGAATTTGAGAATGTCTGCATTTGGTTCTTCGTTAAGGGAACAGAAAAAGTTGCATGTTTTCGACTCGTCAACAAAAATACTCTGCCAATGACGACCTGGTTGATTGGAAGAATCAGTGTTCACTACAAGGCCAAATTTTCGCTTTGTTGTTTTGATGAGTGCTAGCTCATCAGAACTGAATACTCCAATAAATGTGTTTTTAGAATATTTGTCATTAGTGATAATGTTTGAAATTTGATGTTGACAAAGCGTGTTTTCTTTTTTAATCGTCCTAAAATACCCAATTTAAAGGGACTTATGACCTTTTGGCTACCTCATCCTAGGCCACGTAACCCAATTTCAAAAATTTTCCAGATGAAAAACTAACACCCAGCCGAAGTCAATCAATACTACCACCAATGGAAAGCTGTCCACAAAGCCTACCGTAAGATGATGCAACGACCTACCAATCGCCGACTTAACCTTATTTCCTAAATGGGCCTGTTGAAACTTTCACAAATCATGGAAAACAACAACGCCGTCTCAAAATCTTTGCCGTCTTCAATGCGGATAGAGAGGTCTTACGAAGAAAGATGGAAGAGAAGAATCGAGGATTTAAAATTGAAACAAGAAGAGGATCAACAATTGGATCTGGACAAGTTGCTATTCAAAGAAGATCATTTTTTGAGACGAGGAGAGCTATCGGGTTTTGGAAAGCTCACAACAGTCGACTGCATCATTTGGGATGAAGTTTGCATGACCGAATATCGGATTTTGGAAAAGATGACGTGGCGGCGGAGTATCTCAAGCAACTCAATGGGGTTTCCAATTCAATATTTTTTTTTCTATTTTTTTGACATGAAAAATTGAAAATTATTAATAATCTTTCGATATAAAAATTATAAAACTTAACGAAACCTTACTAATACTTGCATGAAACTAAATTTGAAACAAAACAATCAATATTAAAATTCAAATTTATAAAAAAAATTTCAAAAACTGCTAACCGTTTAAATTCAATTTTTGAAACTATTAAAAGTCTAAATTTTGTAATATTTTTTCCTGTTTCAGGGTGTTTATCAAAAAAAAAACTTCAATTAAATCTCGATTGATTACACCGTGATACTTTCTATCCAAAAAACCAATCTCCTCTTCGTTCATTCTTCTCGATCTTTGATAACATCCATTCATCACAAACTTTAACCTAATCTAAACACAAAAACAGTTTTTCATAAAATGAGCCACAAATCAATTTTCAATAGAATTACAAGATGAAAAATCAATTCTATTCAATCAAGAGATACTATTCAACTGGTCAATGAGCCCTATACAGCTAAAGAGGTGGAAGAAGAGAATATAAAGATTGGAGGAAGTATCAAAAATAAGAGAAAGAGACCAATGGATGCTTTCTAGTTCCTCTCTATTCTGCTTCGTTTCTCGCTGACAGATTGTTTGTTTGCGTTTCGATTTCTATCTCTGCGTCTCAATCTCTCGTTGCGTTGCGGTTGCGTGAAGCGTCTTTGCAGACTGGCGATTGTATCAAATTTAAGTCTTCCTTAAATTGCGCTTGAGTATAAACGCTTTCTAAGCCTTTCAATGTAAACGTTTTCCTATTGGCGTTCTTAATCTTATATCGAATGCTAAGATTACTGTACCTCTCCAATTTTCAGCCCCGCCAACTGTCGATTAGAGACTCCCTAATAGACAACATCATCGCGGCATGGGAGACACTCGAAGAAGCGGGACGCTTTGTGAAACCATTGGATGGTCCCCTCCGTGAAATGTCGCTCGAGCAACTCCAAACTCTATTCCAAGAATCTGGAGCAGCTCTGGCTCATTATCAAACTCAGGAGGCTCAGGCGAGAGCAGTGATCGGAGCTCGAGATCCGACTCAGGAAGAGCTCTCCGCGATTATCAATGTCTTCACGGGATGGTCGACACTAACGCCGAATGATGCCACCTCTCATGGACAGTTCGATAGAGATCTTCGACAACAACATCGCAGTATGAAGACTCGAGTCAATCAAGGACAAACTACTTGGGCTCAGGAAATGTATATGACTCGGGGAAATCTAATGGGTGCTCAGCAACAGAGACTAGCTCAGCAAAAGGAGGCCGGACGACGTGTTCAAATGGTATGGGAGGAGGAGACACAGGAAGGAGATGGAACGACAAGCTAGGATTAAGGAGCAAGAAGAGCGTGCCGCAGCCGTGCTTGGACAAGTGGTAAAGTGATGTTTATATATTTATATTATAATACAAACAACTTAAATAAAATGTTATCTATTAAGAACCGGAAATTGATAATTGCAATTTCAATTTTAAAAAATTAATTAAAACCAGCAGAAAGTGAGAAAAGAGAGAGAGAGAGAGAGAGAGAGAGAGAGAGAGAGAGAGAGAGAGAGAGAGAGAGAAAATTATGATCGGCCCGATTCCTTACGACTTGTAGTCTCTTCGGCGTTGTTGGTATCTTCTTCTGCTCTCATTGGAACGATCTCTCGATGGTGCTCGGATCCTTTCCCGTTTGGTCCGATGTCGATCGCTCCGGGTTTTTTTTTCATTTTTTGCAATTCTAATAGAGGGTTTACGGTTTTGTTCGGCATAATTAACCTGCTGATGACATATTTGATTCATTTATTTGGACGCGACAAAAGGCCACTATCCATAAAAGCACAACAAAAAAAAAGTGAAAAATGAACAGCAAAAATTGACAATTGAGTGAAAACAGAAATCAACAATCATTTTTATTGAAAAATTTCTTGAATTCTGAGGCCGTATTCATGAACGTTTTCTTTTTGGAAAACGTGAAAAGAAAATGGTAAAAATAAAAAGAAAACGTGTAAACGGTATTCATGACACGTAAAAAAACAGGAGACCAAAGACGAGAGACGCAGATAGTTGGACGAGCGGGAAAGGGACAGGAACGGGGAGATCTCTGAGAACAACAAGTCTGCATCTCTCAGGATTACGTGTAATTTTTTGACTATGTTTATTTTCGCCGAAAATTCCACTCGTTTCTTTGGGAATCATACTGTTTACTTCTGTCTTTTTTGGAATGTCAAGCGGGAAGTTATTCTTCAAGCTGAAATAGTTGTTTTCACTGAAAAATTATGATAACTTCACTTCAAACTATGGTTCAATATTCTGGTTTAAACAATAATGGCCTTGATGGTTGTCGTGAAGGAGTTAAGTCAAAAAAAGTTGAATCCAGAAAAATGCATAATACGGAGTTGATCACCGAGGGATGCTGACCTTCAGTAGATATTTTTTTCTAAATTTAAGAATTAATTAAAAATTGTTAACAGTTTCAATAAATCAAAATACCGGAGATTTGGGAGTGGAAAGAAAAAAGAAGACAAAAAAATTGTTTGGAAGCAAAATACCTCGGTTCACAGAAGAGATAAAGAAGAGATAATTGTTCACTTTAAAATCAGCTATTTTTTGTTAGTTGACAACTTTTTTTATATCTCTACCAGATGCTGAGATATTAGGAGTTGAAGTTCCGTATTAAAAAAAAGATCGTCATTGTCTGCGTCTCTTTTTCATGGAAGCGTTACTTGAAGCGAAATAACTCGGTTTACAGTAGAGATAGCAAAGTATTGTCAATTAACGAATTGTACACCTTAAAACGAGCTATATTTTGTTAGTTTACAACTTTTTTATATCTCTAACAGTTGCTGAGATTTGAGGTCCTGAAGTTAGGTACTAAAAATGAGTTTGCGTCTCTTTTGTTGGGCACGTTTGTTTTGGATTAATTTGAATTGTTTTTGTCTCTCCAACCGTAACACTATCTCACCCTTTTCTGTCGAATGTTGTGGGCACTTGTCCGAGAGGACTACGCAGCGTCGGTCGTGGTGAGATATCTATGACGAGAAAGTGTGTGTGCCTTTAAAAAACAGGAGACAGTAAGGAATTCCGCAGGAAAAGTGGTTTCGGCGGATTGTTTTTGGAGAAAAGTGATGAAAATCGATAATTTCAGATAAAAAATAAGAAAAATAGACGGATTTAGTTTTAAAAAGGTGAATTCGTCTACCAAAACCGAGGTTTTTTGATACTTCATGTAAAATAGGTCTCATGGGTCATTTTGCAGAAAAGAAAATAGTCGAGGTTCAAAATGTTTCTCGTTTCCAGCCTGGTGTATCTCTTATTTTATAATTTAAGTGCCGTTATCAATACAACCATATTTTTCATACTTGCGAAAATCGTTCAAGGCCCGGCCCGGCCCGGAAGGCCCGGAAGGCCCGGCTGGGTCATTTTTTTGCGAAAATTTCAAAAAAAATTCGAAAAAAAAAATTTTTTTTTTCCAAATTTTTGAGAAAAAGTGTTATATTGTTTCAAAACATGTAAACTGTGTAACTTAGTAACAAAATCAACCACACACACACCCTTTTTCAACAAAAAATAGGCTTATTTTTCCAAATTTGAAACTGGCGCCAACAGTCCGGGCCTTCCGGGCCTTCCGGGCCGGGCCTCCCGGGCCTTCCGGGCCGGGCCGGGCCGGGCCTTGAAAATTCCTGTCAAGGCCCGGCCCGGCCCGGCCCGGCCCGGCCCGGCCCGTCGCAAGTATGATATTTTTTAGGTTCAAATGATATGAAAAATTCATATCAATCTCAGGTTCTCAATATTCAGTTCTCAATATTCTCATCAACTGAATTATCTTATTCATTGTTCAGGCCGTGCTGCGCACCAGTAATAAAAGTACTATGTCTCTCCAATCTTAACGTTATATGACCCTTCTCTATCTGCCACATCTCTCTCATCGTCTGGCATCTCTCCCTTCCATACAGTCTATTATGTATTTGCCTATTCGACCGCACACCGACCCCTCAACCACCCCACCGAACGAATCATTCATTCATTTCTGTTATGGTGGAGGGTCGTTTTCCCTCCTTTTGTTGAGTCTCGCGTAATTGAGGCTCTGGCTATATTGATTTTTCTAAAGTATATATTTTTTTTCTATTTTATTTTTCTATTATATTTGTTCCATTTTATTTGATGGAATTTCTGCTTGAATAAGGTGAGTATTTGAAAATTAAATGAAAATTATTCGTTCTGTTAGAAAAGAATGTAACTATTTATCAAAAACTATAGCTTTCGAAGTAAAAAACAATAAATTAAAAAAAACTGTAAGGAACATTTTTTGTCAATTAGCCCGAGAGGTCCCTGGGACCATTCGAAGAGTGAACAAGGACACTATCCACTATGCCAAACGAAAAAACCAAATGTGGCAGGCAGTTTCCGTAGACACAGTTCCCTTCGAAGTTATTTAGAAAACGTGGATTCCAATTCATTTTCGACCACTTCTACCATTTTCAAGCTTATGGAGCTCTGTTTTAAATTTATCAATTACTCTTGAAATTTTAAAAAGTGTAAAATTAACTTAAATTAAAAACTTTGCATTCACATAATTTTTTGAAAATGTCTAGTTTTCATCTTCTTCAATAAAAATGTTTTTTAATTCAGATCTCGAAACAAAATCCACCGAGAAAAGCTCGCTACCAAGCTAGCTACCACATCCCCGACTCGATTCCACCGACCCGGGAAACATCTCCGGTTGCACCAAGGCCACCGAGAAGATCGACGAGAGGAAGAACTGAGGATAGGGTTGTGGAGCCAGTTGTGATGGTACCTGTCCAGATGGAACCAGTACCGATGGGACCAGCTGAAGATCAAGTTGCTCATCTCGGGGAATTTGTGAGGGCTACTATCGATGTGTACTTGCCCACTTTATTCGTGAGTTTTTTTAAATTTAGGCTCGGCATGTCTTGGCTAGGCTTGGCTATGCTTGGCTAGACTTGGCTAGGCTTGGCTAGGCTTGGCTAGGATTGGCTAGGCTTGGCTAAGCTTGGCTAGGCTTGGCTAGGCTAGGCTAGGATTGGCTAGGCTTGGCTAGGCTTGATAAAATTGGAAACTTACAAATTTAATTTCAGATCAAATTCTTCCACAAGGAATCGCTGGAAAACCTGCAAAAGATCACCAAACCAACACCCGAATTGAAGATCTGAACAAGAAGAAGAAAGAAGGAGGCCTTGCAGCAGGAGATCTTCATGAAGCCAAGAAGTACAAAGAGCTGGTATTGAAAACTGTAAGGATAAAGGAATTTTATCTTAAGTTAATAATATTTTTTGCAGGCACGCCGCAGTCGGTCATTTGTTTTTGACTGTACCTGTCCCAGCTCGAGCAAATGGAAGGTCAGTGAAATTAAAATTATTCAAAAAATTTCCTTACTCCAAAAAATCAGAGTTCTCAAATTACAAATTCTGAAATTTTATTGTGAGACTTTGTGAATTTTTTTATTTGAGTCGAAATGTTCAAAGAATCTTGTTTTTTTTTTGGACATTTTGATTAAATTTTTGAGAACATTCAGTAAAGTTCTTAAAGTAAATCAATCTTTTTTAAAATATCATATTCTACTCATTATTTTTCAGGAAAAACTCAATGTCGAATGGAATGGAATTTTTATTTTTTAAAGTTTATTATATTCAATAAATATTAATAATAATATAATGTTTCTTCTTATTTTGTGGATTAGAGTGGTGAAAGAAAACCATATTTAACATTCCAATTTTTTGTAGACAACTTGAAAGACAGGATTAAAACAAACAGGAAACCTGGCTTGTGGATGAAAAAGAATACGAAGGAGGTTTCGTTGACGATTGTGTTGATCCTGCTTGCACAGGCGATAACATAGCCCAAGATCCCCGGACAAAATGCAGTATTAAAGTGTTATTGAGGCATGAGTGACAGTTGCAAACAAAATGGATCGTTTTTTCTTTAGACTAGTCTCACAGTGATTCATAAGTATTTACTTTATTGTTCTTCACAAAGGATTTTCAGCAGTAATAACAGTCAACTTGACTAACTTAATGGAATGTTCATTCTATCGCTCTTTCTTTCTCCCAAATACACTTTCTTCCCCTTCGTTCCCGTAAAAAGAACTTTTCCGCTTCCTCTTTCTTTCCTTTTCCAATTTCCTCACACTCCCTTATTCATTCATAGGTTGGTGGTAATCGGTTCTGAAGAGGTGCTAAGTGGTGGTCCCTCATTCCATTTATCTTGAACTTGGCATAACTGAAAATTTCTTATTGTCAAGACACGAAATTACTAAATAAAAACGTACTCTTTTTTGAAATTTTTCCAGACGAAGACTACACCATCATCCATTTTCTTTTTCATCCATTGAGAAAAAACGTCTGGTTTGAACTCCAGTATTGACCCATTCTCGACTCATTGGTTGGTATCGAAAAACGGGAACCATTGATTCCATGAATTCCTGAAGCTCTTCGGCAGATGAGAACGGAATCTGCTGTTCAAAACGTTTTCGGATTCTTTCCGGGGTATCGATCTCGTCGGTTGAATCTTCATCCTCGACTAACTCAACGTTGGATGTTGCGGGTTCTGCGGAAGCAGAACGAGGCGTTGGTGGCTGATCCTAAAATATAGTTTTTTATTTATTTTATAAAGACAGTAATACAGCTGATTTATTTCTTAGTTCTCCTTTCGATAAATCAATATTGTCTCACTTAAAATATACATAAAATAGAATATAGTACCGTTCAAATGTTTATAGAAATAATATTTTCCAGTTGATTTTCACCCACTTTAGTCATTTTCAGCTGTCTTCAGGGGGGGGGGGGGGGGGGGGGTTCGGCTCTCGTGTTTATAAAACAAATTTAAATTAATAACTTTGCATTCATAGAATTTTTTGAAAATGTCTATTTTTCAGCTATGCGGCGTTTTCTGACTCATACCCCTTTTTCGGTCGTTTTCATTTTGCACTGAAAACGTGAAAAAACAGGTGTGTCTCAGAAAATGCAGCATAGCTGAAAAACCAGGCATTTTCAAAAATTCTGTGAATACAAAGTTGTTAATTTAGTGTTGTTTTATACCCTCAAAAATTTTCAGATTGATCGGAAACCTGGTGGCCAAGCGGGCAAAATGACCGAAAACCAACTGAAAAACCCTTTTTTCTATAAACTTTTGAACGGTACTCTAGATGTGTTTTAAAACCTTTACTTTTCGATTTGGTATTTCAATATCTTTCTAAAATATAAAACTTCGCGAAAACTTAGATAATTATGTTTTTAGTGTGTTAAAATTTAAAAAAAATAAAAATTCGAAAAATTAAAAAATTTGATGGACTGTTGAATTGTTGATGTTACGAAAATAAATGGCCGCCCTATTGAAAATTAAATTCAATTTCGGCTCTCAAATTTGTCGTTTTCGTCATTTTTCGGCCCCCTGGCGTATCATTATGTGCATTATTTTTTCTTCATTTTTCGATAAATACCATTTTTCTTTATTCTTGGATTTTTTCATCAAATTTTATAATGGTAGTCTAAAACAAAACTGGCACCAATTTCACACATTTTCTTAAGAGACAAGAAATTAACCACTCATTTTGGAGACATTCGAAATTTTCGGGGGTGGCGTATATTTTTAGTGCGTTAAAATTTAAACGGAAATACTCACATCATCCTCAGCCTTCTCTTTCTCTTCTTTGTCCTCCTCGTCCTCTTCATCACTAACATAATTTTCCATCGGTTTTACGGCGAAAAAATCAATTTCATCGAGATCAGATTCCGGAACAAACAGAGATAGATCCACTTCTTTTTTCTTTGGTGGTGCAGGAGTATACTGAAACAAAAATCATCTAAATTAAAAAAATTACAGTTTTCTGGTAGGAAATTAAGAAAAATTTCATGAAAAGTTTAAATATTATTCAAAACTTACCACTTTGTTTGGGAATCTCATTCTGCAGAACAATTCATCCGCCTTCAGAGCTCCATTGATTGCAAGATGAGACTCGATCAAAGTGACTTTCATCAGAATTAGTAGCAATTTCTTCTCGGCTTCATCATCATTGAGATCCATCATTTTTTCCAAAAATTTTCGAGGACTCCAAGAAATCATGAGAATAATGGGTTCTATACAGAGAGCGGTATAAGATCAGGAAAGCCCCCCACCCCAGACCAGTATAGCCCCCCACTGGAAAAGTCGGGAGAGCCCCCCACCACCCTCCGCCTGGAGGACCAGAAAAGCCCCCCACCAATGATGCAAATGCGCTCGATTGAACTCGTGGTGTTGTCCTTTTGGAGAACTCAAAAAATATTTTTACCCTCTTTTTTTATCGATTTTGTTCAATTTTCCTTGATTTTTCTCAATTTTTTCAATTTTTAGTTGTTTTTTCGCCTTATAAATTTAATTTAACACATATTCAACTAAAAAAAAAGGCTTAGGGTCTGGCGAGGCGCAGCCGAGCCCCTCAAAATGCCCTAGACGCATGGAGCTCAGTTAGTGGGGGGCTGATCTGTACCCGGTGGGGGGTTGATCTGATCTGGTGGGGGGTCCATCTGAACTAGGTGGGGGGCTTATCTGTACTGGTGGGGGGCTCATCTGATCTGGTGGGGGGTTGATCTGATCCTGTGGGGGGCTGATCTGATCCTGTGGGGGGCTGATCTGATCTGGTGGGGGGTCCATATGATCTGGTGGGGGGTCCATCTGAACTAAGTGGGGGGGGGGGGCTGATCTGATCTGAGTGGGGGGCTTATCTGGTCTGTTGAAAATCTATTTCTGAGCGGATATGAGGCTGCGTGGGGGGCTCTACCCGACCTTTCCAGTGGGGGGCTATACTGGTCTGGGGTGGGGGGCTTTCCTGATCGATTACCAGGAGGACAGGTAGCGCCCCCCACTACAACGGGTGGGGGGCTATTCTGGTATGTCCTGTGACCAGAATAGCCCCCCATCCAGTAAAGCCCCCCACCCAACTTTTGGGTCAAAAATGTACTGGGTGGGGGGCTGTTCCAGTCCGTGGGGGGCGATAGTGGGGTGGGGGGCTATTCTGGTCTTTTACCCAGAGAGCTGAAAATGAAAGATGTTAAATGAGAATTATCATTCAATATTGATGGTTTTGTTAGAAATTATCGCTTAGCAGGTAAAATATTGGATAAAAAAATAGCCAGAATATTTGACATTTTTACAAACAGGGAATCATTTACGAAAAAACATAAAAACTTGATGTCAAAAGAAATTTTTCAGCCAAAAAGACTCACCTCCATTGGTCTGGCTCATAGAACAGAGTCAATTCTCCATTTTTCTCAAGGCTCTCTTCCTTCGAATTATTAACTTCATCTCTTTTCTGTTCTCTCAGATTCAACCGCGAGAGAGAAAGTTGAATGTCTTCGGCAGTTTTTTCTTGTTTCCCCTTTCTAGTGTGAAGATTTCCACATTTCGGATAAAAGCGATTCTGAAGACGAGCCTTGTCCTGTTCTCTTTAATTGGAGGTGTTTTCTGTCGCGGTGATTCACCACGACTCAGAAAAGATCAGTCGATCAAGAACATGTTCCAATTTCGGAAACACTCTGGCGCCAACCAATTATTTACGCATGGCGCCGCTCCTTAATTAAATAACGATCGTAACAATGTAATTCAGTCAAGCGTCAATTGCAACAATTAAATTGTGTCCCGCCACTTAAGGAACCTGACTGAACGGAACTGGATATGATAGTATTTAAGCAGCTCCTCATAGTGGAAACCTCACTTGTCTACGAATTACCCACTACGACTTCCCCTCAATTCTCCAATTGCTCTGCTTCCCTACCGTCTGCGACAACCCCCTTTTTCCCCATTTTTCGCCCCCATTCCTATTATTACTCTTTTATATTCAATCCAATAAATCATCTACCACTGAACCTTCTAAACCGATACATCACACGGGGACACATATCAACATCGTACCCCGTTTTCCATAATTAAAAACTGAAAAAATTTTTGTTTTAGACACCGTTTCCCTCTTTTTTTCTTTTTTTAATTTTGGGACAAGGCGCAGCATAAGTTTAAAAGGAAAAAAAATAAAGAGAAAAAAGAGCTTAGAAAATGAACGGAATACTGAGACAGAAATACTACGTAAATCGACCCCAAGCGGCGGGTCTCGAAACGAGGGTGGTCGGTTGCGGAATACGGTCACACTCGTTTCGACTGTGTCAATAAAAAGAAGAAGACAAAAGAGGTCGTCAACAGAACAGATGGTCCCTCCTCCAGGTGTGATTTCTCTCGGCCTCTACATGTGCACACTATCTCTCACTTCCCAACAAAAAATGACAGAGAACAAAGAGAGTGCACCTTTAAGAGTGTATTATCTTGATCTTTAAATATCTGTTTTGTGTGTTTTATAATGAACAGAAGAACGATAACAATCTAGATGAGCTGAAACATGGAAACGGAGTCAGACCGCGACGCAAACCGCGACGCATCTATTTTCAGAGACATTTATTCCTTCTCTCATTCATATTCTCACTCCTTGTGACGTGATGTTGTCTTCATTTTCTTTTCTCTTTGTTCTTGTGATGGTTGCCAGAAAGATGAGATTTATTGACTCTCTTTTTCTGGTCCTTTTTTACTTCTCCCATTATTTCATTACCGTTAAGACTGCCACATCATTTCTCTTTAACTACCCTGATCGCGAGAGTTTGCTTTGCTTGATGCTGAACTATGCCGCGTATCTTTCTTTGCCGTCATATAGGAGAACCAATTGTTAGATCAGGAGTAAACGTAATTGTAAATCATTCCATTGTTCCATTTTCTAGGAAAAAAAAGTCAGTTTCCGAAATATCACTTTCCAGTTGTTTTCGCTTCTAGATACTGTCATTTTGATAAAACGATTCAAAGCATTTCGTTTAATCTCTTTTATTATATGCCTTTCAACTCGAGAACAACGACTTCTCAGATTACTACTCCGTTTTCATTTTTTTTGCTTTGATAATTTTTTTAATCGGAAAATTCTAGAAAAGTTAATTGTCAATCTAATATAATTCGTATTTCAGAAACTTCGCTCAACTATCAACCAAAATGGCCGTCTACATGACCTGCGTTATGGCAGTCACTGCCAAACTCGTCGCGTGTGTTTCGAAAAACGCACCGATCCCTCCAGTGCTGGAGTTTTTTGGGTTTGAGGCCCCGAAAAAAACAAGAATCAGTCAGAAGATGGCTGAATTCCCATGTGGAATCACCATGCCTTGGAAAGATCGGAAAGAAAGTATTAAAATAGATGAAACAATATTTCTAATACTCATTTTTTCAGTTATCAAACGAAATCGAGAAAATCAGCTCAGCGGGAGCTGGATACCGGAAGATTTTGACTGCGACAGCCAGAAAGTTCGAGGTAGTCATCCAGAGGGCGTTTCCAGATGTAACAATCTGGCTAACGGGCTCTCTGCCGCCGGAATCGATCTTCGGTATAACATCGAAGAGAGAAAGTTCGAGACGTTCAGGATCGCCGTTTCGAGCTCTTCAGAAAATTCATGAGAGAGACGATGACGATGAAGATGATTCAGATGATGAAGATTATGTATCAAAAATTCCAACTAGGATTATGGATGCCGTGGATACCCTCTTCAAACACATCAAAAATTCTACTCTTCCATTCGGCGGCGTCATGATGGTTATGGGTGGAGACTGGCGTCAGATTCTGCCAATTGTGGATGGAGTGAAAGGTCACGGAGTAACCCATTACATCTTGAAGAATTCGGCAATGTGGGATAACGTTGAAAAATTTCAATTGACTGAGAACAAGAGAGCACAGAGTGATCCGGAGTATGCCAAAAAAAATTCTGATGGTTGGAGATGGCACCAATTACATTGACGAGAAGAGACAGATGGTCTACATTCCTGAGGAACATATCGAACGACGAAGTGATAAACATCTGGCTGAGTGGGTTTTCCCAGATGTCAATGATATCGCCTCTACGAAGACTGCTGCGCTCCTCACCACTGATAATAGGACCGCTATCCGGCTCAATGAAACAATCTTGAATCGACTCAACGGTGAAGTTTGGGAATTTCTGTCAACTGATACTCCAGACAAGGACAACGGAATGATTGTGGATCCAGCAGTTTTCGCTTCTGAAACTCCATCCATCAGAAAAAAAAACACCTCAGAAATATTTCGGTGGAACAAGGGCTTTGCAACGGAACGAGGCTCACGATCAAGGAACTGGGAGACGATGTAAGTTTCATTTTGACAAAATCATTTTTGTTTTTAAAATCAAAAAATCCTTCAAAAAATTAATCCCTATAACCTAAAATTAATTTTAATTTTTTTTATTTTCAGCTTCTCCAGTGTTACGTTAATAATCCAACTGACAACTCGCCGAAAATCGTCTTCCTCCACCGAATGCTGATGGCCCCAACTGGAAAAGGAGCAAAATCATGTGGATTCAAGAGACTCCACTATCCAATCCGATTGGCGTATGCCATGACTATTAACAAAAATCAAGGTCAAACTCTCTCTCGGTGCGGATTGGTTCTGCATTCATCTGTTTTTTCGCATGGCCAACTTTATGTTGCCATGTCCAGAGTACAGAGGGGAGCTGACTTTAAGCTATGGCACGCTCCGAGAAGATATTATGTCCAAGACGACTATTATAGATTTGGATGTGAAGGAATGTTGGTGCACAACGTGGTTTTCAAGGATGTTTTGAGAAAGGAAAAAGTGAAAGACGTCTTGGAGTCACTCAATCCTCCACCACCATCCCCAACCAGAATGGCACAAGATCCCCCACCAGAGCTCCATCGAAGTTTGTCGTCTTCTCGGTCATCCAGTAGCAGCCATATCAGTTCTGATGAAGACTCAAGAACGCCATCAAAATCATCTGGGAATTTCGAAGGAATCTCGAACTTCTTCAAAAAAATAAAGAAGAGGATATCCAAATGAAGGCAATAATTAATGATAATATTAATAATAATAATAATAATAATAACTCTTTGTTTTTTTTGTTAATTGAAATTTTTAAATAAATTAAAAAATTTAAAAAAAAATTATTTGCATTTTTCCAGACACCATAAATTTTCTGAGTCCCACATAGCTGAAAAACTAAACATTTTTGTCTGAAAATTACATTCAAACCCATCCCAAACACATTCTTCTCAATGCCTCTCAAGTCTTCATTTCGACATCTGAGTTCTATGATTTCGCAACCGCTCACAAGTGCCGTACTTTTTCATTCTTATTCTTGATGTAGATTCGTGTATATAGTTTGATATTTCTTTTGAAAGGAAAATTTATTTCCTTTTTTTAAATGGAACATTGTGTAGCAATCGTGAAAATGTATCTGATTTGTCACATGTCACATTAGAATTGACGTGGAGTGCATTGTTCACAATAAGAAACAACAGATGTGCATTAGAATGACTCAACAGTTGACAAACTTTTACGGAGGCAGCAAAAAGATTTAGAAGGTGTCAAAAACTGTTTTCAATCATATGGTCAATGATTGGATCATCCTTCTCTCCTAGAACTTCTATCCTGTCAGTAATATGAATTGTGTTGATAAGAATAGGATTTCTGATGTTGCATCTCAAGAAACAATGGTTTCCAGAGTATGGTCATAGTGTGAATTTACAATAAAAACCTTATTGCATAGATTCAGTCAAACTTGGACAGAAAAAAATGAAAGTTGCAACGAAATTAAAGACCCAATGCCCATTATAACGACATACATGGGGAAACCCCTAAATCCTGAGCTTTCAAATAGAAATCCTGTGCTTATTTTGTGATTCCAAGGTCAATTCCGTTCAAACACATGTTTTTTGTCACAATTCCATTCATAACTGAATGACTTTTGAACGGTAATAGTGCAAAATTAACAAAGAAAGGGAAAATCTGAAAATTTATTGAGTTTTCAGTCTCTATCGAATCTCAAAGTGGGTCGTCTTGTTAGGACTAGTAAGTTAGGACACTTTCTAACACATACACCTCAGTTTCGCTCATTCCAAATGATTATTTTTGAGTGAAAAGTGAGAAAATACTCGTTTCCTGGGGGTATCCTATCTTTATGCCGCTGCCAAAAAAGCCACTTTTTCTAGGAACCGATCAAAAAATCGACGGAACATCCTGAAAAATTTGGACCAGGGGTTTTTTTTTTTGATTTCAAAACGAATGGCACTCATAGATTTTCATGAAAATTTTTAGTTTTCCGAGGAACGCTAAATTAGGGGGGTGTCCTATATTTATGACGCTCACGCGCCTTAACTTTTTCTTCATCTTCCGAATTCTCACCAACTTCTTCAGGAATTTTGTTCTCTTTTTTGGAAACTTCAGACTTTTTCAATCAATTTCTCCTCGTTTACAGTTGCCAATTTTATCATTAGCCTTTTAATCTCTCAATTTCTCGTCGTTTCTCAGCTAATTCCAATCTTTTCTTCTTTCTGGCAATGAATCTGGATTTTCTCTTGTTCATAAATCACTAAATTCCCTTCGTGAAGTTATATTTCTACTTTAAGATTTCATCCATCAAGTTGTTACGGGTATCAGTAAGGTTTCTCTCTGACATATTCGATTTGGCCTCTATTGCATCCACTTGTGAAACCTTAGCTTTCGATCAATCTTTTTAATTTCGAGTTTCTCCGAATTCGATTCCTCTCTTTTTTTTTTTCAATTTTCATTTTCTTCATCTTCTTCTCCATCTCCTTCATTTCCTTCTCCAATTCCATCGATTTTTTTATATAATTATAATATTTTTCCAGTTTCTTCTGAGCCATTTTCATCTCCTTCACAGCTTCATTGCACTTCTCGGAAGTTTGATGACATTTTGAACAACACTTTGATTCTCCTTCTTTCGGTTCGACATTCTTTCCCACAGGAATTTCTATTGGCTTTGGCGGCTCGATTTTGGGTTTCGGTTCTTTTTTCACTTTAACTTCCGCAAGTTTCTTCTCCATTATCAATTTTTCCAGTTTTCGTCGGGAGCTTCCGTTCCGGTTTTTTCACTTCTCCAGTCTGGAATTCCTCCGAAGTGAGAATCCACAGAAAGGATTGTTCTTAGCCGCCTTCTTCGGAACCGGCTTGGCAACCTACGAATTCTTCGGCTCGTTGATCTTTCTCGGCTCCTTGGCGGTGCTTTCAGGCTTCGAGTTGGCTTTAGATGGCTTCTCCTCTTTTTTCTCCTCCTTCTTCTCCTCCTTGTTCTACTGCTCCTCCTACTCCTTCTCCTATCATCCTTCTCAGTATCCTCCACCTTTGTCGGGAACCGATTCTCGATTGGCCGAATCTTCTTTTTGAATTTTTGGATTGAACTCCTCAAATTGATGGCTCTCCTTTTCTCCTCTCCAATAAGCTGCTCCCAAAGTTTCTTGTGTCGTTCGAATTGATCTTCTTCAACTTCTCATCGAATATTTGTCGAGTTCATCGAGATTCGGAGGGAAATCCGACTCAAATATGCGCATCGCAAGAGGTGGCGCATGGGTTCCGTTCAGACAATATCCTTGATAGATGCATCTGTCCTTGTTGAGTTTCAGCTCATCCCCATAATCAATTGAAAAGAAGCGTTTCTAGTTTCTTTCAACAATTTCGATTCTCTAAAAAAAATTCAATTTTTTCAATTTTTTAAGCCCGAAAAAAATGCCAAAATGCAGGAAAAATAAGCAAAAAAAAAACCGTTCGAACCGCGGAAATTCGATAATTAACGAAGAATTTTACCGGAAAAGCAGCGAAAAACTGATTTAATAGCGTTTTTAGGAGAAATTTAGAGAAAAATTAGCCGGAAACCCGAGAAAAAGCCAAAAAAGGGGAAAATTCCGTGAAAAAACCGTTCGGACCGTGGAATTTTGATGATTTACGAGGAATTTTACCGGAAAAGCAGCGAAAAACTGATTTAATAGCGTTTTTAGAAGAAATTTGGAGAAACATTTACCGAAAACCCGAGAAAAAGCCAAAAAGGGGGAAAATTCAGCGAAAAACCCGTTCGAACCGTGGAATTTTGATGATTTACGGGTAATTTTACCGGAAAAACAGCGGAAAACTGATTAAATAGCGTTTTTAGGAGAAATTTAGAGAAAAATTAGCCGGAAACCCGAGAAAAAGCCAAAAAAGGGGAAAATTCAGCGAAAAAACCGTTCGAACCGTGGAATTTCGATGATTTACGGGTAATTTTACCGGAAAAACAGCGGAAAACTGATTAAATAGCGTTTTTAGAAGAAATTTAGAGAAAAATTGGCCGAAAACCCGAGAAAAAGCCAAAAATGGGGGAAAATTCAGCGAAAAACCCGTTCGAACCGTGGAATTTCGATGATTTACGGGTAATTTTACCGGAAAAACAGCGAAAAACTGATTAAATAGCGTTTTTAGGCGAAATTTAGTGAAAAATTGGCCGAAAACCCGAGAAAAAACCCAAAAAAAGAGAAAATTAAATGAAAATATTGTCTGTTCAAAAAAAGTGAAACCCGCGAAATTCAAATCGAACCCTCGTTTCGATTTACGAGGCTCCGCCCAAATAGTGATAGTGTGCACTGCCGCCACAATGAATATGAGAGACGCAGACGGTTTTCATATTTGGGCGGAGCCTCGTAAATCGACACGAGGTCCTCTTTGCTTGATCTGATGCGCGCCGACCACCACACACATCACCATCCGCGGCCGCCAGCGAAACATGTGGTCGGATGGCGCAGCGGGTAAGGCTTATGTTGGTAGTCTGGTGGGGTTGGGTTCGATCTTTTCATAGGGTTTTTTCTTTTTTTTTTTCTTTTGCATATTTTTAATTAATGTTTTCAATTTTTTTTTTTAATCAAACAGCACTTTCTGGTAAATTACCGAATTTCGATGAGTGAAGGATGTGAAGGTTGTTTAAATTATTGGGCTAACTGGGATACAGTGCCATGCAAAAAGTATACGAACCGGGATTATCCAATCGACACCAAACTTGATGGGATTATGAAAAACGCTTAAAAACGAGTGTTGATAAGTTCGGAGTCAGTTAAATATAATTCGTATATTTTTGCACGGTACTGTATGTGACCTAGTGGGGATCTCCAGAAACACATGAAAAATTGGATGATAAGTCAAAGAGCTAAAGTGAGTATTGAACTATACATTTTAAATTTAAACTCTGTAGTGAATTTTATAGGGCATCCATGCGTGCGACGAGAGTAAAAACGCCCGCCGCCCTCTCGTCGCCCTCATCGCCCGCTGCATCGCCCGCTCGCCTGCCCGTTCATCGCCCGCATTCTCGAACGATAGTCTACTGCTCTAATTGCGCGCCGCAGTTTCGCGCGCGTGGCGCAGTGACTAAACGTTTGGCAGTAATCTGCAGGGGTGGAACTGTTCGGTTCGTTTCCGCTACTGAAAAATTATCTTTGCCTGCTTTGAAATACGAAATTGAGCGATTTACAGCGGTTTTTAGTTCTCAAATTAGCGATTTTGATGCATTTTTTCTTTAGAAGTTTCGAGTTCGAAAGAATTTTGAATTCACAAGATAAAAATCATTCTGAATCCGTAAATGAGTTAATTTTTATCAAATTCCATATAAAAAAAAAACTTTATCCCCGAATTTTCAGAATTTACCTATTTTTTCTGATAAAATTTGAAAAAAAAAATATGTTTCAAATGCAATTACTTAGCCTCCCATCACAGAAAAATAGTTTCATCGCCCGCATGGATGCCCTAAAATTTTACGACAATTTGTTAGCAACTTTGTTAGAAATTTCAAATGACTATTACAAATTTGAAACTCGATAGAAGCTGAAAAATTCATGTCTGAAATTATCACCCCAAATCGGACCTTTTCCCTTTTGAAACACCTCAAAAAACGGGTTATCAGCGGTTTTGATCCCGCAGTCTTGTCTCCGCCTCTCTTACCCACAATCTGGCATGACAGCGGCTGGCCGAATGGTAGAGACCTTGTTTATCAGACACCGTATTGCTGGTTCGAACGTACTCTTTTCCAATTTTTTTGGTTTTTTTTCTCGAGTCTCAAAATACAGTCAAAAGTCATTTTTGATAATTTTCCTCTTCACAGGTAGTTTGAAAGAGCTTCAAAAAGAAAACCATCAATTTTTCTCAAAATTTTCGAACCAGTAATATGTCGTCTGGTAAACAAGGCCTCTACCACTCGGCGAACCTCTGTCATGCCAAATTGTGGGTCATAGAGGCGGAGACATGACTGCGGGATCAAAACCGATGTTAATGCAAAGAGAGCCTAAACTGAGCTGTCGGAAACTCAGGCCCCTAAAACATGACGGACTGAGCTAAAACCCTCTGAAATGCCTGAAATAGAGAAAGAAGACGACAATAACACGGTGTTTATCATTGACCCATTTATTGAGAGTACGAAATGATGAAATAAGTCAAAGTGTGCTTAGAATAAGTCAAAATGTGCTTAGAATGATATCTAAGATTATTTAAGATTTGGGCAATATCTCTATCATGAAAAATTTTAATTGTTTCACATTGGAACAATTTTTCTAGTAGCTAGCAAGGGGAGCTAGATGGAATAGGCACTGAAGTTCTTAGAAATGCTGGGGCACCCATTATATAAAATATTGAAAGAATCAAAACGGTTGGATTTTATTTTGTGCAGTTGGATACTCAAGTTTTTCAGAGAACGTGTCTTAAATTTAAATTTTGATGGGATCAGAAAGTCTACGAAAAAGGGCTCTGGTAGTGTGTATATTTAAGCGAAATTCGAAGAAAAGATTTTACATAATTCTTATTTTACATATTTCTTACCTTTATACACTCTGTTGTCAAGTTTCAGGTCAATCGAATAACTAGTAAAAAAGTTATGATGAAAAAGCTTAAAGGATATAGTGCTATGACCAGCGCTGTAGATAGGAATGAAAAAAATCTTTTTAAAAAGCCTTTATTATTATATTGGTTATTGCAAGGCAAAAAAATATAAGTGCGGATGCTAGAAGATATAATTTCTTGAAATATTTTAAGTGGTATTAACATCAAAAGCTGGTTATTATTCTATCATTCTCTATGCTCCTTGAGGTAGTGGCGTCGCACGACAGAGATTTGATTGAATACCAATTTACACTTTGAACATGTGTATACAGAATACTGCATAAACTCCGGGTTAAATTTCGAACCATAACCAATGATTTCATTCCGAGCTGTCCGAAGAACTGGACTAAAATCAAAAAAGGAATAAAATCAGATAAATTAATTGAAATTTCTTACTCTGGCACAGGTGGACGACGTGGACGTCCTCGAGCTGTTCTTTTAGCCCGACGATTTTCCACAAGATCAGCTGGATTGGCCAGTGTAAGATCCGCCTTTCTTGCTTCTTCTTGCTCATTTTGTCTTGTGGCCAGTTGAAGATCCATGTTTCCTGCTTCTTGTTGCTGAACTTGTCCTGTGGCAAGATTTTGATCCGCTGGAGAAGGAGAAATTTGTTCTGGACTGTCAATCTTCTCAGTTTCTTCCCCAGAAGTATCATTACGTGGGCGATGTATCTCTGAATCAGAAAGAAGGTAATTTAAGGAAATGTAAGTCAAAGTATCTCACCTTGCGGATTCGCCGCTTGTTCTCCTCGGAGTCCAGTTGAAAACTCATCAGAATTGCGCTTGTGGAGATCCAATTGCTCAGGATAATGAGCGCGTTGTCCACGTTGGGATCCGTGGTTTCTGCCGAAATGATTCAAAATCATGGAGAGATGACTGTTTGAGATTTCGGCAATTCTGGCGATGGTCTCCATGTGTCTCTCATGTTGTTGTCTTAGAATCGAGTTTAACTGAAAAATTATTATAACAAAAGTTGTAAATCATTTTTGTACCGCTTCTGGTCCAACATATGTATTCATATTCAGATGTTGAACAGGATATTGTTGAATGGCAGTTGGATGTGGACGAACGTCAACTGCGGTGGAGGTTGGTCGTACTTCCCTTGCGGATACAGATATCTGACCAGAACTTCCTTGACCTTCATGATCATCTCTTGCTGCACGGTCTGATAGTGGTGCAATTTGGTTAGTTGGAATACGATGTCGAAAAGTGTTCCGATTGTAGCCCGTCTGATGGTGGCTCTGTGGGAACTCTACTTGTCCTCGATCATTTTCTTCGCGTCGTTGAGACAAACGGTTCTCGGCTGGGCGTTGAATCGCTTCGCGAAGATTTTCCTCATTTGACTCATTCGATGATGATTCGTTCATATTTCTCTTGTGATTAGTCATATTGTTTAGTGAGCTTGGCTGAAAAAAACACCATTTAATGCTAACGGATTGAAAACAAGAAGAAAAAATCGGTAATCACTGAGAGCGATTATTTACAATAAACTGACTCTCGCATGAAGTAGAATTTCAAAAAGTATAATAATAATAACTAAAAAAAGGAAATTCAAAGAAAAACCATCGAAAATGTGGAGAAAAAGGAAAAGTGAATGGGGGAGTACACTCAATCGATTAAGAGGCGGAACCACTTGTCCAATGGAGCGCAGGTGCAACAAGGTGTGATACCTGTGTCTCCTCCTTTTCTGTACTCTCTCTTTCCGCCCTAATAGCCATTGCGAGGAATAATGGAAAACTAAGAAACGTTGCTTAATAATGGCTTATGAAAAAATGAAAAAAACACATTATAAGTATTATTGTTTCACAGAAAAAAGACACAGACAAAGCAAGAGCGTCAAGGGCATAAAACTCGCTTCCCGTTAGAGATATGAGATAACGGTTTAGTAATGAAATGTTCCTCATAATAAGTGCTACAGTTTATTAGTTGATTGTTTTTCTCTATCACTAACAAGAACCGAGATATGGGTTTCTGAAGTTTTGCAAAAAGGATGAAACGCAGGCAGACTTTTTCTCTATGTCTCTTTGTTTAAAACGAATTACTTACATTTAGATCTTAGAAAATATCTTCTCGTGAGTTTTTTTCTTTGAAAAACAGTGGTTTTCCATCCAAAATGAGTGTTATTGTGTTTGAGTGTTTTGATGTTTGAGCGTGAGTGTTTTTGGTTTTGAGTGTGAGTGTGTATTTTTTTTCTGTTTTTCCTTTTTTCACTGTTTTTCACTCTGCATCTCTCAAAAAAAGCCTTGTGAGTGTGCTTCAGCTTGTTTTCAATGGTGAGTGTGAGTGTATGACTCACTCAAAAATAGGGTATAAAAGGTCGTCCATTGACATTCATTCGCATTTTCAATATGTAAATTTGTTGGCTGATTTGGATTATCGGCCTAGACTAGATGATTTTTACTTTTGTATTTGTTGACTCGTATTTGTCGACTGGACTATTTGATTTTTGCTGATATATTTTTATTATTATTATTGTTTCTAATATAATAATTCGCAAGGAAACAAGTAAATTGGAATGAGAAAAGGTAAGGATTTGAAATTTTAAAAAGTCAATCGCGCATTTTTCTACGACTGAAACTCAGACTGTTCAAACGCTTTCAAGTTAATTTTGAAGCTTATTGGAACATTTAAGGATGCAATCATTGCGATTTTTTCTCAAACTTTAATCACATATAGAAGGAAAATTGTTTTCATTATTTTATTTAGAAGCTCGTCAAGGCAGCCAACAAATGCGCCGATTTCTAAAAACGATATGATGAAAATTTGGGAAGAAAAAAAAAGAGACGAATCAGGGAAAGAAGTGATGTCGAGACAAATCTCCAAAACGTTAGCCGGTAAGCTACTATTATAAATATTATAAAAATTATGATTTCTAAGATTAAAATTACAGAAGAAGCAATGACGCAGCAACTCGAGACGGTGAATGCAGAGGAAGCCCTGTCGACAAATGCCGTTCGTAAAATCGCCGATCATTCAATCGCCCATTTCAACAAAACTCCGATTCTAGGTTAGTCCGAAAGATGGAGACTCCTATCAAATCGGGGGCATCTATACATGTTGTTTGTCCGGAACTGATTTCTTGTCCGTGGACTAGTTTCCCAATTAGAAAAGTGAATATCCTAGTAACATCACACACCAAGGCACCGTCCTCAAACTGTTAGCAGAGTTCAAAATTAAATTTTTTCCAGAATGAAGATGAAATTGATCAGTGCCAGAACAACGAAACTGATTCGAAATTCCGGATTTAATTTGCTTTTAGTATTGTTTTGTTTTTTAATATTAATTTCAACAATAAATATGTTAATGGAAAAAAATGTTAAAAATATCAAAACAATCGTGAGTCATCAGTTGACTACACGACCAGTCGCACCCTTTCTTTCGTTCTCCTCATTTTTCTTCAGTCACTTGCACTCTGCGACTCGCAATCCCTCGTCCTTCTATTGACACTATAAGCAAGAATGAAACCATAAAATAACCTTCGCCCATAGAGAAAAGAGAGATTGATCAAATAAAAAAATAGTGTTGAAACGGAAGAGATTGTAGACGGTGCTGGAAAAGTGTTTCTCTAACATCTCTCTCCTCTCTCTTTCTCTCCTAATGCTGCTCCGCCGATGTCTATTTTCATTTTCGAAATGCCTCGTGGACGACTCGGGATAGTTGTCATTTTTATTGATTTTTGCTAACTATTATTATTATTATTATCATTATTGTTATTATTTTATTATTGTATGCTGATTATTTTATATTGTATGCTGATCAAATAAATGGAGTCGGAAATGGTGAGAATTTCGTAAAACAATCAATTAAAAAAAATTAAAAATTTCAAATTATTATAATCAGGGACCGTAGAATTCTTCTGAAATCACAATTTTCTTGCTTTTTATTGAAAAATGTTCTCCCTCTTTGAATAAGAGCATTCCCGAAGTTTTAGACAACAATTTTTAAGCATTATCCAGTTATTGATGTTTTTGTACGAAACTCAATGTACTGTTTTTTTTACTCTAACAGTGAAGACGGGTCGGGAAATTTTGCAATTCTGGCCTCTCAATCGCCTAACAAGCTCGCTCCACTCTAGGCCAAGGGCGCGTGCAAAACAGAGATGGGCGTAAAATTTTTACGAAAAATACCGTAAAATTCGTAAAATCGTAAAACGTAAAATGCCCACCTCTGGTGCAAAAGTAAACATGAGAAAGGAGAACTGTCGCTCAATGTTTTGTTAACATACTTTTGGCGCACCCTATAGTTTAAACATAGATGTCGTATTATGAACAGTAAATACCAGCGGAAAATTTTAAAAAAATTGAAAAAAAATGTTCCCACTCGTAATTCAACATACTCTCGAAAAAATAGTAATTTACTTAAATTTAAGTTTTCTTTGAATTGTGTTCGAGTCTAAACGCTTCCTCAGTCTTTTGATTTAGACGTATTCCTATTGGCATTTCACGAATGGAGATGGTTAAAATGGGACCGGAGCATGTATAAGTATTTGGTCGATGATAAGTTCCTTATGATAAGTTCCCTAATATCATCAAAATTGATGGGATTCCGAAGAAGAAGTTGCATTGTTTCGGGGAATCGAATAAGAGCTTTGCTGATGTTATTTTGAACGTGGAAGGAGAGAAATTCTATGTTAGCAAGCTGGTAAGAATTGATGAAAAAAATCTTGATTTTTCAAAAAAAAAATTTTTTTAAGTTCATGGCCGGCCAAACCCCTTATTTCTACAACACCCTTCTAACTTTTCTCGGGGGATATTTATGGATTGGAGGCGATAGAAGGTACTAATTCTCGTCTTAGAATCCGGACCACCTCTTCAAAACAACATTATTGCAGAATCTACCGTAGCCGGGATCCTAAAAGTGGCTAGCTACCTACAGGAGTCAAATTCTGTTCGTCCATTTTCTGTTTTTGTACATATAAAATTAATTTGATTTTTCATTGTTTTTGAAGTGTATTGAATAGGTCAGAAATAACCTTGCAAACCATTCGTTGGCTAGAAATCCTATAAACCTGAATTTAATGGAGTGAGAGTCATAATGCCAGTTTTTTCAATCTGTTTCTTCTTCATGAGCTCTCAATATCACTTTTCAACTTCTCTGAACTACTTTCAAATTCAATTTTCTCATTTTCGTTGATCCAGTGGAAAGCTGGAAAAGCAAAAAAAATTCTAAAGAACAGTTGTGTCCTTGGTCAGCCCTTTTTAAAAAGAGAAAGCGACATGCCCTTTCCTTCTTCTCTTTCCTCCTATCAATTTTTCTTTGCGTCTCGCAGTCCCTCGTCTTTCTGTTGACACGATCGGCAGGAATGAACGCAAATGTCCCCACAGAGAAAGGAAACATATTTATTGACCAGATGAAAAAGAAACAGTGCTGAAACTGGAGAGATTGTGGGCGGGGTTAGAAAAGCGGAGAATCATGTAGCATTATTCAATTATGGGTAGAATATAGGTTGTGAACCAGGCCTGTTCGGCGAAAATTTGCCGTTGCCGAAATTTGCCGAATTTGCCGAACATTTGTTGCCGATTTGCCGTTGCCGAATTCGGCAACATACAAAAAAAAAAGAGAAAAATGAAAATTTAGCATGTTTGTTGCTGAAACACCAATTATAATGTTTAGTACGCCTTTCATTTCTACAGTTATAATGTTTCCAATCATTTTTCACTGTTTTCGAAACAGTTTTGCCAAAAAAGGTGACAAAATTTTATGTTGCCGATTTGCCGAAATTGCCGAAATTTCCGAGATTTATCGTCTTTTGGCGTTTGCCGATTTGCCGAAAATTGCCGAAAAGTGATTTTCGGTTTGCCGGTTTGCCGATTTGCCGAAAATTTTGTGTTGCCGAACAGGCCTGTTGTGAACAGTGAGGTATAGGAAAATAAATACATTTTAAAATTATAATAGGTCACATGAAACATTTTGTTTTTGGATTTTATCAGGAACTTACATAGAAAATTAAATCTGGATTTCTCGAAAACCTCTCTCAAAAAATTCGAAATAAAAAAGTATTGTGGTTACGCAACTAAATAAACGTGAGAGAGACGAAGGAACATGTGTCTGATGGTACATTAAAACGTTGCAAGGATCAGTCTCATCATAAAACAAAAGCCTTCCTGTGATCAATAGAAGTCGTTCCACAAAATATGACGCTCAGAAAACGCGTTTTAAGAGTTTTATGATTAGTGAAAGGTTGAGCCATTTAGTACTGAAAATCAACTTTTTCTGAAATATCTTAAAACTGAGAGGTCCGCAGCAAATTCTGACTTCAGATTCGGAACCAGCGCACTCTAATCTACCAAAAACTTATATCCTGGCCTCCAACTCCACGGCCGGTTCAAAGTACTCCCTATTTAGAAAACTAGTAAAACCACCGGAAAATATGGTCTAAACATGGGTATTCAAAATTTTCGGAAAAGGTTATTGAGAATTTCCTGATACCATTTTTGGTGCGCCGGAGGTCTGTTGTCTCGTGAACATACGATAATATTTTTTGATTGACACATTTCAAAATCGGTATATCTATCAATTATGTTTGTTAACTGGTCCCTTAAGATGTTCCAAGCGTCACTTTGCAATTTTTATTATGGGCCTTGGTGTGGGTATGTCTGATGTCAAGAAGACCAGATTTGTCGATTTTCATGTGTGTAGTGGAAAATTCGACAGAAATTGCAACCGCCATTACTGTTTTACGTTCTTGGGCGTTTGAGAAATGTTTCTAATAACACTTCCACCTGTGGGAAACCATGACCTTGTCTCACAGGTCGAATATCACTAAAAGTCAGTTTTGCGTAAATTTGGGTGGATGTGGAGGGAGGGAGAGGTGACAAAATTGTGAACCGAAGAAAATTCCTATGACATTGACGCTTATGATTCTTCAAGATAAAGGTAAAGCCTCTCTCCAATTTAAATTTCAAGTCATAATAAAAATTTCTGCTCAATTTACGATACTAAGTTGGCGTTTACTACCCCCGGCGCACCGAAGAATTTTTCAGTGCACGTCTGGGGACGTGGAGCAAAGAGGAAAATTCAAACTTCAAACTAATTTGTTCAAATCTGTTCTATAAGTGGCTGGGTAATCAAAAATAAGTCTGGTTAGATTCTGGTAATTCCCTTCTTTGAAATGTTTAAATAAACAAAAGTCTCAATACTTTTGAGCCACCCTGTAGAGTGCCACCCCCTATTTGAATGCCACCCTCTAATACAGTGCCACCCTGAACCTCCTCTGAACAATAGAGTGCCATGGCCATCTAATAGAGTTTTTACGGTACTTCCAAAGAAAAACAGTTGTTTGATCAGCAAACATCAAGTTCAATTCTTTGCGTGCGAAACTTGAGATCAATAAAACAATAACTTTCCTGCAAAAGGTTCAAGGAAGAACAAATAAAGAAAAAAGAAGAACAACATGATCAGAAGTCAAGTAAAGAGGGGAGGAAAAATGACGGCCTGTTAATGACGACATTGATGAATAATTGATGAATATGCACATTTTATTAGAAATCGGATTGTAAATGGTCTTGTGTTGATATTGACAAAATTGCAAAACATATTTGTTCATCACATTTGGAACGAAAAACAAATTTTTTTCGAGAAAATCTGGGATATCGACTCATTTTATATGAAAAATGACAAAAATCAGCACAAATTTGTTCATTTTTTGTTCAATATCTGACAATTTTTGATGAACTTTTGCATAAAAGTCCCTCAAAAGATGACTTGAAGAATAAGGAGGCAGTTTCTAATTGTTTGGAACCCTCTAATTACCCGGCAGGGAAATAAAGGGCACGAAAAATAGCACGGCATGCCGTACTATTAGAGTAAATACGGCAGACTTAAAATTGAAATTCCTTTTTCAAATTAATTGAATAAATTTACTTTTCATTCATTGAAAACTAAATTTTCTGTTACAATTTCAAAAATTCTTAGTTTTTGATTACAGTGTTGTAACTGAAAACTAATAGGAAAGCATACCTGAAACAAAATTTTCCATTATTATTATTGAGTAATCTTCTTTTCGTTCTCCAGTAAGCACAGCCGTTTCCCCTTGTCATTAAATGGTCACCATCCACCTTTCTTGTCAAATGTTCCGACTGCCTCCTTTGTGTATCTATTGTGACCAAGAGATACATTTTAAAGATCCCTCCATCTTTTGTAGTTTATAGTATAAAATCAAAAATTGTTTGATCTGAAAAAAGGTCAATATGATCATTTAAAAGGTGAAAAAAATTAAAGGAAAATGCTGTGGGATAGTGGGCTTCTCAATGAAACCACTAATTTATATAAGAACTCAGTAACCGGTTATATGTATCTTTTGAAGAACGCTTTCTTCCAAAGAAAAAAAGAAAGTCTCAAAACGATAGTTGTTTGATCAGCAAACATCAGGTTCAATTCTTTGCTTGCGAAACTTGTGATCGATAAAACTATAACTTTCCTGCAAAAGGTTCAAGGAAGCATCACACAAATAAAAAAGAAGAACAACATGATCAAAAGTCATGTAAAGAAATACTGTGAGAAAACAGGAGAGTACAGTTTTCGGGATCACTTCCTCTTCCTGGTTGATTTAGTATATAAGCTGACAGAGCCACCCATTCAACAGAGTTTCCCATATACGTAATGTCCGCAATGTCCCAACCTGCAACCCTCGTCTCAAGCGAAGATTCTCGGGTCTTCGCTCGAGTGGTGGAGGCTATGGCTGCCCTGCGCGCCGACCAAGTGCTGGTTTATGAGTGTGCCGGCTCGTCCCGTATCCTCTTTGGGGTCAGACCCTTGAATGAAAGGTAATTCCTTACAAAAGCTTTATCTATTTTTTATTCTTTGCATTTTCAGGGTCGCGGAGAGCCGGCTGGGGGCAGGGTCGATGACCCTCCTCCAATTCTTCCAGAGGAGGCATCCAGCAATTGTGGTAGATCCGGAGCAATTTATGCTCCACCACAAAGGGGGGAAGTTCCCCTTACAGTTTATAAGGGTGATGAACTGTGATCCGTGAGTTTTTTAAACTATTTTCTTCTGTTACACTACACTTATTTCAGACCAGAAAGGCACGAGGAAGATTTAAAGTGGCGCAATGAGAATTCCACTCTCAAAAAGGAGGACAAGCCGACACCGCTCGCTGTCGCAGCTCTAAAGGAGGGGTTTAAACCCAACAGAGTAAGTGGTTTTTTCAAATGTTTTTTAAAAATGAATTAAATAATGCAACAATGGCCTGTAAATGATAATTTCAGGCTGTCCCTTCTGAAGAGCTGATGGACGAGCTCCGTCGGCTTGACCTCCAACGCCGTTAAGCCGTCCTCCCTTCCTTCAGCCAGCCGTCACCAAACCTGCCATCCGTCCGCCACCACCTACTCTCCAAAAGCCAGCCGTCGTCCACCACCACCAGTCACTTTTTTTTTTGAAAATTATTCTTTTTTTTATTTGGAAATTTAAATTTTTTTCAATACTTGAATCTATTTTTTAAATATTGGGATAAATTTTTTTAAAAACAATACTGTAAGGTTGAAAAGTTTATAGAAATAGTGTTTTCAGTTGATTTCCGGACATTTTGGCCATTTTCAGGCATCTGGCGATCGTTACCTCATGTTTCCAATCACTCTGAAAATTTTTTGGACCTACTCATAGCAGAAAAGAAATTATTTTTTTTACTTTGTTTCCCCTATTCATGAGCGTCAAAAAATTACAAAGAAAAGTAAAAAGTTCATTTTTTGTATTTTTTTGACGTGCATGAATAGGGAAAACAAAGTTTAAAAAATAAGTTCTTTTCTGTTTTGGATAGGTTAAAGAGAGTGTGAAACAAGCCCACATAAAAAAAACTTTGCAAAAAGCCTTTGTGTACACCCTCTAATATTTTAAAATCGAAAATGACATTTCTGAAGTACTTGAAACTGATATTTCCATGAGTGCTTCAAATGAGTTCAAGCACACAGTAGAAGCAGGAAGATAATGACAAAATCGGGAGACAAAGAATTGTATGCGGTATTCCAAACAATCTGATGGGTTTCTGACAATCAATCTAACTTTCGGTTGTGCCCCAGTCGAGCGATTTTCTTTTATTTGGGACACATTTGAATAAAAGAAAAACAAGAGCGCCTCCTTTGTTTGTCTTTGTGAAGACATGCTTGCGTTTTTCATTAGTATCGTTTTCTTTCCATGGTTTATGTATATGGGAAAAAACGTAAACATTATTCTGCAGTTTTCATAATTCCAAGTTTCTTCTACAACTATTTTGTTAAGAAATAGTATTTATCAAGAACCGAACATATGAAAATGGTGAGAGAATTCATAAAAATTTTATACAAATCAAAAAACGTCCAAAAAAAGTAAACAAAATGATTGTGAATAATGCGAAAGAAACTACGACAAGTATTTGAAAATGTATGAATAAATAAAAAGAAAAACAAGATTATTCAACATCATAAAGGTAATAGTCACTCATTCGATCACGAAACTATCGTCAACCACTTGGTATTTTATTGGAGAGAACAAATCGAGATTTGGGTTGACCGATTTCAGAATGGCTTTGAGTGATAAGGAATCGAATGTCTTCTGGCCACGTTGATTCTCAGCAGTTTCATAAAGTTCAGCAATCCAATGAGCATTTGGTGGCAGAAAATCGCGAGGAGAGACATGCTGAAATTAATGTTTTTCATTTATGGCAGTCCAATTCTTACGATACTTATATTCAAAATATGGTCATACATATTTGACAATTTTTTAAATTTAAAGTATACAAAAATTAATATTGCAGTATTAAGGGAAATTCAAATTTTATCTATATTTCTTCAAATTAATTTGTTAAGTCACCAGGTTAACTGGAAACAAGAAATCGGATCGAAAAAGTAAAAATATTGAGACACTTACGAACTGATACTTCTTTGCTTGCATGGCTAATGGACGACGTCCAAAAGGCTCGAGGTCGAGGCAACGGAGCAATGTGAAAATTGCAGAGATGTAGTCGTCAACGATTTCATACTTCTTGCCACTGCACACGGAATATCCGTAGTGCCAAATACTTTCTTTAGAGTTGTAAAGGATTGAATCGATGCGAGAGCTTAGTCCAAAATCAATGAGATTCAGTTTCAGCCACTGTAAAAACAGATTCAAATTGTGTTGCAATTACATTAGACTTACATTGGCCCTTGAAAAAGTGACCATAATATTACCAAAATGGATGTCCTTGTGAAGCCAGCCGGAATTATGGAAGACATGCAAAATGTCGAAAATCCTGATACCAATCCGGAGCACATTCTCTATTGAAAACCTCCGGTATGGATGATATTGAAGAAGACGACAAATGGAAGTACCAGAGTGCGTCATGACTGAAAATAGTCGGTCAGATATTAATCAATATCTGATTTTAATTTTATTGAATCTAAGAATTCATTGGCTTTGTAAAAAACCTGCCATTTATTTTATATTAAACTTTTTTCAGTTTTTAACCCACTCAAACTACAGTAGTGATTATGAGTAATTTTACACATTCTTTTTTAAACCAGCTTAAAATATTTTTCAAAAGGCTAAGTTATTTTCAAATAAAGTACAAACGAAATCTAAATCGGTATATCTTTGATTTTATCAATTTTCTTTAGTTTCTAAAAATAATAATATAAAATTTTACCTATGAAGTGTTGGTCCATTCCAATTTCAAAACTTTCGATAAGTTGTGGAAAGTGACGTGCATTTGGGAGGGAACGAAAAACCTCAACTTCTCTCTTGAAACTATTAACATCTTTATTAAGAATGAGTTTGGCGATGAGAGACTCGTTGGTTGAACTCTTGACAGCATATACATGTCCAAAACCGCCTTTGCCAACCCTCTCTTCCACGGTGTACTCTCCCTTAATTTTGTATCCTTCTTCGAGGTATGAGCTCCTGAAATTTACTTTATAATAATTTTTTGTCTTAAAGTAGTTCAAGCAAGTTCGAAGGCAATACTTACATGGTAAGTTGAGAGCGAGGCAAATTCAATTGGCTGGACAAAGAGTTGAAAGCGTTGATTACCTTAAAAATATGAAATTTTTCACATTATCCGTAAACATGTTCATTATTGAGTATTCAGAAACAGCTGAGATCGCGATCGCGGGGGACGAGGCTATCGGCGAGTTTGGCCACCAGCAATTTCGCTTTTTTTTTATAGTTTTATCCATTCCAAAAGTCTTTTATACCAATTTTATTAATTTTTATCGAAGAAATTCCGAAAAAAAAATCAACTTTTGAACTAATTTTTCAAAATCAAAATTTTTCAAGAAAACTAATATTCGAGACATGAAAATGATGGTAAGCTGAATGAGCAGACAGAGAATTTGAAATAAGCAACTGGAATTAAATTTTGATCGAAAAAAATTGAAAAAAAACTTGAAGACTTAGTTCAAAAATCGACTTTTTTTTAAATTTCTTCGATAAAAATTAATAAAATAATTACAGAACACTTTCGGAACTGAAAAAACTATGAAAAGAGGTAAAATAAGCTCAAAAAGCAAAAGAATTGAAAGAAATTTCAGTGAAAAAAATTATTTACGGTGGCCTAGCGAAATTGCTGAAGGCCGAACATGCCGGCAGCCTCGTCCGGAACCTCAGCTGTTACTGTATGCACAATAACTTGAAACAAATCGATAATTATCGTCAGATGAATAGGTATTGCGAGGAGAACAGTGTATGCACGGACAGTGTCTGTTGAAGAGGCGTGTGTGCTAGGCGGTGTGAATGGGGACCGGATGTGTGAGTCTTCGCGTACAAGGTACAGTCTCCACACGCTAGGCAAAGGTAACCGAGTTATTTCGCTTCTAGTAACGCTTACAAAAAATGAGATGCAAACATTGTTTTATGTTGACTTCGTTTTATAACATAACTTGTAGCCGATACATCTCAGCATCTGTAAGAGTTATGGAAAAGTTGCCAACTAATAAAATAAAGCCCTGTTCAAGCTGAACAATTCATAAATTGACAATATTTAGCTATGTCTACTGTAAACCGAGTTATTTTGCTTCCAGTAGTTATAGAGAAGAGACTCAGACAATGTTTTTCGAGTTTTTTTCACAGGCTTTCGCGGTCCGGGTCCAAATTTGACAAGTATTTGTTTTTCATCATTTTGAATTATTCGCAGTGAAACAACTGCGTCTAAAAATTCGAAATAGAATTCCAAAAGCTTCCTTTGTTTTGTTTGGATAGATTGTGAAAAAATCCAAATGTTTTTCAAAATGGTTTTGACATTGATAATCAAAAAATTATGTTTAGATTTCTTCAAGTATGGAGAGTTCAGATTTAATTTTGTCTGAAAATAAAATGTTTTTAATCAAATTGTTTTTAGAAAAACAAAAAAACTCAATGTTCAAAATATCACAAGCACTATTTTCTAATTTTAGACGCTGCAATTGGCATTCATCCCTTTTTGTGACACTTCTCATAATTAAATTTTTTCATAAACGAGATCGGAGAGTCCGAATTTCTTCAAAGACCCTCAAGATGCATTTGTTAGTGCCACACATTTGTGTTCTTCTATCCCTTTTTCTATCCCTTTTCTCTCATTTTTCTTTTCTTTTTGAAAAGAGCGGCACGACAAAGAACATTACACAGACGGGGTCCCTCCTCGTTTCTTCTCCTGCCACATTTCTTTTATGTGCAGTTCTTTTGCTCCCTTTTTCTTCTTCTCATTTTTCTTGACTAGAGGCTTCTTTTTCTATGCTTTTAGAATTTTTTTTTGGAATTATGAAATCATTGAACAAAATGTTTTTTTATTTTCAATTAAAAAAAAAATGGACAATGTTATTTTGAATAATAATTTTTATATTTTTTAATACAGTTTTTTGAAAAATTTTCTTGAAAACCTTGTTCGAATTTTTTCAACATATGAATATTCAACTTTTTTTTTCGAAATTCATTTTTTGACAACTCATGATAGTAGTAAAAATTCATATTTTTGTCTCTTCAACATTTCGAAATTTATTGTTCTCAAAAATTTTGAATTTCAACTTAAAAAAAATTTTTTTTTGTTCAATTCATAATATCATTTTTGATCTGGAACTAAAAAAAACGTTTATTTCCATGTCCCTACTATTTCTAAACATAACTAATCATATGTTCTGCATACGGTAGAAGCCGAATCAGGCGACAAAGATTTTGCTAGTTTTAACATTTCCCTCTAAAAAACCTGTACATTAAAAGATATCAGCTATACCGGTTTCCTGATTCCTTTAATTCAATTGGATTAACGTCAAACTCTTTTTTCCACAAGGATCTTTCAAAGCGCACTTCCTACCACTGCATTTTTAAATTCATATCTCAGAGGAATAAAAATTGACTTTTTCGTTCGTATTTTTTAAATCAAAATAAAAGTGCTTGAAACCATGAAAACTGAAAAAACTTGAATACAAAAAACTATCTGTGATTGTCTAGTAGACCCCACCGCCAGCCTAATCCACTGCTACCCCAATCGCAGCTGCCACCTTGTGCGCGATATTTTTTATACATATGAAACATTTTCATTTTCAGAATGTCTTCCACTTTCTTCAGTTCGTTCTTCCTTGTTCTGGCTGTCTTCTCTACTACCACTCTCGCCTCGTCTTCTGACGGCCTCATCGAAAACGCGGAGGATTTTGAGGCCTATGTCGAAGTCGCGAAAACATTTAGTCGCACGACGTACACACCACCAGTAAGCCAAAAAGAGGCAAACAAATGGAATGTGAATGGAGCTGCTCCTGATATGTCCAAACGGAGTTGTGAAGAGACATTGTTCTTGACAATGCTCTCTGCTTGCAAAAATGGATGCAACACTGGAAAACAACAATGTAAGTTTTTTTTTTCAATTTTTTGTGACAACATTTTATGAAGTTATCAATTAATGGAATTCCGTTTGAGTTCTACATTTCATTTATTGATCACTCCTTGATAGTTCTTATGAGAACCGAGATAAACATGGCTAAAATTTAGCGACGGGGGCAATTCTATTAAAGTTTTGACGGTATCAAAAACATTATTAATGGCATTGCATAGAAAAGCAGTTTTAGTTAAGTAAAAAAAAACATACAATTTCAATTTCCGAAAAATGAGTTGCCTACTCGGGTCTTCTCGCCAAGTCTTGGACAAACCTCCCACAAGTCTTAGTCCCTCTCTGGCCAAGACTTGTGGGTAAACGTGGCCAAGACTTGTGGCAGGCTTGGCCAAGACTTGTAAGTCGCGCATTTCGTTTTTCCTCCCCCACTTTTGTTTTATTGGTGAAATCGGATTATCATTTTAATTTATTAAAAAATACAAACAAAATTACAATAGAATGTGAAAAAAATAGAAAAATTTTACATAAAAAATTAAATCGAATAATTAAATGAGAATTGACTGACTGACTGCTGTTCATTGGTGATTTTGAGAGGATTTTTTTGAAGTTTTTGTGATTCTGAAAAGTAAAAATTATTAAGCTGTTCAGTTTTCACAAAAAAATACCCGAATTTTTCTTTTTTTACGGCTCCACTTGAAAATGTTGTTGTCAGCTGATTCAAATTCGACCATTCATTCCGTAATACCAGTGAGCCATTGAGAAGAAGTCCGTGTTGAAAACTCGTTGTCAGTTATCACAGTATTTCTAAAAAAATTGTTTTTATTGAAAAGTGATTCCCAGTTCTTACCTCAACATTGAAAACGAATTTCTCCGAGACTTTCTTTAACGATCCGTTGTTGAACGGTCTTTATCTGAAAAATATCAATCCTTCTGATCGTAATTTTGTAAGCTTCAAAAAAAAATAAATAGTATCGCCAAATTAGAACAAAAAAAAGGAGAAATAAGTGAAAAATGAAAGAATTATGACGGAAAACTGTTCCTGTTATTTGAATTAAAAAATCAATAATAAAGTTTGGCCAAGACTTGTGAAGCTGCCAAAGTTTGGTCAAGACTTGTGGCAGCCTTGTACAAGACTTGGAAAAAGGCGAATTATTGCGCGCGACGCATGAATGCTGCCAAAGTTTGGCCAAGTCTTGTGGAAGCTTTGTCCTAGACTTGTGGACCACCCAACCTTTGTCCCAGACTTGTCAGAGACTTGGCCAAGACTTGTAAAACGCCCAAAGTTTGTCCCAGACTTGGCGAGATTACCCGAGTAATTATTTTCTGTTGATTAAGTGTATCTTGATTGATAGAATGCATTTTATTTAATGCAAACATATTTTGCAATTATACAACATTTTAGTATTTTTCTGATAATATGAACCTACATTAGTCGAATTCGATAATGAAGTACATCATCCGATGGTTTAGTCTACACACACTCTTTGAAATAATATTGAAATTTGATTTTATTGAAAATAACTTTTCAGCGGTGGCCGATCGTATTTGTAAGGGAAACAAATTGACCGATGAACAAATTCAAATGGATTGTTGTCCGGAGCAGCTCAATTCAGGATCCACAGCCTCTGAATCCAACTAAGTCCAACCCCGTTATTTAAAATTGTTTTCTGTTTGCCCTCCAATTCGTTGTTTGACTATTTTTTATTTCTTAAAATACGTTTATTTCTCAACCAAATCTTGTTGAATAAAAAAATTTCAAAAATAACTGCATTAAACTAATTTTCATAACAATGTTATGGAAATCTTTTCTGATCACAACCAATTTATTATAAAAAAACATGCGAAAAGTGAAAATTTGAAAATGATGATTCATGTTCTATTCAATAAGAAAATGAATAAAAAATAATACAGTAACCCAGGTACTATGTAAAACCTGTCTGTGTTAGAATCCAGTTCGACAGTAACTCAAAACTTGCTTTAGAGACACATTTATTTGTAATATCAGTATAAAGATTTTTTCAATTTATTTGGGTCCTCTTCTTATCATTTTCCTATAAGCCGCTTCCATCTTGTTCAGTTTTCTCCATGATTTTGTTCCGTTGTTCGGCTTTTCGGCCTTCAATGCCTCGATGGCAGCCAAAAGAGCCACTGCAGCTGGAGTTGCTTCTGGTCTCGGTTTTGGTGTATATCTTCCAGTCGACATTCGAGCGGTTTTCTTTTGCATGATGAATTTGAACTGAAATTAAATGAATTTAAGAAGTATAAAATTTTGAATACAGATATTAATTGAAGTTAAGATACACAAGAGGTGGCTATAATGAAAAATGTCCACGCTAAACCAGGCATGTCTTGAAAAAATCGGTAGATTTGTTCTAAAAAGAAACATTACAATAAGGAAGAGAAAAAGGAACGCGAGGTGCTCGCATGGGGTAAACATATCACAATGATAGCAGGCACTCAACGCTGTCTTGTCTCCTTCTGAGAGTATCCAGGTCAACCTTTCGTGGTGAGACCCGTCATCACATTGTCTGTTGAGTGTCAAACAATGGAGAGCAGGCAGAGGCGGAAAAATATTTGAAATGACGTCACACCTCGGATATCACTTACGCCATGTTTATTTTCAAAAAATATCTTTTTTTCTATATAAGCTGTGCTAGGAGAAAAACTGAGAATAATTTTAATTTTCAGAAATATCTGCATTCAAATTTTCTGAAAGTTATTTTATAACAATTACAGTCTTTCAATGAACTAAAATTTGAACCAATCTGTTTCGAATGTTAACTTCTTTTATTGGATTAAAAAGTTTCAAGGCGACTAGTAAATTCGAAACTAACAAATTAAAAATTGGAATCTGAAATTGGTTAATCACTAATTTGTTAAAATTGTGGACAATTTTTTATAGGAATCCTATATTCCTTCCCCCTATAATTATTTCCCCTTTTTTTCTTCTCAGCCATCCTCCTTTTCCTTGCCACACACCTGTCTGGTTTGTTCTTCGTTATTGTGAAGGCGAGCGCTAAAGGGGGGAGGGCAGCCCATGAGATGCCCCCTCCCACTGTTCCTTTGTCAGTGTGCCAACTATCGATTGATCATTCACTTTTCTTTTCTTCTGTCTTATTTTCTTTTTACTGTCTTATACTAGTCAGTGCATACATTTTCAATTTTCAACATTTCCTATCACAAGAATTTTTTTTCTAGAATCAGTTCGTCATCTGGAACCATCAAATTCGTTGAACAATTGGCGAATAATACTACATCTGAAACACAACGAGTCGATGGGCGACTTCAAATCAGTGCAATTGACAGGGAACCAGTGATGTCTTCAAATGATCGAAAATCTGGCGTTTTCGGAGCAATTTCAAGAGCAGTAAAACGAGTGAACAATCAGTTTTCAAGAAACGTAAGTTACATGAATATGGTCACATTGTCGAGGTTTTACAAAAAAATTTTAAAAATTATTGGGACTGCATTTTTTTTCAATATCTGTGACCAGGATTCGCTCCTTTGTTTAGAAGCTGCCGGTTTTTAATCAGGCAAAAAAAACTGATAAAATTTGGATAGATGAAATGAACTTTGTAACTTTTTGCTTTCTCTCTGTTTAGCTGCTTCTAATAACCTACCGGAAATTTTTTTTTGGTCAAATTTCGCAAAAATTCTCAAAGTAAGAGAAACTAGTGCGTAAACCAAAAAAACAAAAAGCAATGCCCCCACGCAGGATCGAACTACGGACCTCTGGTTTACAAGACCAGCGCTCTGCCACTGAGCTATAAGGGCGGATGAAAGAGCCCCGAGAATTGGCCGTCAAATGACGACGGGGGGAGAGGGAGCGGGCGCCTGTTTTCGCAGTAATTTACCTTGTGATAAAGAGAAGAAGAAATAGAAAAATGAAACAAGTTTAAAAGAAAAATAAGAACAATTCATCAGGTCAATAACTTGAAAAGCTTATTTATATTAATTTTCCTTTCATTTCAGTCGACACACGTACCAAAAGATGTACCACTTCCAAAATTCAATTTCAAGTGCTACAGACAAAGAGATTGGAGAAATTGGACTGTAAGTTTTTTGTTTATCATAATTATTCCAAAAAAAAACATATTTCAGAAGTTCGATGTCATCCAATTTGCCCGTGAGAATATCAATGATAGTGAAATCTTGAATACTTTATGGAAGAATCAGGTGGATGGGATTGGTTTCGAGGAGATTATCAACGCTGATATGGAAACTAGACGATCCGAGAACTTTGGTTGTGAGAATGAAGACGGATCTATAAATCCTCCCCTTGAACTCACTCCTAATGCTCTTTATGAAATTTCTTCCGCTTTCTGGCGCATGATTCTATTGAGTCTTGAAGACATCAACATGCCGTAATCCACTGATCCATTCAACATTCAGTCAAATCTCATCCATTTTCTTTTTGTGAATTGTACCTCTCAGTACTACTAAACCTGTATCGATGTACTTTATATGAACCTGTATTGTTTTTAGTTTTTCTTTTTCCATCCACAGATGTTTTCTTTGATTGGAATTTGATATTTATTTATTTTTCTTGATTCCATTCAATAAAAAATACAAATATTTCAAAAGAAATAATGACCAGCATTTATAATTTGAAAAAAGCGAACACTTTTGAATACTCGCAAATATGATCCAATTATATGAAAGATGCCCCTGTAAAATTGAAATCAAAATACAGTACTTTGCTTTTTTCTTTAAATGAAAAAAGGAATTAAATAAATAGACATTTTTGGTTCTCAGATAATTTTTAGTTTTTCGGTAACTTTCAATAAAAAAAATTGTTCGTAAAAAATAACGAAATTTTCAGATTTGATTTGGCTTTTTCCAATTATTAGGTCGCGCGAAAAGTCTTTGACACTTTTTGAGAAAAATGTTCCGGCAACATTCCCATTCGTTTGAATACTTTTCAAGAGGTGATGTATTGCTCATTTTGGTGGTAACTGTAGTGCCAATACAAAAGCAGTTCATCGATGTTCATTGTCGAAAAACACTAGCTCTAGAAGATGAATAACTATACCATATGAAAATCTCAGTACCTAATGTATGCAACTCTGGTCCCTTAGAGCACTTTGAGAATGAACAGATGATTTGATAAACTATTAGAAGGAGGTACCAACTTTATGATAAACATAAGTCAACTTCAATATTCAACTCATACTACCTGGTATAGTTCGTCAAAATCGTGTTTGATCATAAGTCGATTAAGAGAATAACAACTCGAGGTGCTCATGAACAAGGAATGTGATTTCAATCTAGATTTTTATGTTTTTGACAATGGCATTAAGCAACTTCATTAAAGGTCAAACGATAAATGAATCCTATAGACGGTTCCAATTTTATACTGTCGAAAAAAAGTCTTCACTACTCATTTATGACAATATTTCTTCAAGTATCTTTTTCGATGTTATTCATACTTATTTTATCCATCACTAGTTGATTTTATGAGCTCAAACACATTACGTTTAAAGTGCAAACAAGACTTTTCATCTTGACAATTTTTAAAATTTGTAGGGAATTTATTAGTCAGTACAATATTCTCATTTGATAAAGGAAAATAACTGAAATCAGTTGGCAAGATTTTAATATCATTTAAACTGAACTTAGGCGCTTTTGTTTTACTTATTTAGAGAGCTTTGATACTAAAGAAACTTCACTCTAACTCAATGTGATTCCTCTCTTCCTTCTCTCTGTTCTGTTTTGAGAAAAAATCTAACAGTACTCATTTGTTATTTTAATTGTCGTGGTCTTGAATTGACTGAAGGGATCGAAACTTTTTCAAAAATTTTTGTGGAGTCTTTGCCACTATTAAATAACACAAAAATCAGAATCCAACATCTTCTCCATCTCCGAGAAAAAATCCATTCAAAAATCTATTGCTCTCACTGTGTTTTTCAAAGAAAGTCAGTATCGTCACTGAAAGAGCAATCAAAGAATGGAAACTAGGTTTGTTTAGTGGGTGCCTTGGGTATACTAAATAACAGTTTAAAATCTCGGAAAAACGTTCGCGGACCCCTTGAAATTGAACATAAACAAAAGTGTCAAAGACTTTTCGCGCGACCTAATAAATAAAGGGATTATTAAAAAAATAATAATACTGGAAATTGTGTAGGCAACGTCGAAAACGCTAAGATAACTCTATTTCTTTTCAAAAAGTTTATTTTCTATGTACCTATTTAATTTTAAGATAACTGCATATTTATTTTTTTTCCTTTGCTATTTTCTCATGTCTGTTCTATTGTTTTTATCCTAAAAAAGACAAAACCATGGTACACGGTTTATTCAAGGAGCAAGTAAAGACACAAACACACAATTAGTTCTCTTCAAAAGATTCTTCTATTCGACGATAAGCTTCCCATTCTCCATTCTATGATCCAACATCTTCTTGCAATCCATCTGACTCACTTCAAGAACAGCCATCTTCACAACTTCAGAGTCAAAATCAGAAGCATACGATTGATTGGTGATCGATTGGAATATTGGCATCAGGTAGTCACACCCTTTCTCTGCGAGAAATTCCTGTGGATTGTGATGCTGAAAAATATTTTTTTTCTAATGTCTTCCTTAAATTAACTCACTAATTTCTGTTTCTCCCTCACCAATACTTCATGACTTCCAAAGATTTTGAAGAGCCCAGCCATTGAGATCAGAAAATAGAACCATGACTCGTGATCATCCTTCTCATCGCACGGAAGATTCCAATTTCCAGCTAGAGATGCGAACGAAGAGAGCGACAAATCGATTTTGATTTTCTGACCAATGGAACCTTTGTACTTCTCACACAATCCGAAATCGACCAGCTTCACACAAGCCATCTGAAATAAGAACTTGTTTTTTTTTCTGCAAAGCTAAAATGAAACTAACCGTTTGGATAGGGTAACTGAAAAGAATGTTTGAATCGTTCAAATCACGATGGACGTATCCAAGTCTGTGAAGTTCATTCAATCCGTTCAACACTGCATATCCGATTTTCAGTGAGTTCGAAACACTGAATTTCTGATTCTGATTTTGCAGACGAGTTTGACGGACACTCTGACCCAGTTGTTCCAAAACTAAAAGAAGAAATAATCATTTTAGAAATTTCAATTTACTTGCCAATCACTCCATGATTTTCGACTTCAAAATTCTCGTAATACGTTGGAAAGAGATGGTATTTCTCGCTCCTTGACAACATTTGAAGTATCGAAACTTCGTGTACATAAACCGACTTGAGTGCTTCATTATCAATCTTTGAGACTTTGACGCATTTCTTGGCTTTTGGAACTTTCAGATCTCTACATTCGTAGACGTCCGAATAGTTTCCAGAACCAATAAGTTGGACAACGGAATATCTTTGGCGGAAGATAAAAGAATCCATCTGAAAAACCTTTTTCAGACTGAACTGGACAGATTCTTCTCACTTTCTAACAGAGTTGCGCGGAATTGAAAATTTTGAAAACGGAACACGGAAGACGGAAGTCGGAACAAAATTTTTCTAACCGGAAGACGGAAGGCGGAAAACGGAATGAAATTTTTTTAACCGGAAGACGGAAGACGGAACAAAATTTTTCTAACAGGAAGACGGAAGACGGAACAAAATTTTTCTAACCGGAAGACGGAATGAAATTTCTCTAACCGGAAAACGGAAGACGGAAGACGGAATGAAATTTCACTAACTGGAAGACGGAATAGAATCTACTAAATAGAACATTCTATTGAATTTTTCAGACAGTTATAATGTAAAAACTGAATAGTGCCGTTGCTCCGATTAACAGAAATGTGACTTTGACAAACAATTTTTCGTCGCCGGAATGAGCAGTAACTGCACATCTCCCATACTCACAATACCCATCTCCACTGAAACACCACCACCGTTTCTCCTCGAAGAAGTCCGCGCTGCTCTCAACTCGTTCCCGAACGGGAAGGCAGCTGGAGAGGATAAAATCACAGCAGATTTCCTCAAATGCTGCCACGATAATGTCATCTCCGCTATAACGGACAGATTCTCAAGGTATTTGATAAGCGGAAAGGTTCCCAGGCCCTGGAAAACGTCAAAGACCACCCTGATCTTCAAGAAAGAAGACAGGGAAAACCTGGAAAATTATAGGCCTATCTGCTTGCTTCCCGGTCTCTACAAAGCATTCACCAAGTGTCTGTTGAATAGAATACGGCGAACATTAGAAGAAGCTCAACCCGTGGAGCAAGCTGGATTCCGTCGATCATTCTCAACGATCGACCACATCCACGCTGTCCAGCGACTCCTCGAGGTTGGTCGCGAGTACCAGATCCCGCTCACACTAGTCTTCATCGACTTCCACAAGGCTTTTGACAGTGTTGAGCCGAGTGCGATCTGGGAAAGCCTTCAGAAGCAAGGAGTAGAACCCGCCTATACAAACCTACTCAAAGAGTGCTATACAAACTGCACTACCACTTTCACGCCGTTCCACAAGAGAGTCAAGGTTCCCATAACCAAGGGAGTCAGACAAGGCGACCCCATCTCGCCAAACCTCTTCTCTTCTTGCCTCGAGCTCGTTTTCAGCCAAATGTCGTGGAACCATCTGAAGGGACACGAGGATGACTACGACTCGACCCCAGGAACGCGCATCAATGGCAGGAATCTCACACAACTGAGATTCGCAGATGACATCATCTTGGTCGCTAACGACCCCCGAACTGCAAGCCGTATGATTCAAGAATTAGTCGAAAGGTGCGAAAAAGTAGGACTCAAAATCAACACCAGCAAAACAAAAGTGCTGAAAAACACTTTTGCCAGCGACCATCCGGTCTGCATCAAATATGGCACCAACACCGCCACCATCGAAGAAGTTGAAGAGTATGTCTACCTCGGTAGACTGCTTAATACAAGGAACGAACTGGAGCCTGAGCTCCATAGAAGATGAAGAGCAGCGTGGGCAGCGTTCAACAAAATCAAAAACACCACAGATGCTCTAACCTGCCCCAGGATTCGCTCAAACCTCTTCGACTCCATCGTCCTCCCGGCTCTCACTTATGGCTCTGAAACCTGGACCTTCACAAAGGCACTGGCGGAAAGAGTCAGAGTGACCCACGCATCACTAGAAAGAAGCCTCGTTGGTATTACTCTCACGGAACAACGCCAGAGGGATCTACATCGAGAAGATATCCGACAACTATCCAAAGTCCGCGACCCGCTCGACTACGTCAAAAGAAGAAAACTAGGATGGGCAGGTCATGTGATGAGAAGAACAGATGACCGATGGACGACCCTGATGCAAGAATGGATCCCGAGAGATACGAAGCGACCTGTCGGAAGACCACCTATGAGATGGACTGACTCATTGAGCAAGGAAATCTCAACCCGACAAGGAAAGCAACTGATCATCTCTTGGAGCACCATCGCTAAAGACCGCAAGGCATGGTGTGCTGTGATCCGCGCCCACACTTCGTGAGCGAAGGACGGATCGACTAAGTAACTAAGAAAGTAACGGAAGACGGAAGGTGGAATGATGTTTTTCAAACGGAAGAAGGAAAATGGAACAAAATTTCAATAACGGAAGGCGAATGAAATTCTCAAACGGAAGACGGAAAACGGAACAAAAATTCAATAACGGAAGACAAAGTAGGTTTTTTCACCGGAAGACGGAAATCGGAAGACGGAAGGCAGAATTCCGCCCAACTCTGCTTTCTAATGGACCTCTAACCGTTTTTTACGTGGCAGTGACCTACTTAACTGACTTCTCACCTATCCCAAAAAATTTCCCATGCTTTACTCTATCATCTCAATACTTAATATCATAAGATTCCCGTATTTTTCTACACTATTTCCCTCTTAAAACCTGATTTTTTGATAATTCCCTTTGTTTTTGCAAAGCTACGTGGCATTGACCTACTTAACTGACTTCTCACCTATCCCAAAAAATTTCCCATGCTTTACTCTATCATCTCAATACTTAATATTATAAGATTCCCGTATTTTTCTACACTATTTCCCACTTAAAACCTGATTTTTTGATAATTCCCTTTGTTTTTGCAAAGCTACGTGGCATTGACCTACTTAACTGATTTCTCACCTATCCCGAAAAATTTCCCATGCTTTACTCTATCATCTCAATACTTAATATTATAAGATTCCCGTATTTTTCTACACTATTTCCCTCTTAAAACCTGATTTTTCGATAATTCCCTTTGTTTTTGCAAAGCTACGTGGCATTGACCTACTTAACTGATTTCTCACCTATCCCAAAAAATTTCCCATGTTTTGCTCTATCATCTCAATACTTAATATCATAAGATTCCCGTATTTTTCTACACTATTTCCCTCTTAAAACCTGATTTTTTGATAATTCCCTTTATTTTTTCATAGCTTCGTGGCAGTGACCTACTTAACTTACTTCTCACCTATCCCAAAAAATTTCCCATGCTTTACTCTATCATCTCAATACTTAATATCATAAGATTCCTGTATTTTTCTACACTATTTCCCTCTTAAAACCTGATTTTTTGATAATTCCCTTTATTTTTTCATAGCTTCGTGGCAGTGACCTACTTAACTTACTTCTCACCTATCCCAAAAAATTTCCCATGCTTTACTCTATCATCTCAATACTTAATATCATAAGATTCCTGTATTTTTCTACACTATTTCCCTCTTAAAACCTGATTTTTTGATAATTCCCTTTATTTTTTCATAGCTTCGTGGCAGTGACCTACTTAACTGACTTCTCACCTATCCCAAAAAATTTCCCATGCTTTACTCTATCATCTCAATACTTAATATTATAAGATTCCCGTATTTTTCTACACTATTTCCCTCTTAAAACCTGATTTTTCGATAATTCCCTTTGTTTTTGCAAAGCTACGTGGCATTGACCTACTTAACTGATTTCTCACCTATCCCAAAAAATTTCCCATGCTTTACTCTATCATCTCAATACTTAATATCATAAGATTCCCGTATTTTTCTACACTATTTCCCTCTTAAAACCTGATTTTTCGATAATTCCCTTTGTTTTTGCAAAGCTACGTGGCATTGACCTACTTAACTGATTTCTCACCTATCCCAAAAAATTTCCCATGCTTTACTCTATCATCTCAATACTTAATATCATAAGATTCCCGTATTTTTCTACACTATTTCCCACTTAAAACCTGATTTTTCGATAATTCCCTTTGTTTTTGCAAAGCTACGTGGCATTGACCTACTTAACTGATTTCTCACCTATCCCAAAAAATTTCCCATGCTTTACTCTATCATCTCAATACTTAATATTATAAGATTCCCGTATTTTTCTACACTATTTCCCTCTTAAAACCTGATTTTTCGATAATTCCCTTTGTTTTTGCAAAGCTACGTGGCATTGACCTACTTAACTGATTCCTCACCTATCCCAAAAAATTTCCCATGTTTCGCTCTATCATCTCAATACTTAATATCATAAGATTCCCGTATTTTTCTACACTATTACCCTCTTAAAACCTGATTTTTCGATAATTCCCTTTGTTTTTGCAAAGCTACGTGGCATTGACCTACTTAACTGATTTCTCACCTATCCCAAAAAATTTCCCATGCTTTACTTTATCATCTCAATACTTAATATTATAAGATTCCCGTATTTTTCTACACTATTTCCCTCTTAAAACCTGATTTTTTGATAATTCCCTTTATTTTTTCATAGCTTCGTGGCATTGACCTACTTAACTGACTTCTCACCTATCCCAAAAAATTTCCCATGTCCCAATCTATCATCTCAATACTTAACATCCCAACATTTCCACCCCCTTCTAGACTATTTATCCTTTTAAACTCACTCGAATTGAGAGCTCTCCGAGAATCCGACCGATCGCTGCTGGGAAAAAGGCGAGAAATGAATTTTCTGAGGATTTTCCACTCAAATCGACCCTAGAACGTGGATTTATAAACTTAAATGTCAAGGTCAAGTAGTTTTTACCTGCTGATTTTGAGCGTTTTCAGCTCCCAATGGACCTGGAGGACTGGTACTTGTGTCATAAAGGTTATCGAGCATCAGAATTTTTTCGGTAGGGTCAGATGACACCTGATGTGATGGCTGACGATTTCAGCCGGGGATAGAGGTAGAAGACTGGTTTTTGGACCAAAGAGACATATGAACACCCGAATTATTTTGGTGAATTCAAAAATTGCCAGGCATCACATCTGATCGTCAGGTATCACATTCAGGTTGAGATTAGGCATACAGACACCTGGTGTGGGCTATGGGGACATATGAACACCCGAATTATTTTGGTGAATTCAAAAATTGCCAGGCATCACATCTGATCGTCAGGTATCACATTCAAGTTGAGATTAGGCATACAGGCACTTGGTGTGGGCTATGGGGACATATGGACATCTGAATTATTTTGGTGATTTCAAAAATTGCCAGGCATCAAATCTGTTTGTCAGGTATCACATTCAGGTTGAGATTAGGCATACAGGCACTTGGTGTGGGCTATGGGGACATATGGACATCTGAATTATTTTGGTGATTTCAAAAATTGCCAGGCATCACATCTGTTTGTCAGGTATCACGTTCAGGTTGGGATTAGGCATACAGACACTTGGTGTGGGCTATGGGGACATATGGACATCTGAATTGTTTTGGTGATTTCAAAAATTCTCAGGCATCACATTTAGGTTGAAATTCAGGTCTGAGACTTTTCATTTTGATTATGGAGGCTTATGGACATCTGAATTGTCACGGTGAATTTAAAAGTTGTTAGGTATCACTTTCATCTTAAATTCGATGTTAGAACTTCTAAATCATATCATCCGAAAATAAAACATTGATTTTTCTTATTTCTCTGATTTTATCTCCCTCATTAAATCAGCTCGTCGCCCAATAGAAAAACAAAAACTGCCCCACATAACTTCCTTGCCTTATCTACAGTGCGTCCAATAATTTTAGGACCCCCCTCGATTTTGGTGTGTGAGCCAAAAGGAAAAGTGGGATGAAAAATCTGTAAATGCAGTTCGATTTAGAATCAAAAATAACCCACAGAGCCGAAATTTCATGATCCTACCATTTCCCAATTCCCAGAACCACAAAAAAGTCACATTTTCGGCTGTCCAATAATTATAGGACCCCCTGACAATTTGGGTGCGCTGGTGACTTTTCCACCATAATTTCCAATGCAAATGGGTCAATTTCATTTTGAAATTTGTTTTAATCGTCTTTAAGATTGTTTTCCGTGAAAATATCACGGAATTTATTTTATAAGTTCGATAAAATACAGTTATTTTAAGAAAAACACTGTAAAAACCAATAAAGCCTGAAAAACTGAAAAGTTCATCTGTAATCGGTCTTGAAGTTGTTTCCTTGGACTACTTTGAGCCGTATTCCAAACATACTGGCCACTAATTTCTTCAATTCGGCAGGTTTCACCAAATTTCATTCAGTTTGACTACCATTATTGACAAGATTAATAGTTTTGAACAGTATTCCGTGATGGTAGATGTTCCGAACACGGGTTCTACAGTGATTCCTATTGAGGTTAAGTTACGCACGACATGTTGATCACTTTATGAACATGATTAGGATGGTTCAATAGGCTTGAGAAGCTACTGGACAGGTCTACAAAAGAGACTTTAGCCGTTATCCAATTTCTACTTTGGTGGCGAGCCCGTGATGAATTGTAGTGGTTCATCAATGATACAAAATTGGTTTTGCCGTCAATTACCAACAAAGAAAACCTTTTTGTACATCAAAATTAATTTCTGAAGATTATCACAAATCCTCCACCAAAGTTGAACTTGGATAATGGTTGAGGACTCTTGCGTAGATCTCTTAGTTAGCTTTTAGCCGTCTGAACCATCCTAATCATGTTCATAAAGTGATCAACATGTCGTCTGTAACTTAACCCCAATGGGAATCACTGTAGAACCCCTGTTCGGCACGTCTATTACCACGGAATACAGCTCAAAGCTATTCGTCACATCAATAATGATAGTCAAGCTGAATGAAATTCAGTGAAACAGTTCGAATTAAAGAAATTAGTGACCAGTAAGTTTGGAATGCGGCTCAAAGTGGTTCAGGAGAACAACCTCGAGATCGATTACATATGAGAATTCAATTTTTAAGGCTTTATTGGTTTTTACAGTGTTTTTCTTAAAATAACTGTATTTCATCCAACTTACAAAATAAATTCCGTGATATTTTTACGGAAAACAATTTTAAAGAATATTTAAACAAATTTCAAAATGAAATTGACCCATTTGTATTGGAAATTATGGTGGAAAAGTCACCAGCGCACCCAAATTGTCAGGGGGTCCTATAATTATTGGACAGCCGAAAATGTGACTTTTTGTGGTTCTGAGAATTGGGAAATGATAGGATCATGAAATTTCGGCTCTAAGGGTTATTTTTGATTCTGAATCGAACTGCATTCACAGATTTTTCATCCCACTTTTCCTTTTGGCACACACACCAAAATAGAGGCGGGTCCTAAAATTATTGGACGCACTGTATCCCACTTCGAGGCCACCTAGTTATTAATATCTTCAGTTTATCCCCAGAACAATTTGAATTTTTATCACTCTCACGCTTGTTAAATTTACAACACCTTTTTTCCTTACCCACACAAGTGGGTCAACGCCTTTTCGAGTCCGCTCGCTTTTATTGTTGACCCTTTTTCTATTCAAATAGACATTCTCTAACTTCTACTAAATTTGTTCTTTCTTTTAATAGATAAAAAGTATCAAATATATAAATATCAAATTTATTTTTTCTCAAAAATTGGTTCCACAATATAAAATTAAACATTGTTCCATCTCATGAGTTTTCTCATTTCGTCAAATCCGTTGGCCTTTTCCATTTCTCGGAGGTGAGCGAGGATATGAATTTTCTGAAAAATAAAATTGGCGTAGGTTAAGTTTCCAAGTGCCTCGAATATTTTTTTTCCTAATTGACCGTATATTCTCATATTTGGGGATCACCCATGAACTCCTCTGCGCTTCAATAGCATACACTTAGTTTCTCAGATTACTGTAGGATTACGGTAGCTACAGTAACCCAAAAGTTCTAATTCGGCCAGGAGGAGTCGGCATGGATGAAGATTTTTATAGGAGCACCCTTGTGACACCTACAGTATTCAAACAAAAATTCAGAATCTGAAGTCAAGGATTACTGTAGATACAGTAACCCGAAAAATAGAAAAAGTCGTCTCACTACGGCGCAGAGGGTTGTCCTTTTTGGATGACCCTAATTCAAACAATTTTTAACGGGAATTCAAAAAAGTTTGTTATTCAGCAAAAACGGCAAGGCAGAATTTGTCCATTAGTTTATAGAAAGTGATCCCGACCGTTTTGAGATCAGAAATAAAAGGAAAATACACCAATAGGAAAACGTCTACATAAAAAGACGTAGGCGGTATGTATAATTGAGCACGATTCAAAAAAAAATTAATTATAACAAATTTACTCTTATTTGAGAAATGGTGAATTACCAGTGGAAATCGCGGCATAGCCGCAAAATTTCGAAGGTATTAGCTATCGTAAAAACTCTAACAGAATAGCATGCAATACTAAATTTCAATAACTTCGTTTGAGAGCAATTCTATTAGTTTTTAATGAGGGTAGTTTTTAAAAACTCACCGATAGAACGTGCATTTGACGTGCCGAAACGCCAAAAACTTCGGAGTCGGTGGGTAGATCGGTTAGATCCATCTGTGACATCTGCAATTTTTTATAAATTGAAAACGGCTTATGAGATGTGTCTTGGTAAACACAAAAGAGATATTGAAAACTGAAAGATATCAGGAAACTATGTAGAAATTTTTTTATTTGTGAGGCTAACAGAATTTGTAGTTTTTGTAGTCTACGCTTCACCAAACTTTGAGAGCCTTTACTTTGAGAAAAACGAAACTCTTGATCCACTCAAAAAATTTGAGAAAATTTTTGAATTTTAAATTTGAAAAACTCACCTTTCGACCATCTCCTCTGAATCACTAAAAACTTCTTTAATCTAATGACGAAGATGACGATGGCGAATGATCGAATTTGTTGCACATCTTTTCATGGTTACACTATTCTGAAAAAAACGTTTGATTTTCATTTTAAGCCATGTTTTCTTTAAAATTATTCTCGATTTCAATCTCACTCTTCAATTTCTGTTTTTAAGTAAATGGGAAATTATACTTGCCGCTGAGCGGCTATTGACCTTTTAGAAATTTCAAAACTTCACTCTTTTCAAATATAACACACAAATAACGCCTTTCTCCTCTAGTTGTTAAAAGAGGGGTAAGGAGACACAGAGAAAAAAACCAATGTTTGATCAAACAAAGGAAAATGTTCTAAAAATGCTATCTATCTTTTTTTGTTTAACTACTGAAAATTTGAAAATTCAAAATGAAAATTAAAAACTCACTTTTTGGTATTCGTTTCCGCAAGAAAAATCAATAAAAAAGCAGATAATAAATTTATAAAAAATCAGTAAAACAGGGGCAACCAACCGGTAGGTCGCCAAAAGAGAGAAATGACGATTTGAACAACCAAAGTGGAAGAGTGAGAAAGAACGAGACGCAGAGTTGGGGTAAAAGTCAACAAACCTTGGAGAAAAAGAGCGGGGGCAGATGTGTTTGTGGAAGATGTGTCCCCGCGGGGAGGTAGAATAAGCTCCGCCTAACCACCGCAGTGTTCATATTAAAACCGTAGCCACAGCGGGGGGCACTCGATTCGAGGCCGCCGCAATGCAGATAGAAGGAAAAAGAAATTACAGAAACTAAGCAGCAGTTTTTCTGAAAATTTGCTCAATTTTTGCGATAGATCTAGTAAAAATTCTTAGAAAGTTTTAAGTTGATTAAGATACTCTAACCTAGTCACAAATTGAAAAAATCTGAAAGTGTAGTGAAAAAACACAGAAAACACCAAAAATAAGCGTTATTCGGCGACTTTGAAGACGACTTTTTTATGGGGTTATTCATTATTGCATTTTAATTATTAAACTGGCATTTTAATGCATTAAACTCATGTTGGAGATATTCGAAATTTTTGGGAGGTGGCGTATCATTATGTGGAGCACTGTAATGTAAACATGTCGGAAGTAAAATTTGCTTTTTGGACTGCAAGTTTGTATTTTATTTAAACCTTCGGGGTTCGTTCCCGTTTGAAATTTTAAAACGTCAAAATTATCAGTTTTCATCACCATTTTGGTATTCTCCGTGTTTTTGCGGTTCAGAAAAGTATAATCATGTAGGGTATTCTCTTTATATCCGGGTTACGATATTGAGTGATTAAGAATGCGCAGGATGCGCTACTGGGGACCATCCCTCAAAGGAAATGCCTTAGGCGAAATAGTGTACGGAGGGAGGAGACGCAGTGATGAGTCATAGCCCCCGCGACCACCCCTCTCCTTCGTCCCCTATTGTCAGACTATTTGACTATTGCCGGTCATTTGGTCTCTTCCCTATTTTGTTCACGCATTTATTGCAATTTCATGTTTCTTTTTTTCCACCCGGCGCGTATTACTTTCCATCTCTCATCGCTTATCTTCTCTCTCTCTCTCTCTCCCGTTATTTCTAATGTGCCTGTATTTGGTTGTCTTATGCTCTATTTTTTTATCCGGTTTCCTTTTCTATTGTTAAATGACGTGAATCAAAATAAATAAATAACCTTGAAAATTTATTGTTTCACAAGAAAAAAATTTGAAATTTTTGAAACAGTAATACATTTGAAATTATGTTCTACTCCATAAGCCAATTCTTTAAGGGATTGACTGAGTTGACTTTTTCCATCCCATTTCATAGTTCCATTCCATATTCTTCATTTTTCCAATGGAAGCGTTTGATTGATAGGAGCATGCGGTAACGATCGTAGTCCGTGGAATATTCTTTTTTCTCGAAAATGATTCGATTATTGGATAATCATCATCTCCAACGATATATTGAGCCTCCTGAGTCATCTTCGCCAATTTGAGTAGATCATAATGAAGCAGAAACTTGGAAGCATTCAATATGATCGATGGTCTTTTGTATTATGATTCCTGAAATAGCATTCTTTTAAAACTCGTTTATTTAAGTTTGGAGAAGAGATTTTGAAAAAGTGCCAACTGATGAATTGCTCATGTTAAGGGCTACATTTTGTTAGTTGACCCCTTTTTGTATTTCTAATAGGAATTCCGATATAGTGTCTTTAAAAAATTGAAAAAAAAATGCATTTCAAAAAAAAATTTTCGAAGTTTTTTCAAAATTCTATATCTCAGTTCATAAATTAGATATCAAGAAACTTTCAACTAATGAAATATTGCACACGTAAAGGGCTACATTTCGTTAGTTAACGCTTTTTTGATATCTTTTCTAGGAACTGTGATATAGCGATTTGAAACTTGAAACATTAAAAAAAGTGATGAACAGTAAATTCTTTGATTTTCAAAAAAAAAAACTAATGATGTTTTATTAAATATCAGTTGAAAACAGTTTCAGTCAACACAAAACTGTAAAAAAATCGAAAAAATGAGGAATTTTGGAATTTTACTTTTTCAAAATTTTTGTTGTTTTTCAATTTTTTAAAATTCCTATATTTCAGTCTCATAAAATCTATTAAGAAACTTTTGACTAATAAAATATTACCCAAGTTAAGGGCTACATTTCATTTGCTCTCATTTTTTGAAAGCTATTACAGTAACCGAGACATAACAGTTGTAAAATGGCTTCTAAAAAATTTTCTCGAAAAAATGATTTATTTTGCTGCTTTTAAAAATTCTATATCTCGGTTACTGTAATAGCTACACAAAAAGTGTAAAAATCCGTCTTACCTCGTTTCTACAAATAGTCATCACACAATCGGCACCAAGCGATAATTTTTGACTTCTGTTCCATAGAATCGGGTCCCAATTGCCAAATAGTAAAAACCAGCTTTTCCACTCCGCTGCCAATACTTCAATGGTAGAATTCGGTCGTCGGAACGAGTATTGCAGTAGGCACGGAGGGCTGTGGAGCCCATTGAGTCACAGAATTCAATGTTGTCGGTTGTTAGAGAGGAGGGTGTGATCTGGAAGTTGGTTGGGTTACTGTAGTTCTAAGCCTTCTTATTGCATCTGTGTTTGTTGCACATCTTTTCATGGTTACACTATTCTGGAAAAATGTTTGATTTCCATTTTAGGTCATGTTTTCTTTAAAATTATTCTCGATTTCAAACTGCGCCTCACTTTTCAATTTCTGTTTTTAAGTAAATGGGAAAGCATACTTGCCACTGAGAGGCTATTGACCTTTTAGGATTTTCAAAACTTCACTCTTTTCAAATTTAACCCACAAATAACGCCTTTCTCCTCTAGTTGTAAAAAGAGGGATAAGGAGACTCAGAGAAAAAGACCAATGCTTGATCAAACAAAGGAAAATGTTCTAAAAATATAATCTTTTTTTTTTAATTTGACTACTGAATTAAATTAAAATTTAAAATTAAAATTAAAAACTCACTTTTTGGTATTCGTTTCCGCAATAAATCAATAAAAAAGCAGATAATAAATTTATAAAAAATCAGTAAAACAGGGGCAACCAACCGGTAGGTCGCCAAAAGAGAGAAATGACGATTTGAACAACCAAAGTGGAAGAGTGAGAAAGAACGAGACGCAGAGTTGGGGTAAAAGTCAACAAACCTTGGTGAAGCATAGTGGGGCCTTATGTGTTTGTGGAAGATGTGTCCCCGAGGGGAGGCCTACCCACCGCAGCCACAGCGGGAGGGGGGAGGGGGGGGAGGGTACTCGATTCGATGCCGCAGCAAGGTGTGACAGGCCAGCTATGCTGACTGTCATATCCTCGTTTTTGTTTATTGTTTGTTTGTTTATTTGTTTATTGGTCCGGACGCGGAACGATGATTTATTATGACGATGACCCCTTTGTTTATAACAAAGATATTAATACAGTGCGCGTCATAATGTTAGCCCACCCCCTAATTTTCACTGTTTGGGGAGAACCGAACTTTTTTGAGAAAAATGACTAATGCCATCGTTTTCTACGCATAAAAAAACTACGTAGCCGATTTTGTAGAGTTCCCGACTGAAAATTATGACCAGGACACCAGAAAGTTCTAAAAACAGGCGCGTCAAAATGATAGCCCACCCCCAAAAAATGGAGAATTTCATAGAAAAAAGTTAGTTTTTCTTCAAAGTATTCAACGAATATCGTACTTTTCCCTCTTCTAAATTGTATTTTTGTAAATTTTGAATCCAATTTCACGATTTAGGACAACACTTGATTAGGTCATATCGCATCACTTTGACCTAATTTGACATTCAGGTCATTTCATTGCTCCATTGGTTGAAATTATTTCTGAAATGTTTTAAATCAGTTTGAAACTGATTGCCAACAACAGTTAAAGTTAATTGAAGTACAACCTGAGGCGCTAATTCGCTTCAAAAGCCCCATTTATTGTCCTCAAAGTGTGAAATGTATGGTCTAGTGAGATGACTCAACTTCTCTCTGAGATAAATGAATCAATTTGATTGGAAACATCTTGAAACTACTTGTTTTTATTATTTATTGCAAAACCAACACGTTTTCAAATGTTTTACATCAGTTTCGATTCAATTCATTGAGCAACACTTCTAAGAATTCGGATTTCTCCGCTGCGAAACCCAAATCGGAACTGACATTGATGTGAAACACCCGATTCGTCAATTTAGAGCAGTTTATCTTCAAATATACGCGATAAACCATAAAACAAGTAGTTTCAAGATGTTTCCAATCAAATTGTTTCATTTATCTCATAGAGAAGTTGAGTCATCTCACTAGACCATACATTTCACACTCTGAGGACAATAAATGGGGCAGATTGTACTTCAATTAACTTTAACTGTTGTTGGCAATCAGTTTCAAACTGATTTAAAACATTTCAGAAATAATTTCAACCAATGGAGCAATGAAATGACCTGAATGTCAAATTAGGTCAAAGTGATGAGATATGACCTAATCAAGTGTTGTCCTAAATCGTGAAATTGGATTCAAAATTTACAAAAATACAGTTTAGAAGAGGAAAAAGTACGATATTCGTTGAATACTTTGAAGAAAAACTAACTTTTTTCTATGAAATTTTCCATTTTTTTGGGGGTGGGCTATCATTTTGACGCGCCTGTTTTTAGAACTTTCTGGTGTCCTGGTCATAATTTTCAGTCGGGAACTCTACAAAATCGGCTACGTAGTTTTTTTATGCGTAGAAAACGATGGCATTAGTCACTTTTCTCAAAAAAGTACGGTTCTCCCCAAACAGTGAAAATTAGGGGGTGGGCTAACATTATGACGCGCACTGTATCTATTAGGTTGGCAACTATATACTTGTGCACTTTTTAAAAATCTTCCCATTCAATGACGAAATGTTATAAGGGTTAGTAGTGCTGACTATGATGGCTAGCTATATCCCACTGTCTATTCTGCAAATAGAGGGTTCTAGTTCTCAACAACTCTGGTGGTTGCTATACAATAAATAATGACCTTTATTTTCTGATTTTGAAAAAGTTTCGAAGTGTATCTTCTTAACCGATGGAAGCACCTATGAGAAAAAATACTAACAAGATACGACAATGTCCGAACTGCATATTAAGTAAGCAAGAGTGGTCTAGTCTCACAGGACCAGGTACAGATTTGTTGATTTCAAGATATATGAATATCCGCGATAATGGATATTTCTGAGATTTTCGTTTTTAGTCTTCCGCGACATATTCAACCTACACTGGATAGTGGTTTCAGTAGTCCTTAAATTGGTTGATATGTCACATATAGAATGGAGAAGATCCAGTTACTCCAGTTTCTTCTGGGTGTTCAAATTCAATTTGATGAGATATTTGTTTCATCGTTGAACTACGTTGGTTCGTGAATCTTTTGACTCAATGACTTATGGTAATTTTATGAAAAGGGTTTCTCCATAAAATAGTACTATGTACTGATAAATATCGTATTGTTTTAGTACAGAAAGATGTAGGAGTGAAAAGTCATCATGAAGGTATTCTGCGGGAAGAAGATAATTGTTGCGTAAGAAGAGAGCCGAGGAAATAAGAGTGATAGCCAACACTCTAGTCGTCTTAGGTACCGTTTAGAATAACTACCATAAAACATTTCTATTTCTGAACGGGATGGAAAGAAAACTAAAAATGCACAAAGATATAGTTGCCAACCTAATACTTATGTCCAATCACCATTTTAACACCATCATGGGAATGGCGAAGGCGTGCCATTTTCATATCCCCATGAAAAATGCAAAAGGAAGAAAAAGAGATATTTCAAGAACTAAGCAGCTGTTTTTCTTAAAGCTCAATTATTCCGATAGACTTGGGAAAATTATGGTAGTCTCAGCGATTGAATGTGGAGGCCGAAGATCCGAGAAGTTTGTAAACAATTAAAATCGACACGAACAACAAGTAAATATTCTGCAGTAACCATGCGCCTTTAAACTTTTTTGACTACATTTTTTTTAAAACGGTAAATTTCCTTCGTTTTCGTATTAAAATAGCTTTTAAAATATTTCGTATAAAAACAAGCAAAAAATGTCTAAAAACGAGTGGAAACGAAGAAAATTAAGCGTTTTTGGGAAAAATATACTGTCTTAATAATTTTCTGTTTATTTTTGCATAAATACTTTTATTGCGTTCACAACTTTATGGAAGATGATACTAACCATTGGAATGAATTCAGAATGGGAAAACTGTAGAATATTGAGATATCTTCGATATCAAGGGAACCATTCCATTTATATTTCTCAATCAACGTTGCATGAAAACGTTTCCGAACTTTTCCGAAAACTCATAAGACGTCGATAGCCTCTAATAACAGCAGGAAATATCCTATTGTCTGCCAATAAGAACTGGAACCCGCAAAATTTAAGCCAAAATATTATACCGATTCACGAGGCTCCGCCCAATTACACACATCTGCAATACGTGACGCAACACGCAACGCACACCAAATCTTGACATGACAATAAAACACCTGCTTGGATCCATATCTTTGATTCAAAATCGATAGTTGCACTTATTACTAGTTTTATACTCTTTATACACCTAATGTTACTGTATTGGCTATAGTTTTTCTTTCTTAAATTTATTTTTAATTCTTATTGATGTTTTATTGTGTTAGTTTATGAGGTATAAAATTGTTTCAAATTTGTCTTTTTTTCAGGAAAACTATTGATCAATATGGTTCACAGATGGGATTCTTATTCTTCTTCATCGTCTGAAGACGAAACTCTAACAGAGAAAACAATGCGACCAACCGAACTGATGAAGATAGCATTAAAAAAGCGGAGAGAAGTTTATAAATTGGAAAGAAGAGACATGCGTCAAGAAATTCTTCATAGTTCCCTTATCAGAAACATTTGTTCTCACATCAGAGAGTCAAAACGAGTACAAAAGGACGGAAAGAGAAGATGGGAGGATGTTAAATCCAAAACAGAAATTCAAAATTTGGAGGTCACTCAAATCAAATGGCAGAGATTAGACATTGTAGAAGATCCACAAAAACAGTCAAAATTTCATGTGAAGAAAACAGAGGAACAAACGAAATTGGTTAACCAGGATCCGTTTGGTATGGAAGAGTTCTTCAATCAAATCGGAAATCCGAAATCATCTAAATAAGGTTGTTCTACACTTTTTTGATATTTTCATTTTTTTTTAAATAAATTTTGAATAGTTACGTGTAAAAATGAAAAAATTAATGTTTCAAGAAATGTGTGTCGCCAAGATTCTGAAGGTTCCTAAGATAGGGTACAAGACAAACCATGTAACTGATGACGCCATCAAACCACTTCCGGTTCTCATAGAAGTAAGAGGGGTAACTGGAGGCTTTTTTTTAACCGTCTCTCTTATAGGGAGTGCTCTCTCGATTTTCTCTAACCATTACTCTCTCATATTTGCACACTCTCTCGCTTGTTGAGACGACCACTCCGCGTCATTACCGCAGCACACTGTTTCTGTTTTCTCTGACTGTTTACTTTCCTGGGTGGTCCGATACTGAATTTAAATTTCAAAAATTTCGGAGAAACTGTTTTTCGGAGAAACCCTATCATGATGATACTTTTCTGAACCGGAAGAACACGGAGATTCCGAATATGGTAGTGAACAGAATAAAGTTAATAATTTTCAATTTTCAATTACAAAAATACCTTCGCCGCCATCGTCTTAGAGTTCTCCAAGCTCTTCCAACATTGGTGTTGATTCAGGAACCGCAATATCTACGGGCTTCTCGTCGCGGCGAAGGTGTTTATGAAATTGAAAAGTGAAAATTAATAACTTTATTCTGTTCATTGCCATATTCGGAATCTCCGTGTTCTTCCGGTTCAGAAAAGTATAATCATGATAGGGTTTCTCCGAAAAACAGTTTCTCCGAAATTTTTAAAATATAAGTTCAGTATCGGACCACCCAGGAAAGTGAACAGTCAGCGAAAGAAGAACTAGTGATGCGGTAATCACGTAGAGTGGTCGTCTCAACAAGTGAGAGAATGTGCAAATATGAGAGAGTAGTGGTTAGAGAAAAGCGAGAGAGAGAGACCTCTTCCTTCTCTTACGTTGTTTATCTGTCAATTTTTCATAGACGAATCTTCAATAAAAATGGTTTCAATACGTTTCATGACGTCACATTCTCAAATAGTGGTTTTCTTGAAATATATAATATTTTGAAGCAGATAAATGTTTGAAAGGTTTAATCGCAATCAATCGTATCATTTGGCATTCCTGCAAAATTTTTGATTTAATCAGCTTTTTAGTTTCTAAGAAATTCGTCTTCAAAGTCGCCGAATAACGCGTATTTTCGCTGTTTCCGGTGTCTTATGTGTTTTTCACTACTTTTCCAGATAATTTCCAACTTGTGACTAGGTTCGAGCATCTCAGTCAACTTGAAACTTTCTAAGAATGTTTACTAGGTCTATCTGAATAATTGAGAAAATTTTCTGCTCAGTTTTCGAAATATCTCTTTTCCTTCTTTCTGCATTGCGGCGGCCTCGAATCGAGTGCCCCCCGCTGTGGCTGCGGTTTTAATATGAACAATGCGGTGGGTAGGCGACTGCATCGCGGGGACACATCTTCCACAAAAAGATCTGCCCTACTCTTCTTCTCCAGTGTTTGTTCACTCTTACTCCATCTCTGCGTCTCGTTCTCTCTCACTCTTCCACTTTGGCTGTTCAAATCGTCATTTGTCTCTTTTGTCGACCTACTGGCTGGTTGTTTGGTTTATTGATTTTTTTAAAATGATTTTTTATTTGCTTTTATTTGATTGAATATCGAAATGGACATCGAAGAGTGAGTTTTTGATTTTTACTTTAAACCTTCATTTAATTCTATAGTCAAATTAAAAAATACATTGTTAGTAGGACATTTCCTTTTTTCGACTAAACATTGAACTTTTTCTCTGTGTCTCCTTACCTCTCCTTCAACGAATAGCAGAGAAAAACGTTATTAGATGACTACAAAGGCTTATTTGTGGGAAAAGTTTGAAAAGAGCGCAGTTTTTCAAAATTATAAAAAACCAATAGCCTTAAAAAATGAGCCGCAGCTTGAAATTGAGTGAATAATTTTAACGAAAGCATAACTTAAAATAAAAATGAAATTATTTTTTATAGGACCTCTTAATGATGAGTTCTATGAAAGAGCAACACAGTCCGATACCGTCAACTCACCAGAGCTGCAATGATCACCGCCGCTCCAGACGTCTCTCCGAAAGAACTCAGACGTCAAGCGATGGAACATTCTTCAGCATCGCCCATTTATCAGGATAAAGATCTTAGTAAGTTAATATTTAGCTTAGAATTATTTAAATAATTTTTTTCAGTGGTCATCGAAGATATCGTCTTCGAGTATCTCTTCAATCCAATGGATACCGGGCCAATTCCCCAACCAAAAACCATAAGGACAGTTTGTGCCAGGCGTCTTTTTACGCCCACACAAAGAAACAAATGGTTTAAATTCGAGTAAGTTGATTTGTTCTTTTGAAACCATCTAATTCGTTGGCTTCCAGAAGGAATATGGTCCCATGCGGATCGAAACAGGACCGAACTGGCCAAAAAATGGGAGGATTTGGCAGAGAGAATCGAATTGGAAAAAGTGGAGCAAATCAAGAAAGGATTTATACAGTGGAATGGAGACGCAAAAGTTAAAAAAGTTTAATTCGATTAAATAAATAATATTTTTATTTTGATTGTTTTTAAAAATACATACTCAAACACATTAGGTCTATTCATGGGGCTAATCAGGTATGATAATATTTAGTATGTCATATTGCTCCTGTTTGTTTAAAAAAAAGTGAAGATCACGGAAAGAGACGTAGAGAACAAAAAAGAGGTTGGCTTCTCAGATTTCATGATTACCGTAAGACCTGTAATATTAGGTTGTTCCATAAGTATCCGTTATTTTTCGAAGGCCACCTTTCAAGACTTTTTTTTCAATGAAGGGAAGAGCGAACTGGTTATCATTCAACCAGTATGTTGGGTGGGTGTTGCAGTCTCAACACCCCGATTCATAGCATTTCTCACTTCTTCAGTGGAAAGATATGGTAATTGTTTCCCACATATCCAACCAAGACTTTTGACATGTAATTAAAAATCAATTGTAATCTCCCCTGAAAATTATCGAAATCATTTGTTTTTTTAGGGTTTTTTTTTGTTTTTTTGACAACAAAGGATTACAGTTTTAACTGCCCGTGATAGCCGATTTTATTTTATTGAAATAGAGGAATTTTCGATGAATGATAATTCTTGTTGTTGAAGACTTATAGGTTTATACTTGAATGCATAGTAGACGGGATAAAAAAGATACTTTCCGATTCTTCCATGACTTATCAACGGCACTTCAGGCATGCCTGTCAACAATTAACCATTCATTGAAAACGTTTAGCAGAGTCGGAAATTCGGAAGAAATAATCTGTGCATTTTAAGTTAATCCAATTCTTTTTTAACTGTCAGGATAGTTTTATTCTGTGTTAGACCCATGATTCATTCGATCAAATAACTATGATAGATTGATAATGGGTCATGTGTGAAAAAACTACACTAGATATCAAGTTAATTAATAAAGGACTAAACCCAGCTGACTTGTTTAAAGGGAAATTTCTTACATAATTTAACTTTTTTCGTTCTGTCGAGAGGTTGAATAATAGGAGATACTAGCTGATAAGATCATTGTTAAGGCCAATGCATGTACTTATTAGAAAAGTGAACTTGTGTTCTTCGTAATTCTCCATCAGGGAAAAATTCAGATTTTAGTGATCTACATGATAAAATATTAGAAATTGTTGAGAAACAGACCTAACTGTAACTCGAAGAATATTGCTGAAATTCTACATTTTACCCACTGTGAAGCCTCGTCTGAGTACTCTATAATTAGCAACTTTTCGCTCATTTCAAACATTGTTTATATGGGAAAAAGCTCAACTGGAAAATGATATCAAAAAATAGTTGACTTTATATTAGAGCTTCGAGCTCCAAGAGTTCTGGAGGGGAGGGATCCCCAAATTTTGTACGTGTTAGGAGACAATTACCCATTCCTTTGGACAGAAAAGTTAATTGATCGAATGACTTTCCTATTTGTTTTATGATGGAATATGCTAAAACAAAAAATAACGGATACTTATGGAACAACCTAATATTTTAACTCTTACAGATAATTGTAAATTTTCTCACAAGTAGAAAAAAATCAAGAAACGGATCCCAAGCAGAAGTCAATCAAAAGATATGAATTTTTTTAATAATTAAAACATAATCTTAAAGTTTTTAATTAATTTTTACAATGAAAACTACTTTATAACTTTAGTTAGGCTCGTCTGACAAAACTTCAGCGTTTCTTGCTGCTTCTCCATTTTCATTAATATTCATCGAATTTTTTTAGACTTTGTTGGAGGGTTTGGAAAAAACTCGACAGTTTTTTATGATGTATGGAAAGAATGGAAGAGAATCATAAAAGGGCGTTTTGGCTTTCTTACTTCATCGCCCCGTTTATCACCATTCGTCGTTTCATATTTTTTATCACCATCTTTTTTATCACTTCTCGCTTTCACCCTTCATCTCGCATTTTGCGAGGTTACGTGGGATTGAGGATTTCGGTGTTGCCTTAAGCTCAATATTTTCGAAAAAACAAAATAGAATATGTTCTTTATTAATAGCTCCAGTGTAAAATGCGGCTTTTCTCAGGAATCCATCTGTCATCATTATGACATTTCGTAGTGTGCCGTCATGTGCTTGATAGAAGTTGGTGGGGTATGCAGCGCAAAAGTGGAAGTACAGATTGTGTTATTTGAAGTCGCGTGGTTCCATCTCCGGCACCTTTCTTGTCTCCCACCCAGAATGATATGGATTCCATTTAGATAGCCTATAAAAATGATTTTACAATTAGTAGGAAAATTGAAAGCTTACACCTGATATTGAACTACATCTCCGCATTTCTATGGTTGACTTTTGACCAACTAAGTTGGCACTTCCACAATTCTTTGCTTCTTAGCAATTCTTTCCAATATCTGTTAAAATATATCATTTTTATCGTAAGAATGTTGAAAACTTACCATTTTGTTTAAGATGTCTGCATTTTCAGTTTTGGTCGCCAGGATGAGCGAAGCTGTTGGGTCAAACTTTTTTTGAAAGTAAAAATCGACCACTGTGGGATAATCGCCCCCTTTGCATATGGCTCTCTCTTTCGAAAAATTGACATCATCTGCTTTCATGTTGCCGATCGCCCAACGAGATAATCGTTCTTGAAAATCCACATAATCCTTTTGGCGAAAATTTTAAGGTAATTTAAAGACTTGGAACATATTCCAGTCATCCCCTAAATGAAAATATTTTAGCAACATGTTTTTTTTGGAAAAAACTTACAGTTGTAGGCAGGTTGTTGGCCAAGAGTTGGGAGTTGCAAAAAATCTGCAACAAAGAGAAGGCTCACTTTCCCATAAAATTCCTTATTTCCCTTCATTCTTTAGGTGAGAGTGTCGAGAAAATTGAGCAATGCCTCATCACATAAAATGATGAATGATTTCATCAATGCCAAAAAATTGAAGATTTGTATCAAAAAAATGATTTGATCGCTCATGAAGTTGACTTCAAATCAAAAAAAAATTAGATTTTTAAAACTAATTATTGAACTTACATTATAACTATTGAAAATAAAGAAAGACATTTAGAAAAAATCAAAGGGAAAGGTCCACATTACGGTGGTCCAAATAAGAATGAATCATGATTTCATGTGTCAAAGGGTCTTTATATAGGTGTATGTTGGTGTGTCCCCGCCCACTTCTTGTGGAAAACAGCAGAGATACACATCTAGTTGACTGGTTAGATTGACGGCCATGATCGAAAAGGTAATGAATGAGGCGTCTCGTTGCGAAAAAAAAACATATTCTGTCAAACAAGTTTCTCTTATCTTTCGCTACAGTGGGCTAATAAGATCTTATTCAATAATTAATGTCTTTAAGCGATACAAATCATTTGTTGGCACTCTGTGCTGAGTGATTTTTTGCTGTCTTAATCTAATGATCCGAATGCTGTCAGTTTCAAAAGAAACAGTGCAGTTTTGAGTGTAGTTCTGTACTATTAGGGCATCGAAATATAATTCCCTCAACATTTTTTTAAACAAGTTCATTAGACATGTGGTCTTTTTTCTAACTTTCAGACTTTTTTAAAAATGTTTTTGACTGGAACATCAAAGTCTTGACATTTCCTGTTTTCAGAGATATCAAGATTTAAATGACCATTCAACAATTGATCAATTAAAAGAAGACCGATGTTAAACTTTATGTAATTTATTTTATAATTCCTTCAAATATAAAAAAATCTTCTTATCAAAGAATTGTTAATTTTACAGAAGTATTGCGATATCTTATTGACTGAATAGTCAGTTCAATTAGTTTGGAACATAGCGACTTTTTTTACGAATAATGCCATAATATTTGCAAAAGCGTTAAAGGTACATTATAAATGAATCATTTAAATATCGAATAAATTAAAACATTGTGGAATACATTTATAAAATTAATGGGGAATAGATTAATTTTGTTTTAATTAAGGCTCCTAAAAACATATGTGGTGTTAGACGCGAGCGATAGATTAAAAAAAAACGTTTAGACAGGAAAACATAGATTTGCTGAGAAAAGTGTTGTGAAAATGAAATCGGTTGTCATCATGAATGCCTCAAACGTGTTTTCTGAAAACGGATTAAGTTCAAACTGCACAACTCACTTGCAACCATTTTGAAATGAAATGTGTTTCAGACAGAGTCGGAGGAATTATTCAGCACGTATGGATTGGAAGGGGGTGAGACTTCCCGATTTTTCAATTTCTCCCAATCGATCTCCATGAAGTATTTGCATGATTTTATCTTTTCTATTGTTAGCCTATACTGTGTGTCTCTATTGAGTAGTCCATAGAGAATACATTTTCCCGCAAATGAGATATTATCCGGAAATTTAATGTTTTTATAGAGTATGTTTCGGTATACTGCTTCGAAATCAGTAGCTTCAAATGGGGTTGAACCAGTAATCATCTCATAAAATACGCATCCGAGGCTCCATAGGTCAACTGAGTGATCGATATCAAGTTTTTGTACAATCTCTGGAGACATATAGAATGGGCTGCCACCTCCTCCTTTTGTCGTCACTCCTTTGGGAACGTTCATTTTACTTAATCCAAAATCAATCAATTTTATATGCCCATCTTCAACAATCATCACGTTTGAGGACTTCAGATCATTGTAAATCACTTTTCGGTTATGAAGATACTCAAGAGCAATCGTAATTTCAGCAACATAAAATTTGGATATTTCTTCACTTAGAACTTTAGATTTTTTCAATATGGAACCGAGATCTTCTCCTGGAATGTATTCCAAAACAAACGATATTTCATCTAGAGTTGTGATTGCATAAAACATTCTGCAAATGAATGGGCATCTTGAAGTCAACATGATGAACTTTTCAATTTCAAGTCTTCTAATATCTGCCTTTTTTGTACAGTCTGTCACTTTCAATGCAAATATTTTTCCATCGTCTTTTCGTTTTGCTTGGTACACCTGAAATACTGAATTCAATTTATTTCTTCATTATGAGATTATTTCAATTTTGAAGATTTTTCGAATTTTAAAATCTCATTTCATTCAGTTAAGCAGGGCGCTGGAAACTCAACGGGTGACCTCAAAGCTTTTGAATTTGATATCACTCGAAAAATTGGAAATAATTTAATCAACACCAACATTTTGATTTTTTTTATTGAAAAAACATGACTACCTGCATTAGGGGTTCATCAAAACAATTCTAAATTATTTTCGGTTGTTTTTTCATCATAGAAAAAAAATTTCCAAACTAACCGTAGCAAAACCTCCTTTCCCAAGAACTCGTATTCGCTCAAACTTTGTTACATCGATATTGGGAGATTCGCACCTGAACGTAAAAATGTTATTTGTCAATTTTTCATTTGAATTAACTAATCACCCAATATTGGTGTAGAAAATGAAACGTAAAATGAAAATATAAGGAGCAAACCAGTCAAATCAGGAAAAGACCCAACGTACTGGATATCAAAGTTTCTATCGCATGCAATTCTAATAGAGGTTTTACGGTATTTGAAAAACAGAAAAATGTTTCCCAATCCTTTAAATGCACACGACAATTATGCTTACTTGTTGTCTATCGAAAATTCAAATTCTTTTATGTACCTGTTTGCAGCCAGAAATGGGAAGTTTACTAATAATAAAAACATTGCTTACCTAGTGGGAGAAGAGTTTGCAGGTGTCGGTCTTTTACGATCGTCATCACCGTTATCCTCAGGAGGTAGTAAGCGTTTGTTGCTGGAAGTTTGTTGCATGGATGACATTCTGAAAATTAAATAATTTCCAACAACGATAACTGGTTGAGTGGAACAAGTGAGTCTCAGCAGAAATTAGAATTGAAAAAACATTCGAGTAGCGACTTTCCCTCTCACAGAATATATCGAGAAAAATGAATATTTTTATACAAAAATGATGATGAAAATAGCTGATAATGAAAACTTGGCTTACCCAGAAGAAGAAGAATCAGTAGGAGCCGATCTCTTACTTTCATCATCATTATCATTTCCTGGCGATAGTGCGCGTTTGTTGCTTTTTTCTGAAGACATTCTGAAAATAAAATTAATTAAATTTAGGCGAGAGATCATTGTTTTCACATAAATTTGAGAGAAAAGTTGTGGGAAAAAAGAAAAGAACTGCAATGGAAGGAGAAAGAGAAACGTAAGTCAATCCCAACAGACAATAGGATTGGCACCAAGCGGTCTCTCTGTCTCTCTGTCATTACCTCCAAATGCATTGTACACAATTGCTGCCCTTTCATTGTCTTTTATGATGTTATCGAGTGTTCATAAAGTGAAGAGAGCACCTGTCGAATCAAAACTGACACTCATAAAATGTTATAGACTATCCTTCGTAGGAAATCAAGATACACCGACTGAGATCAGTTGGATTAACGTGGTATCCAAATTCCCATCAACGAATCGGGCTTTGATGTTTATCTTGATGATGACATAATCGTTAGACCAATTTGTCAATGCAATGGGTGAGACTGTCTGCGCATAATGTACAATTCTTAATTATTACGCCACTAAGGTGCTAATTGAGATGGCAAATGATAGTTTTGAGATGTATATGCTAGAGTCATGCCACCAAGAAACATAATATTACGTTGAATGGTTTGTGGCGGCGCAAACAAAAAGACGCAGGCGAAAATTCGATGGTTTGGAATACATCATCTCTGCGTCTCTGCAAGCGCATATGTTATTTTGTTGATAAACAAATGTGTTTCTTTTCCGAAGAGTTTTTACATTTCCAAAATAAGAGAAAACAAACCACAATTAAAATGCAAAAATAAAATACAGTTAAAATTAAAAATATGTTTAATTTGTTCTATGTTGATATGTTGAATCATGCTTAATCAAAGTTTTTGTTGATAATTTTTTCTGGACAATGCGGAATCCAATTTCTGTTACTTTCTGTCTGTTAGTGAAAAAACAAGTGTAGACGGTCATTTTGAAAATGATGATGAAGGTGGAAAAAACGGAAAAAGAGAAAAGGGAGGAGCAGATGAGAAGAAAATACAAATGAAAGTAACGATAACAGATTTCAATACCTTGTGTACTGGAATTCATTTTTACTCGTGATTATTTATTAATTATTTATTTAACAGAGATCTTTCAACATGATAACGAGGAAGATGAAGATGAAAGAATAAAAAAGTCCCCGAGCAAACAGTGCTTTGAATAGACACGTTCTTATTGAATGAGTAATAACTTCAAGTTCGTGGGAAAATGTGAACAATCAAAAAAGGAAAAGTATTAGGTTGGCTAACATGATTCCGAACTTTTCTAATGAAAAGAAAAATTTATGTAAAACCGGAAGTTTATAACCTTAATCCAAAATATATTTTCCATTATTATCAGTACCTTACTGCCAACTTGCACGCGGAGAATGGGAGTTTCTGAAGGAGAACTCCGCCGGCTGTAACGCAAAACATTAGCCTACCCATTTTTCAACTACTTCATTTTTCTGGTACTTTTTCTCAGTCATGATTGCTTTTGAGAGTTGAACAAAAAGGCATTCGATAGACCTGTATAAGAGCTAAAAACGCACTTTGATTGAACTTTCCATTTTAACTCCTCGCTTTTTTACAATGCCATCTTTGCAAATTGAGGGAATGACTGTTCATGGAACAGCATGTATCCTCACTTTGACGTCAAAAAAGTTTATCAACATGGGAAATTTGGAGTCGATAGAGGTGCCCGGTGGCAATCTGACACGATTCGAGAAGATTAGAGTAAACGAGAGTTTCGGTAACTCCTTTAAAACACCGTTTTTGCTGAACTGGAGTGGATGTTCACATAAAGATTTCATAAAATTTCTCGAATGGTTTAAGCCATTCATGGACCTTTGTTTCAAACAATCATCTGCCACTAAACACTTTAAACAACGTGCGGAGAGATTTGACAGCAGTTAAAGTGATAAAAAAGGCAGCGCGGATAAGCAGTTTTTGGTAGTACATTTTTGGAGGCCGTTTCTTCTTATAATGGACAAATAGAAATTAGCTGTTAAAAACTCTGAGGACGCGTAAGACAACGGTCTCTCAGACGAGCAAAAGTAGAACCTTTGATCTTTTCAATTTTTCGAAAAATAAGCAGACAAAAATTGTCCGGAATCATGTTAGCCAACCTAATATATTAACAATCTTTTTTCAAAACTCAAAAGCGAAGCTTCATTTCATTTTCAGCTTTTTTAATTTTTTCCAATACTTGATTTTTGAGTCCAATTGTTTGCTTCAGAAGAAGTGCTTCGGGACCATCATGAATATTTGATCGTTGAAGATTTTCAATACGTCTTCTATACTCATCAAACCGTCTGATCATTTCATTAATATAAATTTCGAGCTGTTCTACGGTAAAAGGGCTCAGGTAGACATCATGAGTTTCCAACTGAGAAATCAAATCTGTTCGATTTTCACTCAAAGGTGAATTATTTTCAATGGAAAACTGGCATTGAAGTTGAATTCAATTGCTGATTATGGCATCACAAAAAACTGAAAATGAGTCTGGTTTATCTTCAACATCTTTCGTAGAGCCGCCAGCAAGGTAAGCGTCGATGTCGAAAGATTCATCTCCTGACTCGTAATTGTTCGACATTGTTTTGTTGAAGGCTGAAAAATCCTTGCTTCATTAACCACGTAATGCACAAAATGAAAATAAAATTCAAAGTTTAAAACAAAGAAAACAAACAAATAAAATAAAAAATGATGAGTACACAAGGCTAGAGGAACAGAAGGGACGTCACCTAACAAGACAAATGACAACAAATGAGGAAATCATTCAAGAAAACCTGTATTCTAAGAAGATCCACTTAGCACTCAGAACATTATGGATAGTGGATAAAACAATGGCAAACACTGAAAGTGACATATGGAAAGGGTAAGAAACAGATGTCATGTTAATCTAGAGAGTGGCAATTGTTTTGGAAAACTCTCTTTCATAATGCAATCATTAAAAAAAAACTAAATTGTTGTTTGTAAATATACCACCCAAAAATTGACATTGAAATAATCCGTTCTAACTTTTCTATTTTTATATAAATATTGTAAACCTCTATTGAAGAACGTTAGCATTCTCAATCGTCAACGTTAAAAATCGTAATTTTTCTATCATTCTTTTATTATATACAAAACGCTGGAGGACTTTGGACGTTTGTTTACAATTCTGCATTTTTGTGGTTACAGAAAAAATTGAACCTGTGACCTTTTGGACCCCTCTTGACCTCTCATAAATTCCAGATGCAACAAAAAAAAAGAAAGGAAGTTGATTAGAAAAACTTTTTCATAAAAAAAGAAATTGCACCTGACTTCCAAGCCGGTGAAAAAAAAAAGAAAAAAAAGAAAAGTTTTTCTAACCCCATTAAATTCAAATTTTTTGTTCTTAAAAATGGAAAATCTATTAAATCGAAACAACACCAAAATAGACAGTATTAAAGTTGAAATATTCTTTGTCATTTCTTCATTAAATGTAGAAACATCGTGAGTGTTTTCTCTCCCTTTATCAGCTCAGTATAATATTACAGTACTGAATACAACATGCTCAAAAATTCTGAGCAGCTTATATCCTTATTATTACAAACAGAAGCACCAGTTTTCGAATCGATAGCTACTCAAAGTATCAAATATTACGCATCATCCGAATACATTTGTCCCGTAATATTATCATTGTTCATTTTCTTTCTATTGTGGTTTTTGCTGGTTTTCCCTTGCTATTCCCACGTTTACAAGAACATTAAAAAGACGGCCGATAAAGTAAGTTTCAAAAAGAATATAATATTATAAAATCAACAAGATTTGTTTAGACGGGTATGTTTTGTTTTTTGCAACATTTTCATAAAGTTTATAAAATGGTCATCATAATGTATTGTATTATGTTCATAATTTTTCTCGTGTTTTACGAACAAGGAAAAATTGATACTGAATCGATGAATTTATTGTGGTATATCCTTCTATTACACTTACTGTCTCTAACTTCAACGGAGGTATATCAAACAAGTTTATCTTTCATTCTTATTGCACAATTCATAAACTGCTTGTTTCCAAAACATTCAAGTTTTGATATTTCAAAGAAAACAATCAATCGACTGCTATTTTTTCAATACTTCATTTTTATTTTCACTGGGATATTAATAATTTATGTGTTTCTATTTGACACTTTTTCATGGCAACTAAGGATTGATGCTGCCATGAATCCTATTACTATTGATTCTTGTTATCCGGTATTTTAAGAAAATGAACTGTTTGAGAACTATTTTTCAGATACTGTATATTTCACAAAGTATTATTTTATTAGTATCGATGATGTTTGGTTCTATCAAGAAATGTATTAGATCTGGTTCAGATAATTCAAATCATCTGCTCAGTCACTTATATTTACAGGTGTTATTCATTTCAATTATCAAATGTGTAAGAAACACTTGATTAATTTTACTATGATTTTTGATTTTGCAGTTTTGTTTTTTGCTTCTTCACTACGTCATCAATGATATTAGTTTATTGAACGAATGCTTCATTTGCAAACAAATCGACACGTTTTTCACTATGATATTTCTTCCTATCAGCTTTTTGTTGGCATACAGCCAAGATTTCCACATTTTGATTTCCAGACGAAAATTCAAACGATTTTTCAAAGTGATTTATTTACCCTTCTTGTCATCCAGCCAAATAGATTCTGTTTATAATATGAGGAATGGAAATGTTTTGTGAATAAATAAAAACCAATTTAAATACCATGTATCAAACGATTTTGACAAAAAAAATAATAATGGTTTCAGAGCACTTGTGGTTGTCAACAAAACAAATAAAGGCTTCACATACATTTTGTTGCAACACAAATAGGAAATTCGTATGATAATTTAGCAGGTGATTTGATCTTTTTCGTGTTTTCAGATATTTTTCAATTACATTATTTTCACCTGCGAGAGCTGGGTAGTTGTATGCCAATAGTCAGTCATTGATCAGTTTTTTATCGTGTAAAAATGAATATTTCTAATTCGCAGTACTCAATTTTTGACTATTTCGAAGAATTCAAAACTGAGTCTAGTGATAGTTTCATGTTTAAAATATTGACTTTCTCACTTCTTGGTGCTTTCTGCATCTCGTTGATTTTACTTTTTCCTTTTTACTTGAATGTTTATAAAATGAATAGAGATCAAGACAAAAATGTAATTTTTTTTCAACATTTCATGAATAATATAAGTTTTCAGATAGCTGTTTTTCAAATTATTGATCACTTCTATTCGATTATAAAAATGGTTTATTCACTATTTTTGATTACCATTATCTGTGTGTTTTTATCTTACGTCGTCAACTCTTTCTTACCTCAATTTTATGCATTAGCATGTTTCTTCTTTTTTCTCACCATTTATGTTTCTTGTGTCGTTACTGAAGTCAGTCATATAATGATTTCACTTTTGTCATTTCAAAGGTGTATTTTATATTACTTTCCGACGTCAGAGGCACTTCTTAATTTCAATCAAGAAACAATAAAATATGTAATCAAAGCAGCATATGGGTTATCACTATGCCATTCTATTGGAGTCATTATGTCAATTATTATTGACAGATCATATTTAAACTCTCGTGACTTATTGTTTTCTAAAACACTTTATTACTACCCAGTAAGATTGGAGTTACAAAATTCAAGATCAGTGTTTCATTTGAAGATATTCTACATTGCGCTGAATATTATTGTCTTATTCTCTGCGTTATTTTATGTTCCATTGATTATAAGCACCAGAAAATATGCTCACTTGGTGTCAGCTCAACAAAATAAGCCCCAAAGATACATATCATGGCAGCTGATCACTATTTTTTTATTCAAAACAGTATGTTTCCACGTTTTCGCTGTGATTTTCTTAAAAATTTGTCTTAAGGCTGATCTGCCGGTACTGCTGCTCAGTTACAGAACTTTACTTCTTTTAACCCTTGTTATGAAAATATATGACACCCTTACTACTCCACTGATCATACTAATTTCCTATTTGTGTTGCAACAAAAGGAATGTGAAATCTTTATTTGCTTTGTTGACAACCAGGAGCGCTCTAAAGCCAATATTATTTCCTTGTTTGGAATTTACACAAATCAATCCAGCTTTTGAGAGAAGCGAAGGTGTTAGTTCAACTTCAGCGTCAAAATCTTTTAATACATAATAATTAAATTGATTTTTATTTATCATAAAACAATAAAATTTATGTTTGTTGGTAATTTAATTTACAATTGTCTACTGTTGATTTATGGGAAGTTTGTAAATCTTAAATTTGTTCCATTTGTCCCCTAAACTGTTTCTATTATGTGTTTGAGATTTCATGGGGGTATAATTACGATAGAGGACTTGTTTTTGGTCAACTGTTAAACGCTGTAGGTTCAATAGCACAGGCTTTGGTCAGGGACGATAGAAAGTGTTCAGCACTTCTAAGTTTTTACTAGGGCTTTCAAAAAGCGAATATTAAGGTTGTCTCAATGATTGAATGTGGAGGCCGAAGATCCGAGAAGTTTGTAAACAATAAAATCGACACGACAAACAAGTAAATATTCTACAGTAACCATGCGCCTTTAATCTTTTTTCGCAACATTTTTTCACAAAAACGCTCAATTTTCTTCGTTTTCGTATTAAAATAGCTTCAAAAAAATACAATAATTACTTTTTCGAATAAAAACGAGCGGAAACGAAGAAAATTAAGCGTTTTTGAGAAAAATGTCGTGGAAAAAAGTTTGAAGGTTTGTAGAATATTTGTAGAATATTTACTTGTTGTTCGTGTCGATTTTATTGCTTACAAACTTCTCGGATCTTACAAGCTCCAAAACATTCATAGATATTAGAAACACAAGTGATGATTTACAAAAAAAAATTGAAGAAAAAAATTGTGGAAAAATTTCAACACCCCGATGTTTTGCCTGAAAACTAGAAGGTGGACATTTGAAAGAAATTTTAACCCACTGGCAGTTTTCAAAACTTCTGAAATAGTCAAATTTTCACAAAAACTGAAGCTCGAAAAGAAAAAGTAAAATGTTTCCAAAAAGAGTCGAACCCGGGTGCATAGATTACATTACACCACCGTTATCCACTCGGCTGCCGCTGCTCGATTTTTGTGTCACCGGAAAGGTAATGAGGAGAGTGGTACAGTGAACAGTCCGATAGTGCTATAAAAAACTGAGATTTTCAGACAAAAAATTTAAGACTTCTAGAAGTTTGCGCAGATAACGACTATGATATTCGTGTTCAGGGTGGTTGAAAGTGTATGTATGCAATTTTATAGAAAATTCCAAACCCTCATGGGTTCGTAAAGGCCTTGTTAGCCTTTGATGGTAGGAAACAATCGCCAGGCAATTGCCAAGTGCGGCGCCCTAATGACCTCTAATCGTCTGCGTCTCCGAGGGGGAGAGGTGTCTTGCTCAGAGAATTTTTGGCAAGCAACTGGCAATTTGCGAGGTCAATGGCAATTTGCCATCAAATTCGGCAATTTGCTGGTCAATTTAGCAATTTGCCAGCGAATTCGGCAAATTGCTGGCAAAAAATCTCGATAGGATTAACGGCAATTTGCTGTGCAAAACAGCAACTTGCCCTTTGCTTGCCGCGTTTTAGCAACTTGCTGTTTGCTTGCCGCAAGATAGCAACTTGCCGTTTGATTGCTACACAACGGCAATTTGCCGTTTGCTTGCTGGCCATTACTGACACAGACGCTGTGTTGACTTTTTTTAAAAAACAAATATTGATTTTTTTATGTGTTTCTCTTTACTTTTTATCTATTCACTCACAGTATTTCCTCACGAACGCTACGTCCGAAAGGAAAGAGAATCGACAATGGTAAGGATTTTCGTATGAGTTTCAAAATTTTTTAGTGACTCAAAATTTCTAGAACTAGAAAATGCGATGGTTCACCAAGAATCGAATTTCGAAAATCAAGATTTTGAAATGATGAACTCATATGGATCTCTATCTCCCGCTATTCCAGATTCTTCGATTCCTGTTGAAGGTAGGAAAACTTTAAAAACATTATTATACAAAAAATATTACAGGTACGAATTATTTCTACGATGAACAAGTCGACGAAGATCCGACACTCTTCTTATAATCAGGATACAAACGTATGGGTGAACAGAGGTCGGTTTTGAAAAAAACATAACCTCAATTAAAACAATTATTTTTAGAGGGGATTCCACTCATCGAACAACAAGGAAGACTTGCAGAATGCGTTACACGGATCCGATTCGTGGACGGGGAATCCATCCTTTTTTGAGCCATCTACTCATCATTTTTGGAACTTTTAATCATTTTCTCAATCAGTTATACCACTTTAATTTGTTCTAATTTTTTTCCTCTCATCATTTTTTCTGTTTTCCTTGGTTGTTTTTGGTAAATAAATGGTTCTTTGAATATGTAGTGAATGCGAAAAATCAATAACCAGGAATAAAATAACAAGCAAACGGCAAAGTGCCATGTATAAGAACGGCAAATTGCCGCGCAGATCGGCAATTTGCTGTGTAAATCGGCAAATTGCTTTGCAAAAAAAAACTGCTTGCCGCGTGGAAGCGGCAAGCAGTTTTTTTTGCACAGCAATTTGCCATTTCGCACGGCAATTTGCCAAAAATTCTCTGAGTGCCTCTCCCCACTACCAGGCAGGGTTCTCAAAAACCACGGGCCGGCCCGTGAGGCCCGTGTTCTCAAAAATCGACATTATTTTGAGAGAAATTTTTTAAAATTCCAATTTTTTCAACGAAAAAAAAAAGATTCTTAATTGTTTTCGAGTGAAATTCGTGAAAATGTCGGAAAAAAGTGATGGAAAAGACAAATTTCAATAGGGGTGTCGGCTTTTATATGAAATTTTGTTCTTTTTTTAAGTCAAATTTCTCATCACGGGCCGGCCCGTCTTGGCCCGTCTTGGAAAAGCCGACACCCCTATTGAAATTTGTCTTTTCCATCACTTTTTTCCGACATTTTCACGAATTTCACTCGAAAACAATTAAGAATCTTTTTTTTTCGATGAAAAAATTGGAATTTTAAAAAATTTCTCTCAAAATAATGTCGATTTTTGAGAACACGGGCCTCACGGGCCGGCCCGTGGTTTTTGAGAACCCTGCCCACTACAACGCACACCCCCCCCCCTCGCGCACCTGCGCCACGCTGAACCCCTTTGATCTTGCCGCATTTCTCTAACCCCTTATTTTCTCTGCGTCTCTCACCCCTTTTCTCTAACCACCCTTCTTTCAGTTCTCTAAATTTTTTAGTCAACCCTCTATTTTTTTTAAATGTTGACATATTTTCTATTAATTCGACCGCCTTTGTTTTTTCATGTATGTTTTGTTCAAATTTCTACTTTTTTAATCATTTAATTGCAAAAAAGCAAGCTGCATAAGTTTTTGAAATGTAAAAATAAAATTTGAACGAAGCGCCAAAAAAAAAGTCTGCATTCACCGTACGCGCAATCACGTACGAAAAATTTATAAACATTTTTTCCCAAAACTCAATTTTCGCAATTTTCCTCACTTTTTGCAATTTTTTTCGCCTCTTTTCCTCAAAAACATTTTTTTATCCACCATTTGAACCGTTTTTTGGCAAAAATACTCAGAAACATTCGTAAATCAACCCGAAAAACGCATTTTTTCCAAAATTTCTCATTTTTCCGCAATTTTCCACACTTTTTTCCATTTTTTTCGCCTCTTTACCTCAAAAACAATTTTTTATTCATCATTTGAACCGTTTTTGGCAAAAAAACTCAGGAATATTCGTAAATCAACCCGAAAAACGCATTTTTTCCAAAATTTCTCAATTTTCCGCAATTTTCCACACTTTTTTCCATTTTTTTCGCCTCTTTACCTCAAAAACATTTTTTTATCCACCATTTGAACCGTTTTTTGGCAAAAATACTCAGAAACATTCGTAAATCAACCCGAAAAACGCATTTTTTCCAAAATTTCTCATTTTTCCGCAATTTTCCACACTTTTTTCCATTTTTTTCGCCTCTTTTCCTCAAAAACATTTTTTTATCCACCATTTGAACCGTTTTTTGGCAAAATTGCTCAGAAATATTCGTAAATCAACCCGAAAAACGCATTTTTTCCAAAATTTCTCATTTTTCCGCAATTTTCCACACTTTTTTCCATTTTTTTCGCCTCTTTACCTCAAAAACAATTTTTTATTCATCATTTGAACCGTTTTTGGCAAAAAAACTCAGGAATATTCGTAAATCAACCCGAAAAACGCATTTTTTCCAAAATTTCTCAATTTTCCGCAATTTTCCTCACTTTTTTCCATTTTTTTCGCCTCTTTTCCTCAAAAGTATTTTTTCTCCACCATTTGAACCGTTTTTTGGCAAAAATACTCAGAAATATTCGTAAATCAACCCGAAAAACGCATTTTTTCCAAAATTTCTCATTTTTCCGCAATTTTCACGGCTCCCCGCTCCAAAAGACGCCATCTGCTCGTATTAGAGCGCGCTTTCTCCGCGGCCGAGAAAAAAACTAGGCCACTTCAGCTCAATTTATTGCTTTTTGTACTTAAATCGATAATTTTAGCCTGTAGTTCCGTTTTCCGATCGATTTTCACAGAGCAATTCTCTAGCAATTATAGATTGGTGTCTAAGCTACTGAAAAAGTGCAAGAACGCTCAATTTCGTTCAAGCTCGAATCATGCGTGCTCTCACTCATCCGAATTTCATCAGACTTAAAGGAGTCGTCGTCGAAAAGTTCCCAATAATGTTGGTCATTGAATACATTGATGGAAAGTGTCTTCTGAATGCTCTCATCAGGATGACGATCCCAAATGAAATGCGTTTTCCGATTGTGATGGGAATACTGTACGGATTACAGTACATGCATCAGAATAAGTACATTCATCGGGATGTCGCGGTCAAAATTAATTTTTTTGGATTGGGAAAACATGTATTAGAGTTTACTGTAAGTTTATTCAATTTGAATTTTTAAAAACTATTTCATTTAATATTTTCAGTTAACCCAATGCAGTAAGATCCCTGTCAAATGGCTTGCTCCAGAAATTTTGATCAATTGGACGTTTACCACTAAAACTGACACATGGGCAACTGTCACCAACGACTCCAAAACGGAAAGTAGAAGATAAACCGGATCCTGTGATCACTCCAAGATTGGAATGGCTTCCCAAAGATTTTCTTCCACTATTCCAAAAAATGTTTGATAGAGATGTTAGAAATCGGATCGAGTTGTCTATGGCTAATGAAATTGAGAAAAAGATCTCGCCAACTCTCCCACAGACGGTGCAAACGGAAACGAAAATTCATCTTGAAGTAAGCATAAAATTATTACCAGTAGAGCGCATTTTCCAATTTAGAAACGCCCTCAATTCGATCCCAACTTCAAAGTGGAGAGTCAGTCGATCACAGCGTTACCATCGACTCCAACCCCGGCTTCGAAGAAATCGGGAACTCCAAAATTGAATACTACACGTAAAAGAGTCTCGTAGAATTCGAAAAACTCGAGAACTAATTCGAGAAACTCTACTTCAACTGGTGACTCGGATGGGAGTGTTCCATCGAAAAATACCGCCGGTAAAGTGAAGACTTAGAGAAGAAAAAAAATAGAATCTGATTTTTTGTGTATGATTTTTTGAATAAATGATTATATGGAACGGCTATTTGTTTGATTCCCCGATTTTGCGAGATTTCCGGCCCTCTTTAAATGAATAAAACTGATAATGGAATGTAAAAAAAGGAAAAGCATGAATTCAAAAATAGGCAAAAGAAAAAAAAAACAAAAAACTCCATGAGGGAGTCGAACATAACCCCACCAGACTACCAACGTAGAGAGCGCCCGCTGCGCCAATCACACTTCCTGTTGGCAGCCGCGGGAGGTGACGTGCGCGGTGGTCGGCGCGCGCGCAATCATTTAGGCTTTAGCAGCAAAAATGCAACAGATTCCATTCGAACGTAAACTAAGGAACATAAAGTTTCGGGTCATTTAAAAACCTCTGGGTGTATTGTTTTATTTTATGTGTGCACACAATTTGACATGAGATGGTTCGACATTAGAGAAATCTTAGGGACGTCATTGATTGTTTGCATGAATCGGATCGCTCCCACAGATTATTTTGTTTAATAGAGTTTAGAATAGCACAAGGAAGTATGCCTCAGACCTAGAGAATCTCAGAGTTTCGGCACAAGTACACTTTAATGCCTACGAGATTACGGTAGATCTCCGCCTGCCCGTTACCAATAAATTCAAACCTGGTTTATTGGTCTCCGCCAGTGCCGACATCAAGGTATTCGATAAGATAGGATTAGTGCATCGTAATTCATCTGTTGTATTTTCTGTGTCGATGACAGATTACGCCAGATGTTTGCTCACTAAGAATATTTGCTTTATAAAATTAGGCGGATGGTGCAATCACATTCAAAAGGGATTGTGTCATAAACCGTTGTATCGTAAAAGATAACACCATTGACCTGGCCTAGGGGGCGGAGCTCACTGGAGATTAGATTACGTCAATGAGCACAAAGCACCAGAAGACCCTACACTTGAATTTGCATTCATTCGCACAGCGTAGCCGTTAGAGATGGTACAGAGCAGTCCCTATGGTTTTTTTTCTTTTGTTTTAATTGCATGCTTGTTCTCAGTACTGGAACAAAATGCTTTTAATTTTCTGTCACTTGTTATCTTTCCTTCGCTACACCAAAGCGATTAGATTCTATCTAATTTATTTCTTTCGACTTCGCTTTCGGTTCGGGATCTATTTATGAATAATATCCGTCACAAGACATCGAGACACTCATCACTCACCCACTCATCTCGTTTACGTCTCTGACAGTTCCTAAATCTAAGATCATTTCAGAAACTTGGAACAATCAGCAGGAGAAAGAGTTCGAGGAAGATTTATTCGATCCATCACTAGAGGACAATCCACCTTCACCACTCCACGCCAACCAACCGCCTCCGATCCAAGCCGCACAATTCCAGCCTCCAAACAGCAATCCCATTATGGAAGTGGCCGCTTAAGCTGTTCAAGTCGCCTTGCGATCGGCACTGAGAGATGCTCCAAAATTTGATGGTACCACATCGTTTCAATCGTTCGTTCGGAAATTGAATGATCATATGAACGCGCAGCTTCTCGGAGAAGAGGACATAATTAGAATTCTAACATTTTTTCTCTCTGGGGCGGCTTGAGATGCTTTGGAATCCATACCTCAAGAAGTTCGTAATGGACCAAGGAGTGCTTATCTGGACGCTCTTTTTCTGGCAATCCAACCGTCGGATACACAATGGAGCGCACAGGCCGAGTTGGCTACCCTTAAACAAGGTGGTCTTACACTCGAAGCGTACCTTAACAAAGTGAAAGAGTGCATCAACCGGGCGTATCCAGGAGCCAATTCCGCGGAAGTACGTCAAACAAATGGTTTGAATACATTCATTAACGGTCTCAAAGATGAGGAAGTCGCTTTCTAAGTGATTCGTCAAAAACCACAATCCATCGATGCCGCATACGGATTTGCTCGAGCTGAAGAATATTTGGAGTCACGGAAAAACGAATCTGTGACAAAGGATATAAATAACCTAACGGCCTCTCTTAATAAAATGGGGACCGACAATCGACCGAATAACCTAAATTGGAAGGAATGGAATGACGGATATCAAAATCAATGGAATGACGGAAACTATAATCAACAACATCAAGGAAATTACAACCAGATCGATGGAAGAAATGACAATCATCATCACATCAAAGCCATTTATGATTCAGCTGCATACGAAAATAAGGATGGAGTGAACCTAGTTCGAGCTGTTAATTCATCATTCAATATGGTATCGAGGAAGCCTTACAATTCAAGCGGACTGCCCAAAATCAGTAAGAATATACTTTTTATTGGGTGATTGATATTATTATATTAAGTTTTGTGTATTTCGGTAATTTGTTAATTTTTTTCTTTTCCTCTCAACTTTCTCTATTCTTCTTTCCCCTTTCCCACACACAACGTTATATTATATGTATTCTTTTATTCTAAAATAATCATAGTAAGTCCCTCTAATCGACCTTTTCAGATATTTTCTCTTCGTTATCTCTTGAATTTTTAAAAAATCCTTCTATCTTTATCTCTATTTCTCATTTTTCCTTTTTCATTTTTCTTTATATCTTACTCTTCCTCTCCCTAAAAAACAGTCCATTCGCCTTTGTGAGATATGTTCCAGTCAGTGGAAAGACTCTAAAAGACCGTAAATAGACGACACTGCCGGGTCCCTATCCAAAAATGTCCTTAAAGCCTAACGCATTCAATGCGCCTCCAGATACTGTCATGGACTCACGGTAATTCCGTTCGGATATCCACGTGGCACTTTGGACTAGTCATTTTGGGAGGTTCATTATCTACTCATTATAATTTTTTCTTCACTCTCATTTTTTTTAAAGAAAAATTTTATCTCGTTCAAGCTCTTCTTTGTCATGTTAGCATTTCTATGATCCTTTTAAAATCTGAAATTTTACAATTTTCAGACTATTTTCCATGTTTTTGGCTGAAACTTCAAAATCTTGAATTTTTCTGTCACTACTATTATCCTAATTATCCTTTTTTGGATGTTTTATTTTATTTCGGCAGTATATCAGTAGTATTTAGCTACCAAGAAAAACTCAAGGAAGTAGGGTTACGCGGCAGTTTTGTGGGAGACAGATGGATGCTTTCTATATATTTCCACTCTGTCCTGCTTCATATGGCGTTTCTCGCTAAATGATCGTTTGTTTACGTTTCAATTTCTATCTCTGCATCTCAATCTCTCAATGCGTTGCGGTTGCGCGAAGCGTCTTCGCCGACTGGAGATTGTGTACATTCATTCTCGCTTCTCAATTTCCAATGAGATGTTGAATTGGTTTTCCTTGGCTCCTTGTGTATAGGTGGCCTTTTTCAATGATTTTTTCTAAATTTCTTAATATTTCTATTATTTATTTCTACTTTTGTCATATTGGATTTCGAAAAAACACCTGAGAAATAATGTAAGTTTTTTGAAAAAAAAGAGAGAGAGAGAGAAAAAGAGAGAGAGAGAAACGCAGTTGCCGCACTGTTTTCATTTTTCCTTATTTTCCTTATTTCGACTGATTTTTTCAGAATATAACCACTCTTCGTTCACAAAAATGTTAACCTATCGGATGGTGACTTCGTTTATTTGATTTTTATTGAATTCTGTATACTATTTATTAATTTGTACCGATTATGGATGTTTGAGAAAGTGAGTTTTCGTTTAATTCAAAAAAAGCCTAGAAAGAGAGAGAGAGAGAGAAAAGGAGAGAGAGAGAAGAGAGAGAGAGAGAGAGAGAGAGAGAGAGAGAGAGAGAGAGAGAGAGAGAGAGAGAGATATTCAATCGCTGAAACAAGCAGAATAATTCACTTTTATTGTAAAACCATCTTTTTGGTGAAACAAATCTGAAAAATTCTTATTTTTTATATTTTTCCGATGATATTTGCTGTTTCGCTATAAATCTTTTAAAAGTTGAGGCCCCAAGGGCCTTTGAGGCGTTTTTTCAATAGAGCGCAATTACTGCGGCCTCGGCCTCAGCGAGAATTTTTCAGGGCCGGGCCGAGGCCGGCCTTCGCTTTGAACAGCCCTGAAAAATCAGAAAATCCCGCATAACTAGATAAAAAATTATTTGTGCACGGAATGGAACATAAGAATAGTAATGTGACATATCGGACATAATTGGGACACGACTGGGACACAAAGAACACTATTGGGACAAATGGGACACGACTGGGACACAAATAACACTAATGGGGCACAAAGGACACTAATAGGACAAAAAGCGCACTAATGGGGCAAATGGGACACGAATGGGACGGTAATAACACTAATGGGACAAATGGGACACGTATGGGACAGTAAGAACACTAATGGTACAAATGAAAAACCTGGGACGTGGGACGCAAATAACAGTTCTAGCCGGCTTTCACGAGTAACGACTTCATAGGCGTCTGCTCCCTTCGTCACTGGTGGCACAATAGCTCAACTGGTAACACAGAGAGCTGTTGAGCAACTGGTCGTGGGTTCGAGTCCCCGACACTCCCGAGTTTTGAGCATGTGGGCAAAGTTTCCGTCCAGGTGTAAGTGATCGGGGAAAATAATAGATTGCAAAAGCAATCGAACATTTTGTCTTTTTTTTAAATCTCGCTAATATTTGTTTCGATGCGAGAAGTAGAAAAAAAGAGAAAAAAGAAAAAGCAAGTGAGAGAGAGAGAGAGAGAGAGAGAGAGAGAGAGAGAGAGAGAGAGAGAGAGAGAAACTCAGTTGCCGCACTGTTTTCATTTTTTCCTTCTTTTCCTTATTTCGACTGATTTTTTTTTCAGAATAATACCAATCTTCGTTCACAAAAATGTTAACCTATCGGATGGTGACTGCGTTTATTTGATTTTTACTGAATTCTGTATATTATTTATTTATTTGATTATGGATGTTTGAGAAAGTGAGTTTTTGTTTAATTTTTAAAAAAGTCTAAAGAGAGAGAGAGTTTTTCCAGAATAATGCCACTAGAAGAGTACGTGAAGACAAGAACGATTTGTGTAATAAGCTTGAAGATTCTAACAAAGAAAATAAGGCAGTGATCCATAAGCTCGAACAGGCTATGAAAAAAATGGATATGCTAAATCGTAAGTGTTCTTTGATGAAATTATTTGTGATAATGCTTCTTTTTCAGATCATATCGACCACCCGGATCATAAGAAAAAACACGGACCCCGCCACTTCTAAATACTAAATCGATAAAATAAGATTTCCTTATTTAATTAATTTAGAACATTCTTATAACTAATTTAACTATTTTAACATCTTACATTTTTAAAATTTAAATACCTAAATAACTATTTTGAAATGAAAATGTTAACTAATTGACAAAGCCTTTTTATCGAGACATGTTTCAACGAGTTTTCAGAGATGTGGGAGCCTGAGAAATGTTCTAGATCTCGGCTTTACCTCTGTTTTGAAATACCGATTTTCTCTGTTAGAGACATAGAACAGCAGTTTGTAACAAGCCATGCGGAGATAGTCATCAAAGCATTCATATCTGTCTCGTATCTAGTTTTTTCACTCTCTTTTTCAATATCTACGGAACAATGCAACAAAAAAATCCCGAAAATTTAATTAAACTCAAGTGATTGGCTCCCCAACGTTCCGATCACGCTGAAAAGTTTAGAAAGTTTAAAATACAGCAAGATTAAAAACTTTATACCCCCAAAAATTTTCAGAGTGATCGGAAACCTGGTGGCCGAGCTCCAGGTCCCTCAAAATGGTCACAATGGCCGAAAATCAACTGAAAAATCGTACTGTAGTTATCTGCAATTCTTCACCTTCTTATTTTTTCGATTCATATTGGTTTGTTTTTTTTTTCAGAAAGTCTCAGCACCTCAGACGAGAAACTCAAGGAAGTGAGGAGATCAGGACAAGATGGTCAATCGTCAGGTTAGTTTTTTCGTATTTTGGGTGTGCGCAAAAAATATAGAGTGGAAGGTAGTTGTTGTGTAAAAAGTTAGCTTATATTTGAAATATTAAGTCTTACGCCCTTGATAGGGTTCAAAGAATATGAAGTGGGTTATGAACTTTTACAATTAAAAAACTGCATACAATGTTCAAATTTGTGCGATCATAAAGAAATTATAATAAAAATCTCTCGTCTAATATAACATGACATGAAGATAAAGTAACAAGGAACTAGATTAAAAATCCATAACCAATGTAGTCAAATGTGTTATAAAATTGAAAATGTATATTTAATGATCGTGCTATATGATCTTGAATCTTCACCTTACTAAAGGAATAGTTCCGTTTGTGTGTCCTTCTGTCCCGCGTTGTGCCTCGAATAACTTTTTCTTACTTGAGCGAATGTTCTCATATTTGGGGATTATCCATGAACGCCCTGCGCTTCAATACCCTACACTTAAATTCCCAGATTACTGTAGGATTACGGCAGAGCCTTTTGATGGAAATTTCTCACTGCCCTCCGTTCCCTTGTCCTTTGTAATGATTTCTTCTATTTTTGGCGTGTAGAAGTTTTTGAGAAAAAATTTCTAGTTAGAGCATTTTTTCTTTTCGTAAACATTCAAAGATGTCGATTACCATCTAAATAAATCAGCAAACATTTGTGTACTCTCCCTATACCAGGGTTCTCAAAAACCACGGGCCGGCCCGGGCCGGCCCGGGCCGGGCCGGGCCGGGTCGGCCCGTGGAGCTGATTTTCCGGCCCGGCCCGGGCCGGCCCGTGCGGCCCGTGTTCTCAAAAATCGACATTATTTTGAGAGAAATTTTTTAAAATTCCAAATTTTTCATCGAAAAAAAAATATTCTTAATTGTTTTCGAGTGAAATTCGTGAAAATGTCGGAAAAAAGTGATGGAAAAGACAAATTTCAATAGGGGTGTCGGCTTTTATATGAAATTTTGTTTTTTTTAAAGTCAAATTTCCCATCACGGGCTGGCCCGGGCCAAGACGGGCCGGGCCGGGCCGGGCCGGGCCGGTAAGAATGACTCACTCGGCCCGGCCCGGCCCGTGAGATCCCTGACTCGGCCCGGCCCGGGCCGGCCCGTGAGAACCCTGCCCTATACTTTAACGTTAGAGTCTGCCTTTAAAGCGTAAGAATCTATCTCAGCACATTCCTTTTTGACTTCCACATTGTACATTTTTTGTTCTGTTAGAACCTTTTCAGCATTTGACTTATTTCCAATATTTCAGCTCCACCAAGATTAGAGTGATGTCACGAAGATTCCGTGCCATGAATAAATGGACAGGACAGTCAAATGCCGGTTGGCAATATAACCATCAACGTCCTTCCTATTCTACGCATGGATACTACTCCAATCGGCGTATTTATCAACGAGAACAGAACGCGTTCAAACTCCATCACCGGGTTCCAGTCAAGCCTAAGGTAGTTTTTTGAAGTGTTCACACCAAAAAAAAATTTGATTTTAGAAAGATGCTCCACCTCCAAACGATTATTTCAATCCCAGTTGGCACTAATATCCACCGCCGAATTTCTTGGCTGTACATACCTCAGGATTGACGAAAATGGAAGATTCAGAGTAACAAACACCGATACTCCCTATCAATCGAGATCAGATCAACAAGCGATGGAAAAACAGACCAATGAGCCAAAGGATAGAGATACTAGTCCAATCCAGACGAATTGTGAACACCTTGAAAAACCAAAGCAGAGTGAAATGCGTTTTTCTGAATACTCAAGAACGCCGTCTTATAATGCAGGAATGGAACAGACAAGAATAAATCGTCTCTATGAGTTTGATTTTACGGAAGAGAGCAATGAATCTCTGCAGTATATCGATGAGGATTTAAGAAACTGAATCAGGTTCCAGTTCAAAGATTTCCATTTTCTCGATTTTTAATATACTTTAATTTTCATATTTCTGATTCTAATTTTGTATTAATTATAAATGAACCATTTCATTTTATCGCTACCGTACCACACAATCATCATTCTGTCATTTTTCTGCTGTTGATTAAATTAGTCTTTTTGATTTTCTCTGGAAGCGAGATACCGTAAAAACTGTAATATAACGCCACCTGCTCAGACAAGAAGAAACTTCCTGCCGGCAGGTTACCAGAAAAGTTCCTGCCACAGGGCAGGGGCAGGAACTTTTTTTTGAGCCCTGCCGGCAGGAACTTTACTGCCGGCAGGTTAATTTCCTTGAAGCCCTGCTTTCCCCAGCCCTCGAAAAACAGAATTATTGATTAAATTAATTTATTATTATATTCATTACTTGTTCACATATAATTGAAAAACGAAAATTATACTCTGCGTTTTGTTCAATTGACATAGCCATTTGTTGTTGATGACGTGGTTCTTTACGAAAAGTAGATGCAGAGAGCAGTCGTCGTTCCGTATACTTCGACAAGCACTTTAGGTTTCTCTTCTTTTGATTTGCGGCCACGTGTCTGAAATATGATTTTGTTTTTTAGTTTTAATTAAGTATAATCCTTACCTTTTATTAAGATTTAGCGCATGTGTTTAGTCCATTGCTTCGAGTCGGTGATATCCTGCAAAGATTTCACTAAAAAAAGATGATTTTGCTTTGGATACCTGAAGAATGTCGAAACATACACATCTTGAGGGCAATAGCGTACCAAAATATGTGACAGCAACTTGAAAAACAAAATAATTAAAATAAAAAAATTCGAAAAGTAATGAAAATAAGCGAAGCGTCGTTTAACCTGCCGGCAAGTTAACACTCTTATCCTGCTGGCAAGCTAAAAATTATCCTGCCAGCAGGTCACTTGACCTGCCAGCCTGCCGGCAGCTTTTTTTTGATGGCATGGCTAGGGCAGGTCTGCCATTTTGAAAAAAGTTCCTGCCGGCAGCACATTAACCTGCCGGCAGGAAGTTCATTCTTGTCTGAGTGTAAAAGGAAAAACGATTTTTTGAACGGATTACGGTGGTGGATAAGTACGCAACCATCGGTGGTTGCAATGTACTTTTAGAATTTTTCGAAAAATTTTAATTTCTTTTTTCTTTTCTTCTTCGTTTGTTTTCACTGTTTTTTTTTCGGTGAAAATGGAAGATTCTGAAGAACCATTGGCCGTCGAAAACACGGAGACTGTTTTTTTTAAGAAAAAATAGAAGAGAATTCAATTTGTCAACTGATTGATGGAGTTGAAGTTCGAGACGAAGAAACCGACGACGATATTCGCGAAAACGTCGATGATGACAGCGACATGTCTCTTTGCCTTGATTTTTAAGTTGATCTTGTTTTTTTGTTGATTTATTTCTTGCTTTTTTATTGTTGATGAAATTTTTTTAAAAATTTGTCTTCGAAAAATAGAACGCCACCCTCTAATAGAACGCCACCTGTAATAGAACGTCACCTCGAGACCTCCTTCGAAAAATATAGGCGTTACCTTTAATTTTTTTTTCGCAACATTTATTCACAAAAACGCTCAATTTATATAGTTTTCGTTCTAAAATAGCTTTAAAATACAATAATTATTTTTCCGAATAAAAACAAGCAAAAAATGTCAAAAAACGAGCGAAAACGAAGAAAATTAGGCGTTTTTGGGAAAAATGTTGCGAAAAAATTTTAAAGGCGCATGGCTACTGTAGAATATTTACTTGTTTTTTGTGTCGATTTTAATTGTTTACAAACTTCTCGGATCTTCGGCCTCAACATTCAATCGCTGAGACTACCATAATAAATGTGTTTTTGTAAAGAAACAATTTATTTCAAATCTTTCATAGCAGCGATTATATGCTCGGCAATATTTATTTCGAGTAATTTAAGACTAAACCTCTTCAACTGGTTCTAGGACATCTTCAGTTGAATCACCTTCTGGGGTCTCAGCGATTTCAATTGGCTCTTGAGCAATTTCAGCAGGTTCTTCTGGATGTCTCGGCTCCAATGGCTCCTGAAAAATCAGTTTTTGCACTGAAAACGTGAAAAAACAGGTATGATCCAGAAATCGGCGAATAGCTGAAAAACTAGGCATTTTCAAGAAATTCTGTGAATGCAAAGTTGTTAATCTAGAACCCTGAAAATGGCCATAATAGCCGAAAACACTATTTTCTATAAACTGTTGAAGGGTACTGTAAATGAAGACTCTACCTCTTGAGCTGATTCTGGGACATCTCCAGTTGGATCAACTTCTGGCGCCTTCGTGATTTCCATTGGCTCCTGAGCAACTTCTGCAGGCTCTTCTTTAGCTTCTGGAGCATCCTCATGATTCTGAACTTGACCATTTTCGGCAATTGGACACTGGGCTGGCTGAGCTGGCTGAGCAATTTCTTCCGGCTCAGGAGTTTCTTCCTTCACATAGACGATTTGGGGTTGGCGGCTATTTGGACGTGGCAACACGCTTGGAATCGTCGCAACTGTGGGCATCACAATTTTCGCCTGCAAAAAAATTTTTGTCGTCAAAAATCAAAAAGCTTCTTTCCATACCCTTTTAGAACTGAATATCTTGCGGATGTCACCATCTTCAAATTTCAGGGACCTCAGAAGCTCGATCGAAAATCTGCGTGTATCGTTCAAGCTCATCGTCAAATCGTATCGATTGCAGATCTCGGAGATCAGAGCTGCTGCGATCTGGTACCATTCGTCGTTTTTGAGGTGGTAGTGGATGTTGGACAGTTGATAAACCAATGGATTTCCAATCATGTCCATTGCATGTATTTTGATCAGTTCCTGGAAAAGGGATAGTTATAGGTACACATTTAAAGCTTTCTGGCTCGGCTCGCAGGTTTCCGATCACTCTGAAAATTTTTGTGGGTATAAAACAAACCGAAATGGACAACTTTTCTTTCTCAGAATTTTTTGAAAATGCCTAGTTTTTCAGTTTTCTGAAACACACACTTTTTTCAGGTTTTCAGTGCAAAAATGACGGAAAACGGACCAAAATAGCTGAAAAACTAGGCATTTTTAAGAAATTCTGTGAATGCAAAGTTGTTAATCTAGAACCCTGAAAATGGAAAAAAAACACTGTAAATGAAGACTCTACCTCTTGAACTGATTCTGGGACATCTCCAGTTGGATCAACTTCTAGCGCCTTCGTGATTTCCACTGGCTCCTGAGCAACTTTTGCAGGCTCTTCTGGAGCTTCTGGAGCATCCTCATGATTCTGAACTTGACCATTTTCGGCAATTGGACACTGGGCTGGCTGAGCTGGCTGAGCTGCTTCATCCGGATCGGGAGTTTCTTTTGGCTGCTCAGCTACTTCCAGCTGAGGAGCTTCTATCGGCTGAGCAGTTTCTTCCGGCTCAGGAGTTTCTTCCAGCACGTGGTCGATTTGGGGTCTATTTGGAGGTGGCAACACGCTTGGAATCGGCATAACTGTGGGAATCTCAATGTTCGCCTGCAAAAAAAATTTTTGTCGTCAAAAATCAAAAACCTTCTTTCCGTACCTTTTTAGAACTGAATATCTTGCGGATGTCACCATCTTCAAATTCCAGGAACCTCAGAAGCTCGATCGAGAATCTGCGTGTATTGTCGAAGATGATCTCGAATTGCTCGCAGATCTTGAAGATCAGAGCTGCGGCAATCTGGTACCATCCCTCGTTTTTGGGGTGGTTGTGGAGGTTACACAGATGATGAACCAATGGATTTCCAAGCATGTCCATTACATATTTTTCCAAGATCAGTTCCTGGAAAAGGAATGGTTATAGGCACACATTTCCAGCTTTGGAGCTCGGCTCGCAGGTTTCCGATCACTCCGAAAATTTGGGGGGTCGATAGCTCAGTCGGCAGTGGTGGCTGCGAGCGATCTGGAGGTCACAACTTCAAGTCCACCCTCAGCCCCCGGGTCCACCCAGCCTTTCATTGGGTAGTAGCATGCTACGAAAGATTACTCGGTCACTATCCCCGGCCAGGAAGTGACTTAAAAATTGGCCCAGACCGGTACACCACCAGGATTACTTAAGTGTATACTGAACACCGGGATCCGCAGTGCTTCTAGCGCTTGAAGAACAGATCGACTTTGTAATCTTTGTTGTTGTTGTTGTAATACAAACCTAAATGAACAACTTTGCATTTACAGAATTTTTTGAAAATCCCTAGTTTTTCAGCTTTCTGGAACACTGATTTCTCAGGTTTTCAGTGAAAAAATGACGGAAAACGAGCCAAATAGCTGAAAAACTAGGGATTTTCAAAAAATTCTGTTAATGCAAAGTTCTTCATTTAGGTTTGTTTTATACCCACAAAAATTTTCAGATTGATCCGAAACCTGCAAGCCGAGCTCCAGACGGTACTGTAGGTAGGATTATGTTTAGATCTACTTACCGACGAGCTGGCGGCCGAGCTGGTTGACGAGCTGGTGGCTTGTTGGCTTGTGGAGATGGTCTGAAAAATTTTTTTTAAGATTTGAAAATTACAGTAGTCTTTAAGCTGCAATAGTTTTTGTTAAATTTTTTAAACATTGTTAATAGTGTCGTTTAAAAAGAGGTTCTAGAAATTAGAGAAACAAAAAACCAAATTTTTAAATAAATTTTAACATAAAAGTCATGAATCCACTGATTTCCAAATATATAGGCTTGAAATGAATATTCTATGAATGTCTAGAAAAATCGCACTTACAGAGCTGGATGATTGTTGGTGTTGACTGGTGGTCGGATCTAGTCGTCGACGAGTCAAAGCGATGGGGGATGTCTGGAAGAAGGAGAAAATACAGTAATCCACAAGCTGATGATATCTTTTAACTACAATGTTCGAAAATTTAATACCAGAGCGATAAATATTCCTTTCTGGATAGAACCTTGTTACTCTATGGTCGGATAGCATTACTATCATTTTAATTCTTTCAGAAGTACTAAATTAACCTACTACATTACTAATCCTCATAGCAAAAACTAAATTATTTTAATTTAAACTCTTGTGAAAACATGTTACTTTTTATTATTGCATTATTCAATCATCTCTTTTTTTTTCACACGAGACCACCTTTGAAATTACAGCAGACGAAATAAACACAACTCTTTACTTTTTTGCAATCATAAAATCCTAGTTTTTTAGCACCCTGACTAGTTTTATTATTTTTTTTTACAACTTCTTTTGAAGTATCACTTACAGAGTTGGTGTCCGAGTGTTGTTGTCGTCTGGTCGAGATTCTTTGCGAGAACTGAAAAAGGCAATGTTTTGGAATCTTAGTTGTCATTAAACTCTCATCGTTTTTATCATTAGTTTTAGTTTCTTATATCTCATTATAATATGTATTACTTATTCGGAGCGCTTTTAGTAATACCACAACTTTCTGTTTAAAAAACCTACAAATTTTTTTACCTTCATAGTCTAACCACATTATTTTATTAGTACTTCTAAAAATGGCCCTCGTTTTAATCTAAACCCTTGTGAGCGTGTAAACAAACAAAAACCGGTGCCTCCAATCAAATATTTTTCCCAGATTACTTGCACCTTTGAAACAAGCAAGCAGAAAAATAAAAAAATAAAATAAAACAATCCTCTAAGAAAAAAGAAGAAAAACTGAAAAAATTGTGTATGGTGCAGTAAAAATTTGAAAGAAAACGAAAAATAAAGAAAAAAGAATAAAATTCGCTATGGCCTCCGTAATCGGCCACCCATTTTACACCAGTAAAGGATCCTACAGAGAGACGCGAGTCATATTTGATTTTTTCTTGCACGATTTAAAATTATCTTTCATAAACTTTACACCTAGCAACAACACTACTTTATGTTAAATGTCGATCTAGGAGTTTGCTAGTTCAGTTGTTCCAGCACTAACGCAGCGTTTGTACTACATTTAAAAATATATTATTGTATTTAAAAATCTAGTTATATATTTTATTACATTAGTTTATATTCAAGATCATCTAGCACATTATCTTCATATTCATTCATCTACTTTCCACCTTGTGTTTTTTGCTCCCATTAGCACAACTAAAAATCCCCTAAAAAAGAGCACGCCCTAAATACATTATAAAAAACTAACCCGACGATTGACCATGGTGTCTCCTCTCTTCCTTGACGTTTTCGAAAGAGACGACGACTGCATTTTCTGAAAGAAAGCAAATCAATATGATTCGAAAAGATGAGAAAAATGGCAGATCGGTTTCCCATACTTCAAAAAAAGAGGGCTTGAGAAAATGTGAATGTTAGAATGATTTCCAAGAAGGAAAATGAAAATTTATTCTTTAGGATCAGAAAGAGAGAGAAAGAGAGAGAGAGAAAGAGAAAGATGAGACACACGGGACACGAACGGGACATTAAGAACACCAATGGGACAAATGGGACACGAATGGGACATTAAGAACACCAATGGGTCAAATGAAAAACCTTGGACGTGGCACGCAAGTAACAGTTCTAGCCGGCTTTCACGAGTAACGACTTCATAGGCGTCTGCTCCCTTCGTCACTGGTGGCACAATAGCTCAACTGGTAACGCAGAGAGCTGTTGAGCAACTGGTCGTGGGTTCGAGTCCCCGACACTCCCGAGTTTTGAGCATGTGGGCAAAATGTCCGTCCAGGTGTAAGTGATCGGGGAACATAAAAGATCGCAATAATAGCAATCGAACATTTTTTTAAAAAAATCTCCTTAATATTTGTTTCGCTAGGAGAAGTAGAAAATAGAGAAAAAAAAGCAAGCGAGAGAGAGAGAATGAGAGAAAGAGAGATAGAGAGAGAGAGAGAGAGAGAGAGAGAGAGAAGAGCGAAATGCGATACCTGGGAAGACGAGTTCATTTTCGAAAGCGATGCAGTAGATTCGTTGAGATTCTGGAAAATGAATTTTGAGCGTGAAAAATGGAGATTAGGAGAAAAATATAACAAAAAAAAATCAAAGGTACGTATAAATCAAACATGCTTTTTAACGAGCTAGTCAAAATCTTAAAAAAGTCTGCGTGTTTTAGAGGAGAAGTTTATTGGAATAAGAGAAAAAGTATGTCCTGAGAACTCACAAAAAAATAAAAGAGAACTCAAAGAGAAATCACAAGATCGAAAAAAGAAACCTCTAAATTATATACAAAGGCTGAAATCAGTAGTAGCTAGTAGCTGAAATCAGGGGTATTCTGATTAGAAAATATGCAAAAGAATAAAACATATAAATTTTGAATGGACAAAAGAATCAAAACGTTTATTGGATCGCGCTTCAGGTGGTTAGAATGCACTAGTCTAGGAAAGCATTGTTTATAAATTTTCACGAATGTATATGTTGATAACTTGTAAGGTGATATATTTATATGAACTAGGAAAGTTTGGAGCAAAAATGATACGAATCTAAAATTTATATACAACAAGTTTGAACCTTGACTTCGGAGAACAAAAAAACTATGTAAATGGACTAGTAGTTAAGAGATCTAATAAGCGAAACCAACTTTTTGAAATTTCTATCCAAACGTATAACAAGTTCTATGTCCTTAGCTACAGTAATCTCTAACTAGATCTTTTTGAACTGAACTAATAAAAATATCTTTAAACTTAACTTACCTCCCCAATTTTCGTATTTTCTCGGTAATTACAGTAATCCCTAACTAGAGCTGTCTCCAATGTTATAAAAGTAAATTCAATCAAAAACTACAGTACCCTTAACTAGAACCCTTAGACAAAACCAGATGTTCACCCAGCCACTTCAGGAAACAGATGCAGACATGTTTTTTGCAGACCCATTTACAAAAAAAAATATCCGAAGCAAAGTTGAAGGTCGTATTCAAAGGCGCAGATGGTGGTCTAGTAATTTGATTTTTTTTAGCTAGAGCGTAACTATTTTTTAAAAGCTATACGCGCCTTTAAACTTAGACTTTAGAGTTTTTGCGGAATTTCAAAATTCCAGCTATCACTTAAAATAAAGTTTCCAAAAAATTGTCAACTAACGAATTATTCCCCTTGAAAAACTGCACAAAACATTACTTAACCATTTTCCCCTATCTCTAACAACAATCGAGTTATACTGATTTCAAAAAACTATACATAGCTGTTCACGAGAGTCAACTAGTGTCTCTTCAAGTATACCGCGAGCAAAAAAAACGGCGAATTGTAGCAATGAAATATAATTCGGGCAGGGTCAGAAGAATATAAAAAAGAGAGCGAGGGGAGCGCGCGCGGGGTGCCTCGGTGCCAGGTATGGACATTTTATTGACACAACTATAATGCGAATAGATAAAGGAGAGGAGAAAGAGAGAGAGGGGGAGAGAGAGAGAAAGAGAGAGAGAGAGAGAGAGAGAGAGAGAGAGAGAGAGAGAGAGAGAGAGAGAGAGAGAGAGAGAGAGAGAGAGAGAGAGAGAGAGAGAGGGAGAGAAGGAGAGAGAGAGAGAGAGAGAGAGAGAGAGAGAGAGAGAGAGAGAGAGAGAGAGAGAAGAGAGAGAGAGAGAGAGAGAGAGAGAGAGAGAGAGAGAGAAGGAGAGAGAATGCCATTGTTGGCTATGGTAATGATGCGAATCTACATCTATATTGGATGAATGATCGCACTTTATTTGACCTATTACAAGGGCATGTTAAAATAGCGGGTTCAAAATAATATGAAAATGGAATTTCTAATACAATGGCAGAATAAGTCATCAGAAAGACCTCTTTTAGAAGGGCACTTTTCTTCCCTCCCTCTCTCTCCCTCTCTCTCTCTCTCTCTCTCTCTCTCTCTCTCTCTCTCTCTCTCTCTCTCTTCCTCTCAGAATTTCAAAAAGTGTTGAATCAGAGCATGAACAATGTGTACAACAAAAAAGAGGAAATCGGGGTCAGAAGTAGAAGAAGAAACAATGAATGGAAAAGAGAAAAGGAATGTGAACACAATATATATATATGAAATTGTAGGAGGAGGTGGGAAAGTGAAGAGAGCGATATACACTTTTGTGTTGTGCCAAACGGTTTTTGTTTTGATAGGAAGAGATAAAAATGATGGTCGATATTGAGCAAGTGCGATAAAAAAAATTAAACATTTTCTTTCTATTTGGCACATGTGCCGTTATTTACTAATCTTGGCGTTTGTGCCGTTTCCGTGCCGACCCCTTGCCAGTATTCCCCCCCCCCCCCCAAACTATCAATTTCGCACTCGTAAAAAGTCAGTTACCTATTAGAAAAATGAAAATGGGTTTACACAGTCGATTGGCGGGAAAAACTATGGACTCATACGCCACTGTCACATGCTGGAAAAAAGACACTGTCACATGCTGGAAAAAAAAGGGCGCGCTCCCCGATGACAAACTGTCCAACACACATCTTTAAATAAAAACGGAGAAACAAAGAATAGAAAAGAGAGAATAGAGGGAAACCGATAGGACCATACTTGCAAAAATCGTTGAAGGCCCGGCTGGGTCATTTTTTTGCGAAAATTTCAAAAAAATTCGAAAAAAAAAATTTTTTTTTTCCAAATTTTTGAGAAAAAGTATTATATTGTTTCAAAACATGTAAACTGTGTAACTTAGTAACAAAATCAACCACACACACACCCTTTTTCAACAAAAAATAGGCTTATTTTTCCAAATTTGAAACTGGCGCCAACAGTCCGGGCCTTCCGGGCCGGGCCTTGAAAATTCCTGTCAAGGCCCGGCCCGTCGCAAGTATGGATAGGACCATCACAAAAATGATTGGGGGAGAGACAGGAGCGGCGGTGGTGATTCCCAAAGAGACGCCGGAAATGGAGAGGAGTCTTGGGAAAGGGGGTTTTGTTCACATGTCTACATAGAATGAGGTCAGATGCTGCCACGCGGGCGGGCCGCTTTTTCGATTTCCTCTCACTGTCTTTCGTTTCACCATTTATACACTATTCCATCGCGCACTCAAACTCAAACTCACAACACTCACGACGGTCTGTTGAGAGACGGAGGGTGAAAAGAGAAAAGAGCGAAAACATACACTTCGACACGCAGGCCGCCTTTATTACATTTATTTCATCATCAAAAGGGAGATACAATTAACTTTGGTAGCAATGAGAAATACAATAGAAGTGTAAAAAATTTGTAAGTAGTACAATGTGGAAAAGAAAATAAATTTATAGTTATAGAGGAGAAGTGTAAGAAAATGGTTAAGATAGCATAAGATATGTTCAAAATATAATGGAAAAGTGGTAGGTTTCACATGGAAAATTAACGCCGGAAGAGAGTTTCAACGATTGATTACTCAGTTTTAGCCAAAAACATAGAAAAAAGCCTGAAAATTGGAAAATTTCCGAAAGTTAAAACATAATTGAAATCGAAAATGAATGAAGAAAAGCCTGAGAGAGTTAAAATTTTAATATTTTTGAAAAAATAGGAAAATTCCAGATTTTGATGTTTCAGTCAAAAACATAGAAAAAAGGCTCTCTTTTTTTCTACTTCTTGCATCGAAACAAATATTAGCGAGATTTTAAAAAAAGACAAAATGTTCGATTGCTTTTGCACTCTCTCTCTCTCACTCTCTCTCTCTCACTCTCTCTCTCTCACTCTCTCTCTCTCACTCTCTCTCTCTCTCACTCTCTCTCTCACTCTCTCTCTCTCACTCTCTCTCTCTCTCTCACTCTCTCGACCATTTAAAACTTTCATATTTTTATATCTGTTTGAAAAGCTAGATGAAAATGAATGCAACAATAGAAAAATAAAGAATGAAATTCTTTAACAATCTTGATATGTTCTTTTTTTAGTGACACAAAAATTATGGCGTCAGAGCCAAAAAAAAATTGTTACAAAAATATTTTAAAATTCTGAATGAATCTTGTTTTCACTTGAAGAAGGTTCAGTGACTTTTTGCCAAGTTACCGTATTTACTCTAATAGTACGGCACCTCTAATTTTTTGGCAGCCTCTAATAATAATTGTACGACACCCTCTAATGATCCGGCAGGAAAATAAAAGTCACGAAAAATAGCACTTGATGCCGTACTATTAGAATAAATGCGGTGTACCTCTATTGTTCAATTACAGTACTTTTGCTCCATCCCGTATAAATTTTGGCTCAAGTAAAAGTTTGACTTCCAATTATGGTAATCAGAATTTGGATATCAGCAAAAACTTAAACTTTTTTGTTTTGGTTTTTTATCAACACTTCGCCTAATGATATCATCGCCCTCGCCGACACACTACCACATAGCTTTCCAACCAGATCTTCTTTCGCTGCCTCCTTTTTTTTTCTTTCCGCCGATGATACACGCCATTAAACTGAATGAGAGAGTGCCTAAACTGCAGAGACTCTGAAAAAATAAAGATCATGACGCTCCTCGGGCGTTTTCCGTTTTGTAGGAATAGAGTGAAGAGACTGAAGAGCCAGAAAACAAACAATAAGAGAGGAAAAAACACATCAAAAATGTTGGAGAATTTTATTCTTTTTTTGGTTTCATCTTCATTGTATATTCTCTAAATCGAAATATAATGATTTGAAATTGAAAAATGGTAAATTTTCCGTTGAAACATTACTTTTCTGTCAATTTACCGTTTATCTTGTTATTCTTGAAAAATTTCGACCCGTGGTTTTTTGGATTTCAAAAATATTGACATTCACAGATTTTCATAAAAATTTTTAGTTTTAGGAACGCTAAATTAGAGGACTGTCCTATGACGCGCTGTGTATAATAAATATATTGATTTTTTGGCGTAAAATAACTTAAAAGGTGACGAAAACAAAATAAAAAAAATTGACCCATTTGTATAGGAAATCATGGTGAACAAATCTCCAGAGCATGATCAGCACAGCTTTTCATATTGACAATTAATTTTCATAAATAAAAAAAGAGTTGTTCTTCACTAAAATAAGTTTATTTAACATTCTTCAAAAAAAAAGAAAATCCAAAAAGAATTATGAATAATCAAGAAGAGATACAGAATATTGTTTTTGGCATATGTGCGAACAAGTTGCAATGACGAAATCAGTTGGCCGCTGTCTGCTTGTTGTTTACTGCGTTCATTCCACCACTGAGTTAGTATTCCACCAGGGAACGTCCATTTTCCACTTTGTTCAACGCCTCCAAAATGGCATTTTTGATCTTTCCTTCTTCAGTTGGAGAATTGTTTCCTTTTCCTGTGGCAAATGTGATCACTGAAAGATAATGGTATTTTGTTGACATTAATAATTTTTCAAATTACCGTTCAAGCCTCGACAAAATCTTCGTGATCGTCCATACTGGCTTCAGCAACTTCATTGATTGATGTTTTAGAAAATGATTGATGTTGTAGTTCATCTGAATTTATTTTTTAGAGTTAAAAAAAAGAATTTTCAAAAACAAGTTTTTATCTTACCTTATCACTTCCAAAACCGGTGATAACATATAATAATCGGTTGTAATGAATAACAGAAAGAAAAATTCAGAGAAAATCAAAAAAAGAGACCACCTAAACACAAGGAGTCAAAAAGAAACCACACGACGTCATAAGAGTATGAGGGCAACAATGGATTATTTACACAACGGACATGCATTTCACTCGCTCTGCGGTGGGGAGGCGGGCTGGTTCCTCAGCCAACCTTCGCTCTGCGGTGGGTAGGCGGGCTGGTTCCTCAGCCAATCCTCGCTCTGCGGATTTTCGTATTAGTCACTTTTTTTTTTGCAATGTTTCAATGATCCAAGAATACCAATAGATTTCTGAAAGCTAGAAAAAATAAAGATTGTTCTTAAAATTAAAATTTGATTGGTACAAGTAATAAAAGTTAAAACCAACAATAACTCGGTTCAGAGAAGATATTTCGAAATACTTTATTACTATTTGGTGGTATACGATGGAAATGGTGAAAACGCGCTCTTTGACACTTAAATCCAAATATCAGTTTTTTATTTTATTAAGCACATGGTCATGGTAATTCAAAATATCAAAAAAAAAAACATTTCGATGCAGAAATATACTAAAACTTTTGGAAAATTTCGAAAAACTAAAAATTCAGTTGAAAGTCTGAATTATCTGTAAGCAAGAGAAGATATGATAATTAAAAAAAAAAAGACAAAATGTTCGATTGCTTTTGCAATCTTTTATTTTCCCCGATCACTTACACCTGGACGGAAATTTTGCCCACATGCTCAAAACTCGGGAGTGTCGGGGACTCGAACCCACGACCAGTTGCTCAACAGCTCTCTGCGTTACCAGTTGAGCTATTGTGCCAGCAGTGACGAAGGGAGCAGACGCCTATGAAGTCGTTACTCGTGAAAGCCGGCTAGAACTGTTACTTGCGTGCCACGTCCAAGGTTTTTCATTTGTACCATTAGTGTTCTTACAGTCCCATTCGTGTCCCATTTGTCCCATTAGTGTTCTTTGTGTCCCAATTGTGTCCCACGTGTCCCACTAGTGTACTTTTTGTCCCATTCGTGGATCCTGTGCCTCATTAGTGTTATTTGTGTCCCAGTCGTGTCCCACTTGTCCCAATAGTGTTCTTTATGTCTCAGTCGTGTCCCAATTGTGACCAATATGTCCCATTCCTGTTCTTGTGCTCCATTTGTGTCCCGTTCCGTGAACAGGTAATTGTTTATCTAGTTATGCAGAATTTTCTGATTTTTCAGGGCTGTTCAAAACGAAAAAATCTCGCTGAGGCCAAGGCCGCAGTAAGTAAATTTCATCGGAAAAATAGAACAAGTGAGGATTTTTCAGATTTGTTTCACAAAAAAGATGTTTTTACAAGAAAAGTGAATTATTTATTTGTGTCAAATAATCGTTTAAACCTGATTTTAATTGTTTATCTTTTCGTGTTTTATGGACCTATTCAGAGCAGAAAAGAAAGTATTTCTTTTACTTTGTTTTCCCTATTCACGATCGGCAAAAAAAAATACAAAAAATGAATTATTTTCCTTAAATGAATTATTTTCCTTTTTGTGTTTTTTGCCGATCGTGAATAGGGAAAACAAAGTAAAAAATACTTTCTTTTTTGCCCTGAATAGGTCCATTAGTTTTTCAGTATTTTTGTTGAGTGCAAAACCAGAATTTTGATAAAAAGAGGAAATCAAAGTAATTATACACCGCCGGGAAAACGAATATTCGAGGCAACTGAAAGTATTCGATAAAACTGAATTTTAAATAAACATGTTCGTTACAAATGGAAACCTGAAAAATTCTCATTTGTTCCTTGTTTTCCGATGAAATTCACTGTTTCACTATTAATTTTTTAAAAGTTGAGGCCTTGAGGGCCGGCCGAGGCCTTCGGCTTTCTGAACAGCCCTGTGATTTTTGAAAAAAAAAGTTTCAAAATGTCATACATTTAATAATTTTGACTTTTTCCATGATAAAAAAAGGGAATTGAAGATCTTATTCGGATGCTATTTCTATCTGTTAACCATTTTTTGAAAACTTTTTAAAACTTAAAATGTTCAGACGAATTAACCTAATTTCATTTTCAAGGAATATGCATTGTGAAATGATACCTGAAACTAATCTTGTTTGTGCATTTGTGTACTAGGCACAGAGAAACGACATTCGATACCCAACCAACGGGAATGTGTGTAAATAGAGATAGAACGTGTATGTTAAGAGAGTAGAGAGAAATTGGTCGGGCGAGTATGTCGAATGGAGTGCGCTCGCTCGCTGTGGAGTCGAGTCTCTGGCTATTTCTCTACCACCTCGTTTACTTCTATTTTTATCTCCTTCCCTAAAATTGACAAAATCCCTTTTCGTCAGTCTCTTTGTCTATGTCTCGCCTTCCCCCTTTCTATCGTGTTGGCTGATCTATTCGCCATTCCTCTCTTTTGGTCGGCCTACTGGCTGGCGACCTATTTTTTCTATGATTTTTTCTGAATTTAGAACTTGAATGGTGAGTTATATTGAAAAATTGTAACTGGAAATACAAAATTCTTTAGGAACACCTTCGGCATGGTATCCTGTTTTTTTTATGATTTTTACTGGATTCTTTTTTTTTTTTTACTTATATTGTGTTTTCCTGAAAATGTTGACAGGTGAGGTTATTTTTTCTAATATTACTGTAAACACTCTAGTATATGGTCATGAAATTTAATTGTTCTAATCAGTTCTAACCATAATAGTCGATTAGTATAAATTTTCATTTTTCTCACAAATTACAAAAAACTTTTGTTTCAGAAAGACTCAAAAACACGTGTTGTCTTTTTCAAGACAGAGGCCGCCAAGTCTTTATGGTTCCGGAATTAATTTTCGTGTTTAAAACATCTGGAATGAAAATTGATTCAAAGTTTTTTGAATACGATGGGTCTCCGGAAATGATTCCAACGATTTGTATTTGTGAAGCTGATCAGTCGGGATGATATGAAAAGAATTGCAGTGAGTTGACATGTACGACATAAGGGGGCTTTTCCCAGGCTATGGGATTCCCAGCGCTACTATGTATAATATTACCAAAATTTCAAAAGTATTAACAAAAGTAGCTAGAATTATGATAAATAAAACGGAAAGAGCCAGCTCCCATGGGACAGCTTTTCAAATGTCTTTATTTTCTATTCGTTTTCAGTTCGTTTGAATATTTGTTTAAACAACAAAACAGGAGGCGATTCCGATCCAAAAACACAACGGATATCTCATTTCCATCAGTTTTCACTTTTCGAACGTCTCCGTTACATAATTAAAGTGAAAAAAAGTGTTTCAAAGAGCTGAAAATTGGGATCTTGTCAATGGTTTCATGAATAAAGTGACGTCATATTTCATTGAAAGACTAGTGAGTTTTTTGGTTCAAATTGATATGATTAGTTGAAAAAATATTCAGAGTTTCAGTTCTGACTCGTAAGCTAATTAACTACAGTTGTTCCACGCACCGCAAAATAACAATAATTTTTTTCAGACTCAACTTACCAAAAGCATCCACTGATATCGAGGACTACAACACTGGTTTCAAAATAAAATATGTCAATAAGGAGTTCAAAAATCTGAAATTAGATCGAATGTTTCCAAATATTAGCAGACACAAACACTATTCGAAACACTGATGCAATCAATTTTTGTAAATAATTTTAAAACAAGTGATATGTTGTTTGCTTTTTGAGTTTAACATTAATAAAGCTATTGTCAATGTGAGTCTATTCAATTAATCATTTCCAAAAAATTCAATAAAATGATGAAACCAAAAATAAGAATTTCATACTTTCCTTCAGACCTATTCCTGGTGGTGTTGAGTTCTTCCTTGAAGCTGCTTACTTGAGCTCTGAGCTCAAAAGAAACTAAAATAGAAAAAAAAACCAGTGGTCTTCCGCGGCTACGCCATGGTAATCCCACCTGCATCATAACTTCCATAATCATCAAATGTTTTGAGCAGTTCGCATTACCGTGAAAACTTACTACAGTAAATTCACCGAATATTACCGGTAAGACAAACTGATTCTGACTAAAGAAAAGTTTTCACGGACGAATCGAAAATAGAATTTGAAGATAGTCATTTATTGCCCTCGGCGTACCGGGGCATCAGGGTCCTTGGTGGAAGAAACAATAAAAACATGAAATTTACAGAAAATTACGATTTATTATAGACGGAAAATTGAATTAAAAGGACAACAATAAAAAACAGTTGTTATCAAACAAAAAGACAACGCTTTTTCTATCGAAAACCTGAGAAATTCTCTCTATCACAAAAAACTAAATTAACCTCAAAACACAGCGCAGGCGGTTTGGGTGCGAGCGGGAAAACAGAGTGACGTTGTCTATGTAAAGTCCTTTTATACTGGAGTAATGGGTAGTGCCACGGCAACTGAGCAAATTCAAATGTTGATTTTGAGAGGGAATTCAAATTTTGGATTTTGGAGGGGATTGACATGTAATGCTTCCAAAGTGTTACCCCTGGAATTGGCTGACTATGGGGGCAAAAAGTCGGCCACCATGAAAGAAAAATTTTGTCTTAGGCGATTTATGTCCAAAAATTTTTTACTCGAGTTATTCGGGTTTTTCTGATTTTCGAAAAAAAAAGGTTCAAAACGGCATAACTTTGTTCAATTTGAACTTTTTCACACAATCTAAAAACGAAATTAAAGATCATATTGAGGTGCTATTTTTACCTGTTGACAACTTTTTTGTAACTTGATGTCTGACATATGAAAAAAGGGGTCAAATAAGGGGTCAAAAAATTTTTTGAGGCGAATTTTTTTATTTTATTTTTAAAAAATTCGCCGTAAAAAATGATTCCGGTACTCAAATTTTCAGGGTATGTTTCTTCGCCAAATTTTGAGAAAAATATTTTTTTCACTAAAATCGTCAATTTTTCATGTTTTTTCCACTTTTTTGTTGAATTTTTGAGCAATATACCTGATAAAATGTTCGAAACAGTACGAATCATACACGAAACTGTATTCACAAACTATTTCAACACGTTTTCAAGATAAGTTTTTTCTGAAAATAGTCAAAAACAGTACCGGACAAAATGTGATTATATTTCTTATTTTATTTTTGGTAACTCGAAAACTGAAATAGCTGAAACTTCTTTTGGGTTGTTTTTGGTGCTTAGCACGTATGTCAAAAAGAAACGGTTCATCAGGAACCATAATTGCAGCTAATCACTGATTTCCACGTTTTGATCATATTGCCGATTTTCACTTTTTTCAAATTCTAATATTCGATGATAACTTTTTAGAATACAGACAGATAAACATAAAAACAGCAAAAATATTGACTATGGGATGCAAATTCAGCTTCAGAAAATGTGGCAGCTTCGAACCCTTATGTACTCGATCGATTCCCTCGTTTTGTATACATAGTCGATAATTTTGCTGTTTTTATGTTTATCCGTCTGTTTTTATGTTTATCCGTCGAAAATTTGAGTACCGGAATCATTTTTTACGGCGAATTTTTTAAAAATAAAATAAAAAAAATTCGCCACAAAAAAAAATTTTTTGACCCCCTTTTTGACCCCTTTTTTCATATGTCAGACATCAAGTTACAAAAAAGTTGTCAACAGGTAAAAATAGCACCTCAATATGATCTTTAATTTCGTTTTTAGATTGTGTGAAAAAGTTCAAATTGAACAAAGTTATGCCGTTTTGAAACTTTTTTTTTCGAAAATCAGAAAAATCCGAATAACTCGAGTAAAAAATTTTTGGACATAAATCGCCTAAGACAAAATTTTTCTTTCATGGTGGCCGACTTTTTGCCCTCATAGTCAGCCAATTACAGGGGTAACACTTTGGAAGCATTACTTGTGAGTTGGTTTTCAAAAATTAATATCTCGGTTCCTAATGAACCTATGAAAATGGAAAGAAGTGTTCAATTAGAAAAATAAACAGTTAGTTGTAACCTATACTTCATCTGTTAAGACCTTTCTCATAGGTTCATTAGGAACCGAGATATTAATTTTTGAAAACAAAATTTTCGATAATTTTGACTAAATATCGTTATATCTCATTCCGGAAAATAAATGGAAAGAAGTGTTTAACTAACAAAATAAACAGTTAGTTGTAACCTATATTTCATCTGTTAAGACCTTTCTCATAGGTTCATTAGGAACCGAGATATTAATTTTTGAAAACCAAATTTTGACAATTTTGATTAAATATCGTTATATCTCAGTTCGGAAAATAAATGGAAAGAAGTGTTCAATTAGCAAAATAAACAGTTAGTTGTAACCTATATTTCATCTGTTGAGACCTTTCTCATAGGTTCATTAGGAACCGAGATATTAATTTTTGAAAACCAAATTTTCGATAATTTTGACTAAATATCGTTATATCTCATTCCGGAAAATAAATGGAAAGAAGTGTTCAATTAGCAAAATAAACAGTTAGTTGTAACCTATATTTCATCAGTTAAGACCTTTCTCATAGGTTCATTAGGAACCGAGATATTAATTTTTGAAAGCCAAATTTTCGATAATATTGACTAAATATCGTTATATCTCAGTTCGGAAAATAAATGGAAAGAAGTGTTCAATTAGCAAAATAAACAGTTAGTTGTAACCTATATTTCATCTGTTGAGACCTTTCTCATAGGTTCATTAGGAACCGAGATATTAATTTTTGAAAGCCAAATTTTCGATAATATTGATTAAATATCGTTATATCTCAGTTCGGAAAATAAATGGAAAGAAGTGTTCAATTAGCAAAATAAACAGTTAGTTGTAACCTATATTTCATCAGTTAAGACCTTTCTCATAGGTTCATTAGGAACCGAGATATTAATTTTTGAAAGCCAAATTTTCGATAATATTGACTAAATATCGTTATATCTCAGTTCGGAAAATAAATGGAAAGAAGTGTTCAATTAGCAAAATAAACAGTTAGTTGTAACCTATATTTCATCTGTTGAGACCTTTCTCATAGGTTCATTAGGAACCGAGATATTAATTTTTGAAAACCAAATTTTCGATAATTTTGACTAAATATCGTTATATCTCATTCCGGAAAATAAATGGAAAGAAGTGTTCAACAATAAAAATAAACAGTTAGTTGGAACCTATATTTCATCTGTTGAGACCTTTCTCATAGGTTCATTAGGAACCGAGATATTAATTTTTGTAAACCAAATTTTGACAATTTTGACTAAATATCGTTATATCTCATTCCGGAAAATAAATGGAAAGAAGTGTTCAATTAGCAAAATAAACAGTTAGTTGTAACCTATATTTCATCTGTTAAGACCTTTCTCATAGGTTCATTAGGAACCGAGATATTAATTTTTGAAAACCAAATTTTGACAATTTTGACTAAATATCGTTATATCTCATTCCGGAAAATAAATGGAAAGAAGTGTTCAATTAGCAAAATAAACAGTTAGTTGTAACCTATATTTCATCTGTTGAGACCTTTCTCATAGGTTCATTAGGAACCGAGATATTAATTTTTGAAAACCAAATTTTCGATAATTTTGACTAAATATCGTTATATCTCATTCCGGAAAATAAATGGAAAGAAGTGTTCAATTAGCAAAATAAACAGTTAGTTGTAACCTATATTTCATCTGTTGAGACCTTTCTCATAGGTTCATTAGGAACCGAGATATTAATTTTTGAAAACCAAATTTTGTCAATTTTGACTAAATATCGTTATATCTCATTCCGGAAAATAAATGGAAAGAAGTGTTCAATTAGCAAAATAAACAGTTAGTTGTAACCTATATTTCATCTGTTAAGACCTTTCTCATAGGTTCATTAGGAACCGAGATATTAATTTTTGAAAACCAAATTTTCGATAATTTTGACTAAATATCGTTATATCTCATTCCGGAAAATAAATGGAAAGAAGTGTTCAACAATAAAAATAAACAGTTAGTTGTAACCTATATTTCATCTGTTAAGACCTTTCTCATAGGTTCATTAGGAACCGAGATATTAATTTTTGAAAACCAAATTTCGATAATTTTGACTAAATATCGTTATATCTCAGTTCGGAAAATAAATGGAAAGAAGTGTTCAATTAGCAAAATAAACAGTTAGTTGTAACCTATATTTCATCTGTTGAGACCTTTCTCATAGGTTCATTAGGAACCGAGATATTAATTTTTGAAAACCAAATTTTCGATAATTTTGACTAAATATCGTTATATCTCATTCCGGAAAATAAATGGAAAGAAGTGTTCAACAATAAAAATAAACAGTTAGTTGGAACCTATATTTCATCTGTTGAGACCTTTCTCATAGGTTCATTAGGAACCGAGATATTAATTTTTGTAAACCAAATTTTGACAATTTTGACTAAATATCGTTATATCTCATTCCGGAAAATAAATGGAAAGAAGTGTTCAATTAGCAAAATAAACAGTTAGTTGTAACCTATATTTCATCTGTTAAGACCTTTCTCATAGGTTCATTAGGAACCGAGATATTAATTTTTGAAAACCAAATTTTGACAATTTTGACTAAATATCGTTATATCTCATTCCGGAAAATAAATGGAAAGAAGTGTTCAATTAGCAAAATAAACAGTTAGTTGTAACCTATATTTCATCTGTTGAGACCTTTCTCATAGGTTCATTAGGAACCGAGATATTAATTTTTGAAAACCAAATTTTCGATAATTTTGACTAAATATCGTTATATCTCATTCCGGAAAATAAATGGAAAGAAGTGTTCAATTAGCAAAATAAACAGTTAGTTGTAACCTATATTTCATCTGTTGAGACCTTTCTCATAGGTTCATTAGGAACCGAGATATTAATTTTTGAAAACCAAATTTTGACAATTTTGACTAAATATCGTTATATCTCATTCCGGAAAATAAATGGAAAGAAGTGTTCAATTAGCAAAATAAACAGTTAGTTGTAACCTATATTTCATCTGTTAAGACCTTTCTCATAGGTTCATTAGGAACCGAGATATTAATTTTTGAAAACCAAATTTTCGATAATTTTGACTAAATATCGTTATATCTCATTCCGGAAAATAAATGGAAAGAAGTGTTCAATTAGCAAAATAAACAGTTAGTTGTAACCTATATTTCATCTGTTAAGACCTTTCTCATAGGTTCATTAGGAACCGAGATATTAATTTTTGTAAACCAAATTTTGACAATTTTGATTAAATATCGTTATATCTCAGTTCGGAAAATAAATGGAAAGAAGTGTTCAATTAGCAAAATAAACAGTTAGTTGTAACCTATATTTCATCTGTTAAGACCTTTCTCATAGGTTCATTAGGAACCGAGATATTAATTTTTGAAAACCAAATTTCGATAATTTTGACTAAATATCGTTATATCTCAGTTCGGAAAATAAATGGAAAGAAGTGTTCAATTAGCAAAATAAACAGTTAGTTGTAACCTATATTTCATCTGTTGAGACCTTTCTCATAGGTTCATTAGGAACCGAGATATTAATTTTTGTAAACCAAATTTTGACAATTTTGATTAAATATCGTTATATCTCAGTTCGGAAAATAAATGGAAAGAAGTGTTCAACAATAAAAATAAACAGTTAGTTTCAACCTATATTTCATCTGTTAAGACCTTTCTCATAGTGTCCGGTTTTTACCGGAACAGGTCCGTCCTAAGCAATGTCGTGATTCAAATTGACAGTTGTCATGTTTGAATTACCGCGCATTAAATGAATGTGCGTCAAATGTGGTGTTTCTAATTTTTTAAGGTTTTATAAGCAATTTTTGATCTTTTTTTAGTTTGGTCTACCGTTTTTACGGGAAATTATGTGTTTTATTAATCTATTCTAGTTAGTTTTAGGATTTTTTAGTCAGTTTGGTTTGTTGTAAGTTGGATTTACTGTTTTTCATTTTAACGGTTTTCCATTTGTTCGGGTAATTACCCATTGCTTAGTGTCATGTGCTGGAAGGGCACCAAATAAAGAGTTTGGTGGCATTTCCTGTGTTTTGTTGTGTTTGAGCCTGAGTTCTGAGGAATTCAGCAATCCCAAAGGGCTAAGCGGTGCTGGGCAGTCCCCTAAACCGTTTTGATACCTTTGACTTGGGGGCCGAACCGAACCTAAATTTGTTGCAATTAGTGGTCCTAATTGTTTCAAAGGCTAGATTTTGGTAAAAAATCTGAAGAGTTAGTGTAGTCCACTAAGTCTAAGGATAAATCATCAAAAAGTCAAACAGAAATAAGAAAGGCGTCTTTGAAAAATCCAGTTCTTAGTCCTGTCACAAAGTTGTTAATCTTATTTTTGCGTGTCATTGCAAAATTCAAGAAACATCATTAAAATTGCAGAATGTCGACCGGAAACGGTGCAATGACAGACGAAGAAGTGGAACAACTCCTCGGAGATTCCAGTGCTATTATGGAGACGGAGGAGTTTGGAAAGGATTCTGGAGGCGAATCAAAAGGTGAGAGATAGGAGAATCGATGGGTGCGTGAATGGAATGTGTCTGCACATCAGGCAGATCTCCAATGTGTCAGAAAAACAGGCGGAGGTGATGACAGAACCGGTAAAAGGGGTTTTCTCAGAAACCAAAAAAGCTATCCAAGTGAGAGATGAACTCATCAAAAAGATTCTCATTGATAAGAAAAACATGATGACACAAATGTCTGAAATGCAGGAATGTATTGAAGTATTGCAGAATCGAGAATCCACGCTCGACGAGGTCTTAGCAATAGCCGATACGGCCAGACAAGTTGGGACAATCACCGAGAAGCACAACAATGCAACCCCGGCTACTCTCACCAATCCGACCACACCCACAATTGCCGCGGCGCTGGAACCAACTGTCGAAAAACAATTGATTGAGATTCTACGGGAATTTGGGCTGGATACGCCACAAAAACTAATAAATGAGTTAAAAACGGTGAGAAAAATGCAATTTGAACTGGAAATGGAACGTTCATTATTGCAGGAACTCAGAGGGGAAACCGAAGAATATAGAAAGAAGTGGTGCAGAGCCGAGAATGAAGCCAGAGACATTAAATTCAGAATAGAAATGAAGGAGATCGAACTGGAAAAAGTGAGAGAAGCACTGAAGAGGGTTGCAGAAGCATCAAATGAAAATTCATTGATGCGAATTGGTGAGGAAAACATAACCGAAAATAGAAATAAGAAAAGTTCTCAGATGTTGGACGACAAGTTGGAATATAGGAAGCGATCAGAAGCGGAAGAAATTCGGCAACCGTTCTATCAAGGTGAGCATCAATTCAGTAAAAAAATTGAAACGGCTCGTGGGGCGCGCGAAAGTGAAGCGATAGACATGGACGAAACGCATAGAGAATTTGGGGGAAGGGCGAATATAAAAATTTATTCTTCGACACCAAATAAAAATGAAAGTAGTCAGTATAGAGAGGAAGGGTTAGGGGGAATGGAGGAGATGCTTGGAAGGTTGTTGCTAAGTCAGAGCATTCCAGAACCACCCGTGTTCACAGCCGAAAAAGATTCAGCGAAGCTGGAAACGTTTGAAAAAAATTTTGAAATGAAATATCGAGATTTTAGTGAAGAGTGTAAGCTCGTAAAAATTTCTATCCGGGAAAGCTCTCAAAGTTTTCAAGGGGGTTCCAGCGTGTGAAAAGCAGTCGGTCAAGAGCACCATGACCGCAATTGCCAAGCGCTTGCGGATATCCGTAGAGGATGAAGCGAGAAATGCGAAGCAAAAATGGGCGGAGTTAAGAATGAAGGAGGGTCAAACCTTGGAAGATTATTGTTTGAAGTTGGATGAAGTGGCTAAGAAAGCATTTGGAAGATCTCCACCAGAAGAATTATCGTCGATAAAAACTGCTAAATTGATGGCAGCTATTGCAGGGGATAACACCATCAGGTGTATGATGGAGACTAGGTTGTTAGACGTGCCAGAAGAACAACATTACGACACATGTCGATTGTTGGCAACAAGATTAGAGTTGGGAAAAATAAAAGATGGGAGTAGACAGAACGGCCAGAACGTCCAGAAGTCGAAACCATACGGGATTTCTCATGTGAGTAAACAATTGGGAAAAACACCCAAGGAGTTGCCAGGAGAGAAAGTGAGGGAAAGCAGTCCGGGAATCCAGAGAATACATGAAAAGGATGTGATGGAGCATGACCATGTACATCAGGAGAAATCGACAACTTTCAGGAACCGGGTGTGTTTCGAGTGTAAAGGCAACGGTACTCACAAGATGAACTGTCCAAAAGTAGCCCATATCAAGTGTTTTGATTGTGGAGAAATGGGACATTACTCTAATGTCTGTCCGCTGAGAATGAATCAGCAAGAGGGAAAGCAGAGAGAGAAAAATGAGCACGTTCATGCCATGGAAGAGCAGAATGTGAATCTGACTCAAGGGGTTGACGTTGCTGACAAGCAGAGTGGCCCACGGAGTTTCATCGACGGAAAGATATGTGGTGCTGAAGTAAAGCTTTTGCTTGACAGTGGTGCCAGCATTTCTTTGATCGGTTGGAACACGTGGAACGACATTGTGAATGCTAACAAGGCAAAACAAGGTAAAGAGATTGTGACAGAACCTCCGTGTTGTAAGTTTGTGTCTGCTGCAAACAATCAACAGATTAGTCTAATCTATCAAGTTGAATTGGAGACAGCCATGTATACTCGTACAAGAAAGGTGGTCTATCAAGTGGCAGAAATTGATAGAGATTCTGTTATCTTGGGAACAAATGCTTTCGAAGATATGGGAGTCTCGGTGATGATCGAGAATCAGCCGAGAAACATGAGACTCGTAGATGCAGTTGTTCTGGAGCCAAATTCATCGAAAATTGTAGTAGTCCAGTTAGAAGGAATGGTGCTTGAGGAACAGAACCAGTGCTTAGTTACACCTACGGTAAAATGGTTATCACCCTCGGTATGTTGGGTGAATCGTGAAGGAAAAGTGCGAATACAATTGACGAATGAAAGTTCTGAGAGTATCCACTTACAAGAAGGTCAGGTAATGGCTACTGGAGAATTAGACGGATTTGAAGTAGTGAAAGAAGAGGCTGAACAGGAGGAAATACTGAATGAGCTTTCTGAAAATACGAAAGGCGAAGCGGTTCAAAATGATGAGAGAAGTAGGGAAAGATTGAAAACTCTATGGAAACATCTTGAACGTGAAGCAAGCATCACAGAACCATCAATTCGAACACTAGTGGAAGAATTTGATGACATTTTTGCAGTGGATGACAGTGAGTTGGGCAGAACTCATGTCACCGATTGTGAAATTGAATTGGTTGAAGGTGCTTCGCCTATCAGGCAAAGACCGCGACCGATTCCGTTAGCCATTCGACCAGAAATCCGGAAAATGCTAAAAAAGATGGTGGATCAAGGTGTCATTCGTGCATCGAAATCACCATGGGCAAGCCCAGTGGTGTTAGTGAAAAAGAAAGATGGATCAGTGAGAATGTGCATTGACTACCGGAAGGTGAATAAAGTTGTGAAGAATAATGCACATCCGTTACCGAATACAGAAGCAACATTACAATCACTTGCCGGGAAGAGCATATTTACCACTCTAGATCTTTTTTCTGGATACTGGCAAATTCCGTTGACGGAAGATAGTAAGCAGATAACAGCTTTCGCAATTGGGAGCGAACTTCTTGAGTGGAATGTCCTTCCTTTTGGGTTAGTTACGTCACCTGCAATTTTCCAGGCAACAATGGAAGAAGTGTTGGGAGATTTGTTAGGGAAAGGTGTTTTTGTTTATGTCGATGATATTCTTGTTGCTAGTGAGAACATGGCAGAACATGTAAAACTACTGCGGGAAGTATTGTTGAGAATCCGGAATAGTGGAATGAAATTGAGAGCTAGTAAATGCCATGTGGCTAGAAGTGAAGTTGAGTATCTTGGTCATCGGATTTCTCCTGGTGGGGTACAGACAGAAGAAAAGAAAGTTGAGAAGATGAGAAGCTTCGTTAGACCAACAAATGTCAAAGAGTTACAGTCATTTCTTGGACTTGTCGGGTACTACCGGAAGTTCATAATGAATTTCTCAAAAATTGCAGCTCCATTAAGTCGACTCACTTCCAAGAAAGTAGAATGGATATGGGAAGAGGAGCAGAATTCGATATGCCAATCAAAAAGATTCGATATGCCAATCACCAGTGTTGTCACAACCTGATGTAAAAGCTGCTGTGGAAGGAAATCGGCCGTTCTTGGTGTATACTGATGCTAGTAGACAAGGAATTGGCGCCGTTCTTGCTCAAGAGGATGAGGAAGGACATCAACATCCGATTGCATTTCTATCAAAATCACTGACACCAGCAGAGAAGAATTATCATGTGACAGATTTGGAGGCGCTTGCTATGATGCATGCGTTAAAGAAATTTAAAACCATCATTTATGGCACCCCAATCATCATTTTCACTGACCATAAACCATTGATGTACCTGTTACAGGGAACGTCGTTGGCTGATAGACTATTGAGATGGTCAATTGATATTCTTGAATACAATGTAAAGATAGTTTACATCGCTGGGAAAGCTAATGCTGTGGCTGACGCTCTGAGCCGGGGTGGATGTCCGGTGGTGGAAAAGGGTGAAGAAGAAGAAACCCAAGTACTCGACCGAGTAATCAATGAAGTTAAAAAGAGTTCGAGAACAATGACAAAGATGAATTGCTGAATTCTAATAAATGGCTTGATTGGTTGAGAGAAGAGGAAGAGGGTTGGAAAGAGGTTATTGAGAAACTTGAAAATGGCGAAAAAACGGGAAAAGTACGAATTCTGGGAGCCAAGGGTGGATCAGTTAACTTGGAAAATTATGAACTAATTGGAGGGTCGCTGAGAAACACTGAGTTTTCGAAATGCAACAGAAAAGTAGTTCCGGTTCGAGTAAGAATGACGCTAGTGAAAGAGGTTCATGAGGGGTTGTTAGGTGGTCATTTCGGCAAAGAAAAAATGCTGAGAGAAGTTGAACGAAAGTTCATGTGGCCAAGAATGCGGATAATCATGGAAAAGTGTGTATTGGGGTGTTCAAAGTGCATTTGTACAAACAGCTACCCTAAAATGACTGCTCCATTGAAGCCGTATGAAACTTCATTTCCGCTGGAGATAGTGGCATGTGACCTGATTGATGTAGGATTATCCACACAGGGTAATCGATACATTTTGTCGATCATCGATTTGTTCACAAAATTCGGAATGGCGGTGCCCATACCGGATAAAAGGGGTGAAACTGTTCTCAAGGCGTTCGTCGAACGATGGGCGATTGGGGAGGGAAGAGTTCCCACAAAGTTGCTAACTGACCAGGGCAAGGAGTTTGCTAACAGTCATTTCGAAGAGTTTACGAGATTGATGAAAGTTGAACACATCATGACAAAAGGCTATAATAGCCGAGCGAATGGGGCAGTTGAAAGATTCAATGAAACCATTATGCACATCATGAAAAAGAAGGCTAAAGTCGCCATGGAATGGGATGAACAAGTCGCATTCGCTGTATACTCATACAACAATGCAGTACATAGCACGACGGGAGACACCCCAACGTTCTTGATGAATGGGAGGGACTCCGGGAACCCCATTTTCATGGACGGAGAGGATGCCGTTGGCATAAAATATGTAGACATGGATGAGTATAAACATCTAATGGCTGCAGAACTGTTGAAAAGTCAACGGACGGCTAAAGAACATGCCGCTGCGGAAAGAGACAAATATAAGCATTATTTTGATGAGAAACAGAAAGTATCTTGTCGCAGATTTCCAAAAATTGGTGATAGAGTTCTCGTGGAGATCCCATCAGAAAAATTGGGAGCTCAATGTCCAAAGCTTGTCAACAAATGGAAAGGGCCTTATAGGGTTCTAGAACATTCTGAAAATTCCGCATTGGTTAGCCCGGTGTTAGGAAAAAGAAAGGAAAAGTTGAGAATTCCTTTTGAGCATTTACGGGTGATCCCAAAAGAAATGGAGAATGTGCCTATTGTGACCAATAAAGGCAGAGCAAAGATGCGCGTATGGCGAGATGAAAATGTAGGAGAAGAGTGTGATGCGCTGATGGGAGCATGTAGGGTTGAGGATGATTCATGTGAATTTTTCAGGCCGATCATCTTCTGCAGATGTCAAAAACACTGCTTCTTTGTAGTAGAAATTGGCAAGAGCAAAGTCGTCACAACCTCGCCCACTCAAATCATCCGCTTAGTCGCTTTAAAAAAATCCGGAGGAGTAGATAATTTGACGAAGAATCAACTTCTTGTACTTGCTCAAAAACCGCTACCGGTTTCCATGGATATCTGTGAGCAGGTGGTGGATGCTCTGGTGATGTGTCCATCTATTCAAATGACAATGGAAGGAGTGGCCGGGTGGCAGGTAGCTGTTGAAGCATATCACGCTGCTCTAGTCAATCAATACCTGCCGGATCAGTTGATTGGTCGAAGCAGGGTGGAGGTAATCACCACAGCACTAGTGGATACGAGATGTTTGTCTCTCGAGGCAAGTCCGCAAGTGGTAGAAGAAAATAGATGGGAAAACGTGATCGACCAAATCAGCAAGGATTCTCGTGTAAAAACTATGCTCATCATCATGTCATATGAAGATGACGTTACGTTTGAGAAGGCGGCTAAAACTGTAAAGGAGATACAGAGTGAGATCGATATAACTATAGTGGTAGCCCCACATTACAATATGAGAATCGAGATGCTGGAACAGGTGGAAGAAAAAATGAAGAAGTTCGAAAGAAAGGACGGGCGGTTGCTGGTGATTTCGCCAAAACTCCAATGTCGGCACAACGAATACAGGATAATGTGGGATGCCGGAAGAAATCTGACCAAATGGGAATATTGGAACCTAGTGGAGAAAATGATGGACGATGAGGGAATCAAAGGAGTAGCCGTGAGAGGAAGGAAGCCAAAGACCAAGTTCGAAGCCGGTTTGCCGAAAGAGAATGCGGAGGGAGGTTCAAGAAAGAAGGGTTTCCCAATGAGACATAAAAGCTATAATTATGGATCGTCAAGACCATTCACCAACCATCATCCATATGTTCCGTACAATCGCGTGCCACCAAGAGATGTAAGAGATGTGCGAGATGTGCGAGTACGGGCTAAGGAGCTGTTTCCAAGCCTGCAGAATTGGACGGAGACACCGGAGACAATGGAGAGAGGAAATTAAAGACATTTATAAGTGTCATCTGTTCACATAAATGCTCTTGCTATTCCCCTCTCAATTATTCATGCTTCCATCTCAATTTGATCTCAATTGATCCATCTCATGATTCCAAATGCCTCCGCATCCATTGCTAAATTTCACCAAGGAATGACTTTATTCCATTCCTTGGTATCATCGTCCATTCCATATCCTATTTTTCCATTTCCTAAGCCTTTCGTCATCATGCCATATTGTAAATTCTTGTGTTGTTTTTATTAACATGTGATTATACGCATCATTTCAATTTTTGTTTCCTGTTATGTTAATATGTGAGTCTGAGCAATTTTTAGTTTTCTATTGTACTTCATAAAAAAAATAGTAATGGTAGTGTAGTAGTAGAGTTGAGGCTTGTTTAGGAGGGAGATGTCCGGTTTTTACCGGAACAGGTCCGTCCTAAGCAATGTCGTGATTCAAATTGACAGTTGTCATGTTTGAATTACCGCGCATTAAATGAATGTGCGTCAAATGTGGTGATTCTAATTTTTTAAGGTTTTATAAGCAATTTTTGATCTTTTTTTAGTTTGGTCTACCGTTTTTACGGGAAATTATGTGTTTTATTAATCTATTCTAGTTAGTTTTAGGATTTTTTAGTCAGTTTGGTTTGTTGTAAGTTGGATTTACTGTTTTTCATTTTAACGGTTTTCCATTTGTTCGGGTAATTACCCATTGCTTAGTGTCATGTGCTGGAAGGGCACCAAATAAAGAGTTTGGTGGCATTTCCTGTGTTTTGTTGTGTTTGAGCCTGAGTTCTGAGGAATTCAGCAATCCCAAAGGGCTAAGCGGTGCTGGGCAGTCCCCTAAACCGTTTTGATACCTTTGACTATAGGTTCATTAGGAACCGAGATATTAATTTTTGAAAACCAAATTTTCGATAATTTTGACTAAATATCGTTATATCTCATTCCGGAAAATAAATGGAAAGAAGTGTTCAACAATAAAAATAAACAGTTAGTTGTAACCTATATTTCATCTGTTAAGACCTTTCTCATAGGTTCATTAGGAACCGAGATATTAATTTTTGTAAACCAAATTTTGACAATTTTGACTAAATATCGTTATATCTCATTCCGGAAAATAAATGGAAAGAAGTGTTCAATTAGCAAAATAAACAGTTAGTTGTAACCTATATTTCATCTGTTAAGACCTTTCTCATAGGTTCATTAGGAACCGAGATATTACTTTTTGAAAACCAAATTTTCGATAATTTTGACTAAATATCGTTATATCTCAGTTCGGAAAATAAATGGAAAGCAGTGTTTAACTAGCAAAATAAACAGTTAGTTGTAACCTATATTTCATCTGTTAAGACCTTTCTCATAGGTTCATTAGGAACCGAGATATTAATTTTTGAAAACCAAATTTTCGATAATTTTGACTAAATATCGTTATATCTCAGTTCGGAAAATAAATGGAAAGAAGTGTTCAACAATAAAAATAAACAGTTAGTTGTAACCTATATTTCATCTGTTGAGACCTTTCTCATAGGTTCATTAGGAACCGAGATATTAATTTTTGAAAACCAAATTTTCGACAATATGCCGTGTTTGGTCTCTAAACATGGGAAATTTTTGCCACGTCATCAGAAATGGCACGTGAATATCAAATTCGAATTCCCCAGGTCATTGCGGTTCCAAATATATAAGTATGTCATAGGTTTGAAAGAAAACAAAAACAAATAAACAACATGCCACGTAAAATAGGTTGCCACGTGGCAAACTTTGCAGTCCGATTTGCCATCATTCCTTCCAAATCATCACTTTTTTCTCTCTGGTTTTTGCTTTTTTCTCTCTTTTTCAGTTATTTTAAACGCATTTTGAACTATTTTTAAAATTTTTTTTGTGAATTTGATTTGTTTCTCTTCAGGGAACATAATGATATAGGTTAGACCCGGAAATCTTAATGATAACTCACTCAAAACCCACTTATTCGATCTGAATTTCTCGGTACGCTAAAAAAATGAATAGATTAATGTCTGGCAAGCTTGAGTTGGTCAATTTATAGAGGAAAAATAATTTTTTGTTTACTTTTTGGGTCTTTTTTTTTGTAAAAATCAATGAAAATGGACGTTTTCAGCTTTTTATTCTTTTTCTGCCTTTGATTCAAAATTAATAATTCCGAATTATTTTTAGGCGCTTCGTCTTCTTGGTCTTCGGCTACTCTCAACCCTCCACTTCTCGTTTGCGGTTAGTTTATTTTTATTTTGAGGCTTTAAATAAATAAGGAATGGGGATATGGAGATTTTAGGTGTATAGAATAGGGAAGATGGAATTGAAAGATTAGAGTAAAATTGGAAATTAAGAAAGGGGAAATATTAGGAAGGCTGGGAATGGTTATAAAAGGGGGTGGGGCATAGAAAAACGCAAATCTCGCAAACCGGATCCAAAAGTATTTTAGAAAATCCAAAAATTGAGTGACAACGGGTTCTGGTTGTGGGTCGATGCTAGTGGATTGAAACTCGTTTGGTTAGTGCGAGTGAATGTCCCAGCTGATTGGTTCAGAGTCCAAGAGAACAGGAGAGAATTTAATATATTTTCGGATAATTTCTTTAAAAAAGCCTCAACTCAGTTAAATGAAAACACTCAGCTGTTCTCTCAATGTTCTTTTGAGCTTTTGGCTAATCACAGTGTCACCCTACCCCCGTTCAATTAGTTAGGCCTATTTGTAAAAAAATGGTAAGTTGGTTAGATTGAGAATGGATCCAGCGCGAAAAGCGATACAGCTCAATTAGAGCTGGTTTTTTTTTGGGAAAGTAGCAGAGGGAAAAGATGTAAGGAAAAGGAAAGAAGGTGGCAGGCTCAAGCTAGGCTCAACTAGGGTACGGTAGGCTTAAGGAGACTTAGCTAGGCTTCGTTATGCTTAGCTAGGCTTAGCTAGGGTTCGCTAGGGTTCGCTAGGTTTAATGAGACTTAGTTAGACTTAGGAAGGCTCAACTGGAGTACGGTAGGCTTAGTGAGACTTGGCTAGACTAAGTCTAAGTTTAGCTAGGTTTAGTGAGACTTAGCTAGGTTTAGTGAGACTTAGCTAGGTTTAGTGAGACTTAACTAGGCTTCTCTAGGCTAGCCTATGCTTAGCTAAGGTTCACGAGGGTTCGCTAGGGTTCGTTAGGCTTAGCTAGGTTTAATGAAACTTAGTTAGGCTAAGCTATGCTAAGCTCGGCTAATCAGAGCTGGTTTTTTTTTGCAAGACAAAAGAGAAATTCGAATAGGAGTGAATGGGAATACAAGAAAAGGGGCGGTTTAATAGATGTAAACTGGTTATAAAATGATGGGGAAGGCTTAAAATAAAAATAGGTTTTTGAGTTTACTGAAAAAGATTGACTTCAGAATTGAAGTAAGATTTATAGAAAATATCTAGGATTAATGCGATTTTCATATTGTTGATCAAATAGTTAGAATATTAAGATGGGGGATATACATATAATAGTTGTAATTTCAATGTTTTTGCAGATGATTCGCCAGGGTTCAATCTACATGCAACGCTATCGTATTCGACATCCTCTTGGACATGGAACATATGGACAAGTATGGTCTGTCCACGATGGTTACACCGAATCGTATCGGGCCATCAAATTTTTGAAGTTAAAAGATACGGAAGAATATGAATCTGGAATGGATGAAATTCACGCGCTGCGTATCCTTCGCGGTCTACCAGGAGTCACGAGAACTGACACTCATTTTCACACAAAACATCACCTTTGCATTGGTGAGTCAATAAATTGGGGGAAAATAAATTAACTTGATTTTTTTCAGTGATGAAATGCGAGAAGATAGATTTAGAGACTCTCTATAAAAATAACCGCCCACATGGATTTCAACCGAAGACAGTTGTCGCCATTGGATATCAACTGTTAACTGTAATCGAAAGCGTTCACGCGAAGAATATTTTGCATCGGGATATTGACGCGTCGAATGTTATGGTGGCAATGGATTACCGAACTTCTGCCCCAATTGTCATTGTCGATTGGGGTCTTTCGATTGACCTTACAAAGGTTGACGACCCAAATAAACCAGATGAGTCATTTGTCAATTCGCAAATTACGTCTGCCAGAATGACATCAGGATTAACAGCTACAAAAAGATGTGATCTTCTGATGATTCTGTATACTCTGTTCGAAATAGCTGGCAAATGGCCGTTCTCTCGAGTTAACCAAAGTATCTCGTTAAAGGATCGCCAAGCTTTCGAATCAAATCCCGGGTCAATCAAAATCCCCTTTTACCTTATGAATGTCGCCAAAGAGATCCTTTCGAAGCCGCCAGGAGAAAATCCAGATTACCGAAAGATAAAGAAAGCTCTCGAAGAATGTATCGAACAATTCTCTCCGAAAGAATTTGTATTTGACGTTAAGAAAAGTGTCCGCGGAAAGCTCTCTATGCTGTGATTCTTGAAAACGTCTTCATTTGTCTCCTCTCTATTCCTTTACTTGCGCCTCTGATACTCACTTACTTGATTCAAATGTATTTCCTGTGAATGAACAGAAAATAGAAAAAAGAAAGAAAAAAAAATAAAAAAAACGAAAAAAACGAAAAAAAGAAAAAAAAATGAAAAAAAAAAGAATAAAAAAGAAAAAAAGAAAAAAAAAAGAGAAAAAAAAAGAAAAAAAAAAGAAAAAAAGAAAAAAAAAAAGAAAAACCTCCTTCCTTGATGCTGAGCCTCTTCGTGGCGAAGGAGATCAACAGTTGATTTCCTTCAAAAGATGATTTCACGTTCAATGTTTTGATGGAAATCAACTGGCTAGTGCAGCATCAAACATTCTCTGAATAACTGTTATTGTTATTATTACTAATTGATTATGACTACAAAATCATTACTGTTACTAGCAACTATTGCTACTAATTTACTACAATTAATTTCAATTATTTTTACTAAATATCATATTTAAAAACATCTCAAGCCTTAGAATCGCGAGAAACATGAAGGATGACATTGAGAATAACCATGCCCTTATTCCTGCTGTTAACCAGCAATTCCCGCTGAAATCCAAATTAGAATTCCCTCTCAAAATCAACACTTGAATTTCCTCAGTTGCCGTCGCACTACCCAATACTCTAGTATAAAAGGACTCTACATAGACACAGCGTCACTCTGTTCTCCTCCTCGCACCCAAACAGCCTGCGCTGTGTTTTAAGGTTAGTTTAGTTTTTTGTGATAGAGAGAATTTCTCAGGTTTTTGATAGAAAAAAGTTTTGTTTTTTTTTTGTTTGATAACGACGGTATTTTATTGCTGTTGTCTTAATTTAATTTTCCGTCTATAATAAATCGTAATTTTTTGCAAATCTCGCGTTTTTATGGACCTATTCTGCCCTGAATAGGTCCATTATTGTTTCTTCCACCAAGGACCCTGATGCCCCGTACGCCGAGAGCAATTCCTCCAAAATCAAGTTTTTTATTCCTGTCCAAATTCAAATTTGCATTTTGGAAATAATTCAAATTTTGATTTTGGCCGAAATACAGGAAAACATTTTTGGGGAAAAAAAGTTTCCAGCCTACTAAAAATTCGAGCGATCCTAAATGACGTAACAGCAAGCAACAAGGATGAGGTTACTTTCGAACAGCAGTCATATAAGTGACTGCACACTAGCAAGCAGTCTCTTATGTGTCTGCTCCAGTCCGTACTAATACAGTAAATACGGTAACTAGACAAAAAATCACTGAACCTTCTTGAAGTTCACACAAGGTTTATTCAGAATTTTTCAATCTTTTTTACCAAATTTTTTTTTGGCTCTGACCCCATAATTTTTGGGTCACTAAAAAAAGTACACATCAAGAATGTTAGAGAGTTTTATACTTTATTTTTCTATTGTTGAATTCATCTTCATCTATTTTCTCAAACAGAGATATAAAGATATGAAAGTGTAAAATGGTTATTGTCAGGTTATTGTCTTTATTCATATACAGGAGCCACATAAGTGACTGTTCACTGAAAACAGATAAGAAGGCTTCAAAATGAGTCCTTGTTGGTTACTGTTTTTGTTTTGATTTCATTTCTCAATCTTCATCTCTCTCTAGTAAGCAGTCACTAATGGGACAAATAGGACACAAATGGGACATTAAGAACACCAATGTGACAAATGGGACACGAATGGGACAGTAAGAACACTAATGGTACAAATGAAAACCCTGGGATGTGGGACGCAAATAACAGTTCTAGCCGGCTTTCACGAGTAACGACTTCATAGGCGTCTGCTCCCTTCGTCACTGGTGGCACAATAGCTCAACTGGTAACACAGAGAGCTGTTGAGCAACTGGTCGTGGGTTCGAGTCCCCGACACTCCCGAGTTTTGAGCATGTGGGCAAAATGTCCGTCCAGGTGTAAGTGATCGGGGAAAATAAAAGATTGCAAAAGCAATCGAACATTTTGTCTTTTTTTAAATCTCGCTAATATTTGTTTCGATGCGAGAAGTAGAAAAAAGAGAAAAAAGAAAAAGCAAGCGAGAAAGAGAGAGAATGAGAGAGATAGAGAGAGAGAGAGAGAGAGAGAATGAGAGAGAGAGAGAGAGAGAGAGAGAGAGAGAGAGAGAGAAAGATACAGAGAGAGAGAAAGAGAGAGAAGTGGGTTCAGTTCCTACTGAGGCCTATTGTTTTTTTTTCTTTTTTAATCATGTTTTTCTCATATTTTTCGATATGTTACTTGTACATTTTTGTATATTTAACACATTGAGTTAATTTTTCTCCGTTCTATGAAACGTATGTGTCTAGTCGAAACATACGAATCAAGCTTTTCTAGGTCATTTACGTATTTAAGTGTATGCTTTCGTTTTTTCTTTCTGCCCTTTTTCTTTACCCATGTTTCATAGCCCCGCATGGCTGTTGCGGGTGTGAGTGTGTGAATCAAACAAGAAACAGTGTTTAAAATGGAGACTCAATCAAACTCTCTCAAGTTTCTATTTTGTGCAAACTCAATTTTAACAATACTTGCTGTAAATGATTACTTTTTATTCATTTTGGTGTTTTATTGAACAAAAAAAGAAGAGAGAAAGAAGAGAGCATTTTTAACAAATTGATTGGGAGTGAGAAAACGGGGAAAATGTTTAACAAGATGATTTCAAAGAGGAAGCAAGGAAAGCAAAAAAAGTGAAAATATCTGTAGGGAAGAGAAGAGAAAGTTATAATTTATGATTCAAATTGACTGGAAGAAAGAAACAAAGAATATTTTTGGCAAGATGATTCTAGAGGGGATCCAGAGAAAAAAAGTGGCAGGCGGCTTGTTCCAGCGATTCAATTCGGCTTCCTTTAGTTTATTGCTGAATTGCTCGTTCCAGCAGCCTGCAAAATTTTTTTTAATAACGTTTCATTAAAAAAGAACTGAAGTCACTTTTGAAATTTGCTAATAGAAAGAAAGAGAATATGAGATAGAGAACATAGGAAAATGAGTAGGGGATAAAGAAACTGGTTAGGAAAGATTATAAAACTGCGAAAATCCTATCCCAGACAGTAATCGTAACCAACGCCAACCATTAAAACAGCTACTTTCTACAAATTTCGGCTTTTATTATGGAAATCTCAGCTGTTGAACTTGGCGGCCAAAGATCCGACGAGATCATAAACAATCAAAAACTTTTTGAGTGAAACATGTAAACGTTCTACAGTAACCATACGTCTTCAAAGATTTTTTCCCTCATTTGTTCCCTCATTTTTAATAACTTACCTGCAATTTTTCCAAAATAAACATTATTTCCATTATTTCCCCCTAAAAACCAAAAAAATCCAAGCGAACCCACCCATTTCAACAAAAAAAGCCAAATTGCGGGCACTTCTGCAAGAGGACTCCACAGAGTTGGTCCAGTTCCGAAAAGAACAATGATCCATTTTGTTTGCAACTGTCACTCATGCCTCGACAACACTTCAATACTGCATCTTACACGAATCTTCCGGGGATCTTCGGCCCTGTTATCTGTGCAAGAAGGACCAACATCGTCGTCAACGAAACCTATTTTCTACTCATTATCATCTACAAGACAGGTTTCCCATTTGTTTAAGCCCTGCCTCTCAAGTTGTCTACAAAAAATTGGAATATTAAATATGGTTTTCTTTCACCACTCTAATCCACAAAATAACAAGAAACATTATATTATTATTAATATTTATTGAAAATAATAAATTTTAAAAAAAATCCATTCCATTCCATTCGACATTGAGTTTTTCCTGAAAAATAATGAGTAGAATATGATATTTTAAAAAAGATTGATTTACTTTAAGAACTTTACTGAATGTTCTCAAAAATTTAATCAAAATGTCCAAAAAAAACAAGATTCTTTGAACATTTCGACTCAAATTTTAAAAAAAATTCACAAAGTCTCACAATAAAATTTCAGAATTTGTAATTTGAGAACTTTGATTTTTTTGGAGTAAGGAAATTTTTTGAAATAATTTTAATTTCACTGACCTTCCGTTTGCTCGAGCTGGGACAGGTACAGTCAAAAACAAATGACCGACTGCGGCGTACCCTGCAAAAAGAAATATTATTAACTTAAGATAAAATTACTTTATCCTTACAGTTTTCAATACCAGCTTTTTGTACTTCTTGGGCTTCATGAAGATCTCCTGCTGCAAGGCCTCCTTCTTTCTTCTTCTTGTTCAGATCTTCAATTCGGGTGTTGGTTTGGTGATCTTTTGCAGGTTTTCCAGCAATTCCTTGTGGAAGAATTTGATCTGAAATTAAATTTGTAAGTTTCCAATTTTATCAAGCCTAGCCAAGCCTAGCCAAGCCTAGCCAATCCTAGCCAAGCCTAGCCAAGCCTAGCCAAGCCTAGCCAAGCATAGCCAAGCCTAGCCAAGACTAGCCGAGCCTAAATTAAAAAAAACTCACGAATAAAGTGGGCAAGTACACATCGATAGTAGCCCTCACAAATTCCCCGAGATGAGCAACTTGATCTTCAGCTGGTCCCATCGGTACTGGTTCCATCTGGACAGGTACCATCACAACTGGCTCCACAACCCTATCCTCAGTTCTTCCTCTCGTCGATCTTCTCGGTGGCCTTGGTGCAACCGGAGATGTTTCCCGGGTCGGTGGAATCGAGTCGGGGATGTGGTAGCTAGCTTGGTAGCGAGCTTTTCTCGGTGGATTTTGTTTCGAGATCTGAATTAAAAACATTTTTATTGAAGAAGATGAAAACTAGACATTTTCAAAAAATTATGTGAATGCAAAGTTTTTAATTTAAGTTAATTTTACACTTTTTAAAATTTCAAGAGTAATTGATAAATTTAAAACAGAGCTCCATAAGCTTGAAAATGGTAGAAGTGGTCGAAAATGAATTGGAATCCACGTTTTCTAAATAACTTCGAAGGGAACTGTGTCTACGGAAACTGCCTGCCACATTTGGTTTTTTCGTTTGGCATAGTGGATAGTGTCCTTGTTCACTCTTCGAATGGTCCCAGGGACCTCTCGGGCTAATTGACAAAAAATGTTCCTTACAATTTTTTTTAATTTATTGTTTTTTACTTCGAAAGCTATAGTTTTTGATAAATAGTTACATTCTTTTCTAACAGAACGAATAATTTTCATTTAATTTTCAAATACTCACCTTATTCAAGCAGAAATTCCATCAAATAAAATGGAACAAATATAATAGAAAAATAAAATAGAAAAAAATATAGATACTTTAGAAAAAATCAATATAGCCAGAGCCTCAATTACGCGAGGCTCAACAAAAGGAGGGAAAACGACCCTCCACCATACCAGAAATGAATGAATGATTCGTTCGGTGGGGTGGTTGGGGGGTCGGTGTGCGGTCGAATAGGCAAATACACCATAGACTGTATAAAAGGGAGAGATGCCCGACGATGAGAGAGATGTGGCAAATAGAGAAGGGTCATACAACGATAAGATTGGAGAGACATAGTACTTTTATTACTGGTACGCAGCACGGCCTGAACAATGAATAAGGTCATTCAGTTGATGAGAATATTGAGAATTGAATATTGAGAACTTGAGATTGATATGAATTTTTCATATCATTTGAACCTAAAAAATATGGTTGTATTAATAACGGTACCTAAATTATCAAATACGAGACACGCCAGGCTGGAAACGAGAAACATTTATATCTTCTCAATCTTCTTTTCTGCAAAATGACCCATAAAATCTATTCTTCCTGAAGAATTGAAAACCTCGATTTTTGTAGACGAATTCACCTTTTTTATAAAAATCCGCCTATTTTTCTCATTTTTTATCTGAAATTATCGGTTTTCATCACTTTTCTCCAAAAAAAATCCGCCGAAACCGTTCAGAGATTGTTCAAAGAGATAGAAATTAACAACAACAACAGCAACAAATTCAAATTAATCCAAAACAAACGTGACCAACAAAAGAGACGCAAACTCATTTTTAGTACCTAACTTCAGGACCTCAAATCTCAGCAACTGTTAGAGATATAAAAAAGTTGTAAACTAAGAAAATATAGCTCGTTTTAAGGTGTACAATTTGTTAATTGACAATACTTTGCTATCTCTACTGTAAACCGAGTTATTTCGCTTCAAGTAACGCTTCCATGAAAAAGAGACGCAGACAATGATTCACGACGATTTTTTTTTAATACGGAACTTCAACTCCTAATATCTCAGCATCTGGTAGAGATATAAAAAAGTTGTCAACTAACAAAAAATAGCTCATTTTAAAGTGAACAATTCGTTAATTGACAATAATTAGTTATCTCTTCTGTGAACCGAGTTATTTTGCTTCCAAACAATTTTTCTTGTCTTCTTTTTTCTTTCCGCTCCCAAATCTCCGGTCTTTTGATTTATTGAAACTGTTAAAATTTTTTAATCAATTCTTAAATTCAAAAAAAAAGTATCTACTGAACATCAGCATCCCTCGGTGACCAACTCCGTATTATGCATTTTTCTGAATTCAACTGCGAAGCTTTTGCCTTAACTCTTTCACGACAACTACATCAAGGCCATTATTGTTTAAACCAGAATATTGAACCATAGTTTGAACTGAAGTTATCATAATTTTTCAGTGAAGACAATTATTTCAGCTTGAAGAATAACTTCCCAATTGACTTTTCGAAAAAGACAGAAGAAAACAGTATGATTCCCAGAGAAACGAGTGGAATTTTCGGAGAAAATAAACATACTAGAAATAATAACAAGTAATCCTGAGAGATGCAGACTTGTTGTTCTCATAGGTCTCCCCGTCCTTTTCCCGCTCGTCCAACTATCTGCGTCTCTCGTCTTTCGTCTCTTACTTATTCTTCAGTCCGTCAGGTCATTTCTGTTTTGTGTATTCACCATACGTATTGTCTCCTTGTGCTTAAGGGACCACGTATGTTTTTTATGAGTAATTTTAGTTTTTGTTTAGTCATCTGTATTTAATTTCGAGTTTTCAGTTTTTTTCTGAACTAATGGCATTTGCATCACTGACACTTTGTTCATTGGCGTCTTCTTATATTTGAAGAAGTTTTTTTTATTCGGACATACTCCTTTAATTTCGATTTTTCAGTTTTTTTCTGAAAATTTTATTTTATCTTACTGGATTCAATTCGAATGAAAACTTTTGATAGGATTGGAATGAAAAAGTTAATGGGAGTTTTTTTGAAACAAAGTAAAAGTAAACAATCGCAATTTTATGGTTACCGGACAAAAAAGTATGTATTCCTTGGGATTTGTTTCTTATTTTTCCATTTATAGAAAGTCATTTTGTCATTCAACATCACGAACGCCAATTGCAACACCTGGACACTCATTTGAATGCTCGTTTTACGATAGTGGAGGGAAATGGGTCCTAAGGAAATGTGTGAAATCGTTGGGCAAACTAATTGATGGAACAATAAACAACGATTGAATTGGATGTTAGTCAACAACAACTCAGTATCATCCACAAAAACAAGATCGTCTCAATCCCAATAATTACTTCAATTTCATCGGAAAAATCGTGAGAAAATGTTATCTTTCTCTTTTTTGTAATACACTTGGTCTCAGATTGATAAACATAACAAGTTGAAGAAAAATTGCCCTTCTGGAGTTGAAATCTGTATCAAAGTTGAACGATCGAAGGAAATGAAGGAATATTGTTGAGCAGTTCATCAAGCGATCCGTAAGTTGTTTCAAAAATAAGTGACTCTATCTTCAACTTTGAATATATATTTGAATATAAACACGGAGCGATTGACATGGGACCAAACGGGAAAGGATCCGAGCAGCATCGAGAGATCGTTCCAATGAGTGCAGAAGAGGATACCAACAACGCCTCTCTCACTCTCTTTCTCACTTTCTCTTGGTTTTAACTAATTTTTTAAAATTGAAATTGGCAACTATCAATTTCCGGTTTTTTATAGATAACATTTTTATTTAAATTGTTTGTATTATAGTATAAATATATAAACATTACTTTCCCACTTGTCTAAGCACGGCTGCGGCACGCTCTTCTTGCTCCTTAATCCTAGCTTGTCGTTCCATCTCCTTCCTGTGTCTCCTCCTCTCATATCATTTGAACACGTCGTCCGGCCTCCTTTTGTTGAGCTACTGTCTGTTGCTGAGCAGCCATTAGATTTCCCCGAAACATATGAATTTCCTGAGCCCAAGTAGTTTGTCCTTGATTGACTCTAGTCTTCATACTGCGATGTTGTTGTCGAAGATCTCTATCGAACTGTTCACGAGAGGCGGCATCATTCGGCGTTAGTGTCGACCATCCCGTGAAGACATTGATAATGAGCCAGAGCTGCTCCAGATTCTTGGAATAGAGTTTGGAGTTGCTCGAGCGACATTTCACGGAGGGGACCATCCAATGGTTTCACAAAGCGTCCCGCTTCTTTGAGTGTCTCCCGTGCCGCGATGATGTTGTCTATTAGGGAGTCTCTAATCGACAGTTGGCGGGGCTGAAAATTGGAGAGGTACAGTAATCTTAGCATTCGATATAAGATTAAGAACGCCAATAGGAAAACGTTTACATTGAAAGGCTTAGAAAGCGTTTATACTCAAGCGCAATTTAAGGAAGACTTAAATTTGACACAATCGCCAGTCTGCAAAGACGCTTCACGCAACCGCAACGCAACGAGAGATTGAGACGCAGAGATAGAAATCGAAACGCAAACAAACAATCTGTCAGCGAGAAACGAAGCAGAATAGAGAGGAACTAGAAAGCATCCATTGGTCTCTTTCTCTTATTTTTGATACTTCCTCCAATCTTTATATTCTCTTCTTCCACCTCTTTAGCTGTATAGGGCTCATTGACCAGTTGAATAGTATCTCTTGATTGAATAGAATTGATTTTTCATCTTGTAATTCTATTGAAAATTGATTTGTGGCTCATTTTATGAAAAACTGTTTTTGTGTTTAGATTAGGTTAAAGTTTGTGATGAATGGATGTTATCAAAGATCGAGAAGAATGAACGAAGAGGTGATTGGTTTTTTGGATAGAAGGTATCACGGTGTAATCAATCGAGATTTAATTGAAGTTTTTTTTTGATAAACACCCTGAAACAGGAAAAAATATTACAAAATTTAGACTTTTAATAGTTTCAAAAATTGAATTTAAACGGTTAGCAGTTTTTGAAATTTTTTTTATAAATTTGAATTTTAATATTGATTGTTTTGTTTCAAATTTAGTTTCATGCAAGTATTAGTAAGGTTTCGTTAAGTTTTATAATTTTTATATCGAAAGATTATTAATAATTTTCAATTTTTCATGTCAAAAAAATAGAAAAAAAATATTGAATTGGAAACCCCATTGAGTTGCTTGAGATACTCCGCCGCCACGTCATCTTTTCCAAAATCCGATATTCGGTCATGCAAACTTCATCCCAAATGATGCAGTCGACTGTTGTGAGCTTTCCAAAACCCGATAGCTCTCCTCGTCTCAAAAAATGATCTTCTTTGAATAGCAATTTGTCCAGATCCAATTGTTGATCCTCTTCTTGTTTCAATTTTAAATCCTCGATTCTTCTCTTCCATCTTTCTTCGTAAGACCTCTCTATCCGCATTGAAGACGGCAAAGATTTCGAGACGGCGTTGTTGTTTTCCATGATTTGTGAAAGTTTTAACAGGCCCATTTAGGAAAGAAGGTTAAGTCGGCGATTGGTAGGTCGTTGCATCATCTTACGGTAGGCTTTGTGAACAGCTTTCCATTGGTGGTAGTATTGATTGACTTCGGCTGGGTGTTAGTTTTTCATCTGGAAAATTTTTGAAATTGGGTTACGTGGCCTAGGGTGAGGTAACCAAAAGGTCATAAGTCCCTTTAAATTGGGTATTTTAGGACGATTAAAAAAGAAAACGCGCTTTGTCAACATCAAATTTCAAACATTCTCACTAATGACAAATATTCTAAAAACACATTTATTGGAGTATTCAGTTCCGATGAGCTAGCACTCATCAAAACAACAAAGCGAAAATTTGGCTTCGCAGTGAACACTGATTCTTCCAATCAACCAGGTCGTCATTGGCAGAGTATTTTTGTTGACGAGTCGAAAACATGCAACTTTTTCTGTTCCCTTAACGAAGAACCAAATGCAGACATTCTCAAATTCATGAAGCGCTACAAAAGAGTGGTCCGGAACCGACACAAGCAGCAAAAACCTAGTCAAGTAACATGTGGTGGATACTGTATTTTTATGCAAACAATGATGGCTTGAGGATATGCGTTCGGTACACTTTGTGACATTTTTGACCAAAGCACAAACGACGATTCATTCATTCGTAATTTTCTCAAAGACAATTATTGTTACTAATTTTTTACTTAAAAAAAAACAAAATTGATTTAAAAAAAAATGTTTACTTTTAAAAAATATTGTTTTAAAAATATTTTTAAAAAATATTTAAGAAAATATAAAAAAAAACATTTTAAAAACAATTTAATTTATGTGTGTGTGTGTTTCGTATGTGTGTGTGGAGCAGTGGTGGCATTTTAGAGTTCCAGCTTTCGCAGCTTGGCGACCAGCTCCTCCGACGGGGCAACCTGAAGTTTTTATTTTTTTAAATCATTTAATAGAAATACTTTTTTTCAAAAAAAAAAAACTCACGCCTCTAGGCTTAAAGCCTTCCTTAATAATTGCCACCGCCACTGGCGTTTTTTGTCCAGCTTCACTAGACTGGAGGTTTCCCTCCTCCATTCCACATCAGCAGCGTGCTGTGAAGGCCTGAAATAAAATGTATTGTATCAAAAGAAAACGTTAAAAGAAAACTCACGGGTCGCAATTGACCACCCTCACGAATTGGAGGGGGAATTTCCCCCCTTGTGGTAGAGCATGAATTGCTCCGGATCCATATCCTCCACCCCGTGCCTCAATTTATAAAATTGAGACAGGGTGATAGACCCCTTTCCGGCACGGCTCTCCCCGACCCTGAAAATTTAAGAATTAAAAAAGGAAAAAAAGAAATAGAAAAACTACTTCTCTTTTAAAGGTAGGACCCTGAATAAAATTCGGGATGAGGCGCCGCACTCATGTATGAGCGCTTGGTCGGGGCGGAGGGTGGCTATTGCCAAAACGACGCGTTCGAAAACGAGAGCGTCTTCGGCGGAGACGAGTGGGGAACATAATCTTCTTGTATTACACTTACTTTGTGAATGTTGGGTTATTAATAACCGTCAGCTCCGCACGAGAATCTCTGTGCACAACAACATCATTCGCTTCCAATCTATCGGCGAGAAACCGTTTGAAGTCGAACTACGGATAGACAATGAATAAATAAATAGAAGAAAAATTTTGAAGAAATCCATAAGACGAGTCGACCAGCCAGTAGGTTATCAAGAAAACATTTGTCACAAAACATTGGTATTACAACCAATGCAGTGCGACACTGAATGACTAACTATGGTAGAATAGAAAACAAGATGAGAGATTGAGAGACGACAGAGAAACAGAGACAGTGCAATGGAGCGCACTTGAAGACACTTATAGAGGTGTGAACACCTGCTCATCCTTTTCGGCAAGAATTTCTCGACGTCTCTCAAGAAGGGACGTACTATTTCTCAGTATCTCTTTCTCAAAGAAGGGGGAGAGGTCATTTGGAATGGGAGAGGAATGACAGATGGCATTTCTTTTGGAAGGTAATTATATTGGATTAACAAATATAAGTGAAGAAGGTGATGTAAAATATTGTAAGGTCCTTGTAAGATGATGCACTTGTGCGTTGTCGAAATGCTAATGTTCCTCGTTGCGATGTCCAAAAAAGGATAAAAGCGATGGCTGTTCGTTTTGGGGAACGTGGCGGCTATACCAAAATCACTTTTGTTAGGACTTAATGACTGAAGGCATGCGCATGCTTCACGGCGTGTTTGTGTCGGATGTCGTCTCGACACCCTCTTACTTTGTGTGATTCCTTCGTTTCGCGACGAGGGGGTCTGGTGGCTTTATGCGTCTACGAGGGTCTCTCGCTCTCGTTGACGATAATCTCGATGATCACCCTTGGTCCTTCGGGATCGAGACGTGGCGCCAACCGTACATACGCACTTTTTCTTATTCGATTCAGTACGCCATTGCCAATCCTAACGGAGAGGTGATAATTGTTGCTATCCTCCTATTCCAGCAATTCGGAAAGTTTCTGTCCTTGTACATGAGGAAAATGTACTTTTTGTTTTCATGGATGGATCGGGATGAAACTTCTTGGGTAGGTGCGTGATACCTCAATGGTTTAGAAGAACCCTTGAAGGTTAATTCCTGATGACCTAGAAAGCCTTAAAATGATTTCTCAGCTCCCCCGTGGATTTCCAGATTTTTTTTCAGGGTTTTAGTTGGAATTTCAGAACTTACTATTTCTTTGTTTGTTTTCTTTTTTGGAAAACCAGAATTTCGGATCTATCAGGATTTTAAACACACAATTCAGACACTAAATATTCTGAAAGAATTCAGAATTTCAGAATTTCCAGATTTTTTCAGGGTTTTAGATGGAATTTCAGAATTTCAGCATTTCCGTGTTCCTTTTTTGTGCTAGTGTCGATTCACCCTGTCCTCTTGGAAGACCTCTTGACTTATCACCGCTCAGCGAAAAACTGTCGAAGTAACCATTTAGATATGATCTGTTATGATTCTGAATAGCTTGAACAGATTCATAGTCAAATGCTCCGTTCTCATTATAGATGTAAACTTATCTAGAAAACGGATGGCTGCTTTCTGAAAAAGATTTTAGATATTATTATGAGCTGTTTCTAAAATAAAGGTTATATTGAATGCTATTCCCTTTCATTTTTGAACTAGAGACATTTCAAAAGGATAGAAGTTAGCAGTTGTTCTTCTCTCAAAGTATGAAATGGCAAGGAATCTAAGCAAGCGCAAAAATGAAGATATGAACACCTGCCATATGAATTGTAACAAGAAATGTCGCACCCTTTTACTGGAATAACCCAAACCAAAAGGAAAACAGGTGAGAGTGTGCGCGTTGAGCGGAAAAGCCAGATCCAAACCAGTCATATACTACGAAAATAGTCACGGAGGTTTCTGAATTTCTGATAAGATTAGGACTCTATCTTCACAACTGACGATTTTGACTTTTTTTTTCTTCTGTTGATGTCACTTCCTCTGTGGAAGGAGGAAAATAAAATGGATTTGTTTTTAGACTAACATAGGGTACCCATACTTTCAATATCAGATGAATGGTAACAGTTTGACCGATATGTGACATCGTTTGCTTGAAGATTTCAGACATTGCCTCTTAAAACATGCGAAACGTCCGAACTTTGCACAAAAAACTAGTGAAAAACCATTCATCATACAATTTTTGAAAATTTTTTGAAGAAAAAATTTTCTGTAAACTCGGAATTACCAAAAAATGCCAATTTAGTACACTTCACATCCCCATTCCCACCATTTCCTATTGAGTGAAAAGGAGACCACAAATTTTCAGCGCCCACCACCAGGTACTGAAACACAGTAGAGAAAGATTTTATGCGCAGACGACAAAACAATACAAACATTACGAATAGAATGCATACTAAAGAGAAGAATTGATCAATGTGTGTCCTTCTCTGCAAATGCGTATGTGAAATACTGCATAAAAGCTGGAGAAGCGAGAAAGAGAGGGAAAACGGCCTATTGCTCTTCCGGCGAAAACTAGCTTCATTTCATGCATATTCATACAAATGTAGGCACAGTTTCGGAATACTCGCCTTTTTTATTGATTTTTTCTGATTAATCTATCATAATTGTACATTTTATATCATCGTATGGAATTGGAATAAAGGTAAGAGTCTTTAGTTTTATAAGAAATAGTCTCTGAATGTGAGATTATTAACATTGGGCTGAAGGTGATTTTACAAATTGGTAAAATTGTTAGAATTCGTTTGTTTTTTGAGTATGATTATTTGCTGCCTATTCCCCAAAATATGAAAGGTATACGTGAAAACATTTTGTGGTCGGAGCTTAGGGAAAATCAGTAATGAATAATGTAATAAAAAGTGTAATAAAAAAGTGTAATAATTTATTTAAGAATTTTTTGGAGCTTAATTATTCGGCTCTTAGTGAAGCTTTTTGGACCGTCTTTTTTCCATTCAACACAGAATCGTATTGAGAACTGGTGTTTCAAGTTTGGTAACGATTTGATAGAAAACAGCCGACCTATTAAGACTTAGTTAGACCTACTCAGACCTACCGTAAAAACTTTATTAGATGGCCATGGCACTCTATTGTTCAGAAGAGGTCCAGGGTGGCACTGTATTAGAGGGTGGCATTCAAATAGGGGGTGGCACTCTATTATTAAACTCCAAAACTCAGTTTAAGAAATCGTTAAATTTCCTTCTTTTCAGAACATTTTTCACTAAAATCCCTTTAAAATCCATACAAGAATCCAAATATTATCAGAAAAACAACTATTAATAAGATTAAAATCCTAATCGAGTTCGACTGGTATCAATAACTGTTATCAAGGTGGCATTATATTAGAGGGTGGCACTCTATTGTTCGGAGGAGGCTTAGGGTGGCACTCTATTAGAGGGTGGCATTCAATTAAAGGTGGCCATTTAATAGAGTTTTTACGGTAATTGTTTTTTGATAAAACAACTCACTTTGTAAGTTTTGAAGTTTTAATTTAATTTTTGAACTTATGATCTCACTTTCAGTTGTGATTTTCGACTTGCTCCTCTTTGCTTCACTGTCAAGAAATGGGCTGATAGTACGGGTGTCAAAAATCCAAAAGAAGGCGGTTTCAACAGGTAGGAATCATCAAAAATAGGATTTTGATTCTAACTTTTTTCAGTTATGCTCTTGTTCTTCTCGTCATTCATTTTCTTCAATGTGGAACTTCTCCTCCGATTCTTCCAAACTTAATGAAAATTTATGAGAGTAAGACCAAATTTATCTTTTCTATTCATTTCAGTTTTCACTATTTTAGGAGATAATTTCATTGCTCAGAGCGAAGAAAATTTTCCAAAAAAGCTGGATTTTGGTTCGGCACCTCGAAGAAGACTTCCAGTCATTTCCGAAAGCAATGCACAACTTGGTCAATTATTTTTGGAATTCTCTGTTATTACTCGGAATTTGATTTCGCCGGTTGTAACATCTCAGTCAAAGATGGTTGTGTGAAGAATCGGTTTGTATTCTTTCAAATATTTCATCTCAAACTGTCATATTTTCAGAAACTCAATAATGAGTTCAAGTGCTTCGAAAGATAGTTCAAAATCAGTTTTCATTGAAGACCCATTTGTTTCTCATAAACCAGGGAGAACTGTTCGAACAGTCGAGAAAATGAAGCACATCTTCAGAGCAACAATCAAAAAGTTTAATCTAGAATCCAAGTCATATTTCAATGTGTGATTGAGCAACTATTTCCGGTGTATATCATATAATTTCTTTTCACGAAAGAATAAATGCTTTAAAAGTACTTCGAATATGTTATTTCACTCATTCGGAAAAGCTTAAATAACCGAAATAAACTCATGTTAGCCGCCAGATGTGAATAGGCACTTTGTCACTCAAAAAAGGGAATAAGTGTCATTGTTTGTGTGTGCCCTCTGGTCAATTTCGTTATGTTTGTTGGCACAGCACCGAAGCTAATTGAGAAATAGACATATGCACACATTGAGTTGTCAACCACTAGAAACGAAACGTTCGTAAGAGAGAAGAAGAAAATGACGCGTGAGAAATTGAAATTGTGTTTGTATCTGAAAGCAATTCGAAGAAGTACCGCAGAATGTGATCAGGTGACTTTGGATAACTCGACTAATTTGGAAGGTGAGAATTTATTTTGTATTCTGAAAAATCTGCAGAATTTTCAGAAAGCTCCTCAAATTCTTTAATCTCTCCTCTCGCGAAAATCATTGCAAATATCGAAAAAAGAAACGAAAAACTGAGAAAACTCAAAAAATTTAAGAAATTGATTGTTTCACTTCCCCAATGCTCATTAAATCTTAGCAGTGGATATAAGGCATGCTCATCCTTTAAGTTCTCAAATTTCATCCCTGCTTTCCATTTTTCTTGTGTTTTGCCATCTATGAAACTATTCACTCACTCATTTCACGCGCCAGCCGCTTCCATTTTTTAAACGGCATTTTCGTGTCTTGTTTCCACCTGAAAAACTTGAAACCCGATAACAATCTTTCTCTGAGAAACGGGAAAACTACGGTAAAGTGAAAATTGAAATGAAAAGGAAATGAGAATTTCTAAAACAAACAAATGAATGAGTAGACGATGTGAAAAGAAAATACAAAAACATTAAAAGCAGAGGAATTTAAAATAGAAAATAAGTGAATCAGATATGCTAAAAACAAATAGGAGGTCCGAAGAAAACTATTGAGAATACAAAAATATTAGAAGCAGAGAAAGTTAACAAAGAAAATAATATAAATATTTTCGAAATTGCTAGAACAAATAAGGCTGATGAAGACGAAAACTAAATGTGGAAAATCAAAGATTTCCAAATAAGTCAGCTTACTGATCAATGGCGTAATTACTGATTGACTTCGGTAAATTTGCCGAAAATTTTTACCTTTAAAAGACAATTTACCGGTAAAATTTACCGAACTTTACCGTACCGAACTTTACTTTTGTTCCAGCTCCTCTTTCTGGCGACTTTCTTCCGCATTTGCTGCGAGACGTCGACCCGACATGTCCCGTATCTTCTTTACTTCCTAAAAAAGGAAATTAATCATATTTTCAGAGTTATCAAAACATTAAAACAAACCTTAGAATTTTTCTTCTCGATTTTCAATGCTTTCTTGCTTTTGTTCTTCATTTTCTATAAGAAAAATAATAAAAAAAATAACAAAATTCAGACAACAACAAAATTTCCAGACGATTTTCCAATAAAACTTCAATATTATCCTAATTTCCAGTTTGCTAGTTGTGCTGAATGTGGAAAACTGAAAACAGTCCATAAGTTAAAAGATGAAAAGGGAGATAGTAGACTTTTGACAGTATGAGGTTTGATGGGAAAGTTTTAGCAAAATAATATTAAACTAAAAACACTGTGAAGTTCAATACCTTCGAGTACAACTGCATCGCTAGACACAATCCTAAGACACAATCCTCTGACACGATCGTTTTGCCTACGGGCACCCATAATATGTAGCAATAAAATTACTAACTCTATAAAAAGACATATCTAGGTTCGCGTTGTCGATATCAAAAAAGCGTCAACTAATGAAATGTTGCTCATAATAAATGATACATTTCATTAGTTGACGCTTTTGAGCTATTGATAACGGAAACCGAGTTATGAGTCGTCTAATTATGTGAATAATACCAGGAAATTGGAAAAGCTCAAATTACTAACTCTATAAAAAGACTTATATCTGGGTTCGCGTTGTCGATATCAAAAAAGCGTCAACTAATGAATTGTTGCTCATAATAAATGCTACATTTTATTAGTTGACACTTTTTCGCTATTGCTAACGAGAACCGAGTTATGAGACGTCTAATTATGTGAATAATACCAGGAGGATAAGCTCAATTTCCCTTTCCTTAAGCATCTCCACTCAATATTGTAATAGAAACATAGAACTTTCTCTTGGAACCTCTCAACCGGATGGAACACTTCCTCGTAACACTTAATTTGAGTTTAGGCAACGAATACTTACTTAAAAATATCTTTTCCATAACTTTCTCAAACTTTCAAATTGAAAAATTTTTGAAACTTTTTTTACGTTCCCTCGAGCGATGTGACCCGTGCTCACGTTCCCTCAATCATGGTAACATGTGTGCACGCTGCCACGACTCCGTTACCGTGCCCCAAGCTTTAAAAAAAATTTTCGAGCATTTGAAAAAAAATTTTGAGTAAGCGTGTGCTCACGTTAATTGCCTCCCGCTGACCGCGGTAAAAGGCATACACGTGGTCTAGGGGTACATCGGATCCGATATGACCTATATATGTGGGAGGGGTCTCCAAAAATGAAGTTTCAGATTTTCGTCCAGAAAATGCCTACGTGTTGTGTATATGGCCTAGAGCTTGTATATAACTGTTTAGGCCTCTGCAAGCTTCTGGAAACCCTTCTCACATAGTTTCGGAATCCAAAAATGGATAACTGTGGAAATACTGGAGCTAATACATGCAACTATACCCCAACGCAAGGCGGGGTGCAATTATTAGAACACTCTGAATAAAGCAGTTTACAGTCAGTTTCGACTGACTCTATCCGAAATGAATGTCTGCCCTGTCAACTAGATGGTAGTTCATCTGACTACCATGGTTGTTACGGGCAATGGAAAATAAGGGTTCAACTCCAAAAAGCTGAAAACCAGCTGTAACGTCCAAGGAAGATAAAATCGTATTAAATCTGGTTAAAAAGCTTGTAAATAAACATTCATTTCTATTACTGTAGTCTTGAATTGTATGGCTGTGAATGAGTTTTACTCTTTTGCTGCCTGTTGAGTGTACCAATACGCGAGAAGTGAAATTCGTTGACCGTAGTGAAACACTCGAAGTCGGAGACGTTTGCCAAGAACGTTTTCAATAAACTGAAACTTAAAGATTTTGACGGATTAAGCTCGGATACCATTCCAGAGTTTAAACTTTTTAACCTTCTATAGTTCATGATTGATCTATTGGCGCTTCGTTGCTTTTTTTTAGCTGCTCCAATCTGGTTTTGTCGCCTTTATCTTTTTCTTTGCAGTGAACTTACTCGTTGTGATCAATCTGAAAATGGCGCAGTTCAAGAATGGTGATCTACTAAACAAACGCTTCCAAGTGATCAAGAACTTAGGAAGTGGAGCTTATGGCCAAATATTGAAAGTCAAAGATCTTGAAGCCGGAGATGAAAAAGCTGCAAAACTAGTCAATGACTATGATTCATCAAGAGATCAAGATGATCTGACAGCCATTGGAGAGGCTAGAATTCTCCAGAAGTTGCAAAGCGTCAATGGCGTTCCCGAACTGGTTGCCTATTTTGCTACGAAACATAAAATGAATGTTATTGGTGAGCATCATCCGTTTGTTTCTAACTGATCTAATAATTTTTCAGTAATGCCCATCTATTTTGGTGATTTCCACAAACTGAAACGTGGTAAATACTCGGCCAAAACCACCTTGAAGATCGGGTTCCACGCATTGGAAATTTTGGAGCAAGTCCATAGCCTTGGCTTTCTCCATCGCGATCTGAAACTTGGGAACCTGATGTTGCCGTTTGACCAACACGTGAGCTTTTAAATGTAATCGCTATTTATAATAAACCTAATTTCAGGTATCGAAAGTAATTTTGATTGATTTTGGGGTGAGTGTGCGTTTTCGCACCAACAAAGGAATGCGAATTCGCACTCCGCCCTATGATTTTCAATTCGCTCTTTCCGGATACTCGGCACATCGAATGGCCCAAAAACAATCGGCCCAGGAGACGGAAGACTTGGAGATGATTGCCTATTTGCTGCTCGAATGCAGAAACATCTCTTTCAGTGGCACTCCGGCTCAAATGACTCAACAAAAAATTGAATTCGTAAGTTATTTATCATATTAAATCACTTATAAAATTTTTTCAGATTGAAAATCCGGCAAACTTCCTTGAGCGTTCAGATCGTTTCTTGATTCCAGTTCTTCGTGCTTTATTCGACCAGCCGTACGGATCAACTCCGGATTATTCTGCCATCTACCAAGTTTTCCAATCTCAACGCACTAAGTTCAACGAGACAGCGCCATTCATCGTCAAGAAGGAGCGTTTTGGAAAGAATTATATCAAATAAAATTTCAAGTTTTCGCCATTTGTTTTCCAAGATTTCTTTTTTTATGATCTCAATTATTTAATGCGTTCACTGCTTCTTTTCTTATGATCCCGTATAGATGATTCAAATAAATGATGTTTTAAAAAAAAACTCCTTCCATGGTGCTGAGCCTCTACGTGGCGAAGGGGATCAACAGTTGATGTTCTTCACATTCGAAGAATGTCAACTGGCCAATGCAGCACCACACAAATGAAACCATTCGTGAGCTAGTATGAAGATGTTGATAAGAAAATACTGTAAAGAAAGATAGAAATGAGAGACCAAGGAATTGAAATGAAAGATGGTGATAAGAGGATACTGCAAAGAAAGATAGAAATAAGAGACCAAGGAATTGAAATGAAAGATGGTGATAAGAGGATACTGCAAAGAAAGATAGAAATAAGAGACCAAGGAATTGAAATGAAGCCGTTATTATGAGCAACATTTGGTTAGTTGACACTGTTCTGATAAATCTACGTTGGACCCAGATATGAGTGTTTCTATGCCGCCAGAAAGATAAGTGTTCCCGCGTTCACTGTGTTCAACCGTAATTCAACGACTCGTATTTGATGTATCGAAAATTTGATATTAGAATAATTCCTATCTTAAAATACCGAATTGTTTTTGAACATCCTCTTGCATTCTGATAAGAGCCGTCCCCATCGTGAAGAAATTTTCAACTTCCTCTTCCACAACTCCGTATGTGACGGTTGGAGTCTCCAGTAGTACCCCTATCCTGATATTCCCATTACTTTTATCTTGAAAATACAGAGTTTCAATGTTTGCTTCCCACCCCAGTAAAATGGCTGGATTGTAGTCATTTATCAACACCTCGTCAGCTGTCCTTGCTAGATTTTATGGCCGATTATTGACAACTGGCACTTTACAGGTTTTTTTCGGATCCAAAATCAATGATCTTCTCAGTAGTGGTCTTGGGAATGTAAATCTGCACTTTGTCATCTTCACTTTTCCTCTCACGCGAACAGCCCGGACGCACGTTTTGCTATGTTTAGCCCAATGAGTCTGCTCGGTAGTCACCAATTTGTATAGTTCCGTCTCCATCTTTTCATCCGGGTTTCGGGCTGTCACAAACTGATCGATAAAAGGGGCGACCTCCGAGGGCTTGGCATCTGCATTTGAACGCAATGGATGTGCTGAGTGTCTCTGTGTTGATACTCGGTTCGATAAAAGTAGTTGGTTACTTCACCGAGTGGGCAAAATAACGGCATCCTCCATCGATTGGTGTTTGGTGTTGATGTGGCACCGGCACTACCGGAACCGGAGCGTAAAACGCCAACGTATCCAATAACTTGACTTCATCAATCAATTGGTCACGTTCGATCTTCAATCGAACATTTTCATGGGAAAATAAGGCAAGTTGCCTGATTTTCTGATGAAGGTTCAGCTGAAGATCCTTTCTCACTCTCTCTCTGAAGCACGAAGTTCTGCTGATACTTCGGAGACACGAGCATTCAGCTACGAATCTTCGACTGTCTGGGACAATCTATTCGCAGCTGGATACAGGTCGTCAGACAAAACAATACCATCAATAGTGATGATATATGTAGTTCTGTCCCACGATCCTTTTGCTACAACCATCACCTTGAATGTGGTTAACACATTCATGATAACGAGCGGAGATGCTCAGTGGGTTGCCTTTGCTCTTGTCGCTTCCATTGCTCTTGCTTCTGCTCTTCCGAGTCTTGGAGGAATAATTAGAGGGGGTAATGGAAATGGAGGAGGAATCGGAAGTATCATTGGTGGACTTTTAGGAGGAATTCTTGGTGGAGAAGAAGCTATTGGAGGAATTCTTGAGGGAATCCTTGGAGGAAATGGAGGACTTGCAGGTCTTCTTCAATTAGTTAAACAAACAGGATTTGAGGTTTTAATTTAATAAATTATCATTTTATATTTTTATTTCAGGTTCTTCTGACTACAATTCTCAATGCAGTACTCGATAACCAAATCACCAGTTGTGAGTTCAGAATTGTTTAAATTACTTGTATTGACTTTTTTCAGGAACTTTATAACATTTTCTTCATTGTCTCTCAACTTGGAAAGACTCTTCCAGGAGGAAATGGAGGAATTGTTCCCCCGGTTCCATCTGTTGCAGGAACTCCACAAGTCCCAGTCTGAATTCAACACACTATTCATTTTGTATTCAAATTTCTGTAAATAAATTATTGAACATACCTATCGTTTCTTCACAAATTGAGTGTTCGTCAGTATTATGAATTTTTCATGTATACTGAGAAACTATTTTCAGTAATACTTAACATTTTTAGGGATTATTACTCAGTTCTCATTGAAGCTATCAAAAGTATGCCAATTAATGAAACGTAGCTTACAATGGGCAACACTTTATTAGTTGTCGCATTTTTGATAACTCTAACGGAAACTGAGCTAGGAACTTTGATACTTGGAATTTTGTTCCCCTGCAAATGTTAAAATGCGAAAACCTGAAATCTAATGAGAAAATTTCAAAATTTTTTTGAAATTTCGCCTTTTTTTGAAAAAACTTTAAACTGAATTTTTAATAATCATATTCAACAAAAAAAAAACATAATAAAAAAATGTGGTGCAAAGTGAACAAAACTGAATTTTAAAAATATTTTCTTAAGATAGGGAGATCTCAGATTTAGCAACTCTCTGATTCTGTTTTCTCTTTTCAAATTGATATTCAAACCGCTGTGATTATTTCTATGTTCCCATTTCCATTCCCCTCAATTTTTTGTTTCTTCTTGATGTTTGAAAATTTGTTAGTCATACATTTCTTCTTTCTCACCTCTTTCCAAAAAAGCCGCCATTGTTCTTTGTATTTTTGAGTCACACTTTTCTTCTATCCCTTTTCTTTCATTTTTCAAATTTCTTTTCAAAAAACCATACAGGTGTTCTCTGGTTTGCTGATTCATATTTTTTTCCTGCCCTTTTTGCCGTGTGTCGGTGGGCGGGGCTTGTTGCGCGGACTAGCTGAATAATATATTCATTCTCTCACCTTTTAATTTTCCGGCTAGAGAAGTGAAAAGTTTTGTGTTTGTCTAGTTTTCTTTTTTGAAACTGTAGGAAAATTTTGTGACGTATAGGGTGTAGGAAAAATTTTTGTAATGGATAAAAGAGAATGTTAAAAAGATTGTACAATTTAGGTTTACGCTGAGAACGAGCGGTTAAGAAAAAGTGTCGAAACACTTTTAAAGAAGGTGGGCCATGGCGAGAAAAAAATGGGCGCCTACAAAAGGCGCGTCGCTTATCTGGAGCGGGAAAATGAGGCGGCGGAGAAAAAGATGAAGGAACAGACCAAAGTGGAGGAGGCGCTGAAGGAAAGGTCACGAAGGCTGGCGACGGAGTGCCAGAACAATTTTTTTATGGTGGATCGCTTGGAGATGCAGTTGTCGGAGACTGCCGAACAGCTGAGTGTGAGTTTAAAAATGGAGGAGGGCGTAATTATTTGTTTATTTTATAGGTTTGTCAGAGACAATTATCGGCCGTGTTAGCCGAACCGAGAGGCAGATTTTCCTGCCAAATCTGCCTCTCCCCATTCAATGCGGCGGTCAACAGGCCAATGATTTTAAGTAAGTTTAAAAAAATAAAAAACAAAAAATCACAAATTTTATTTTCAGAAGTTTGCGGCCACTCCATCTGTCTGTCATGTCTGGAGAGACTGGCAAGCATGAGTCTAATGGCCATTCGCCAATGGAGAAGGACAAGGCATCAACATCCGGATCGGGAAGCCCCGCAAAGGACAGTGCGATGCCCGTTTTGCCGGACTGTTCACCCGGCGTTGAGCAGACGTATGGTGGCAACAGAGTTTGCTTGGCCAAACTTTGCTTTGGAAAGTCCGTTGCCGAGCGAGGAGCAGGTGGTGGTGGAGGAGCAGGAGGAGACATAGCAGGAAATTTTGTAGTGGTATAATTTTTTTAAATATTTTATTTTAACCATTTTAATAAATTAGTAGTTGAAAATTTTTTTTTTTGAAACACAAAGAAAAAAAAAGAAAAAATGAGAACTTTTATACATATAATTTTTATTCAAATAAATTAAAACACACTTTTTCGAAGTTTATTCTTCCCCACGTTGGATCCATAACTTCCTCCCCATCAATTGTTTCCAATTGTTCATTATTTCTCACACATTCCATTTTCAAGATGCCTCCTCTGTCAGAATCCAGGTAGTCATTACAAAAGCGAACTGATGGGGGAGAAATGATACCAGAATTTTTAAAAATATTGAACTCCATCCACTTAGATAACAAAAAAGTGTTAACTAATGAAATATAGCCCTTATCGAGAGCAATATTTCATTAGTTAATAGTTTTTGATATCTCTGACCGGAACCGAATTATAGCGCTTTGAAAAGATAGACGCAGACAGCAGTTTTGTCCGGGTCCCTTCAGGTATCCTAATTTAAAACCCTATAACTCGGTTCCGGTTAGAGATAACAGAAATCTATAAACTAGTGAAATATTATTTAAATTAAGGGCTATATTTTGTTAGTTGACAGTTTCTTGATAGCTCTAACAGGGACCGAGATATAGCACTTTGAAGCTAGAGACGCGGAAAGCCTATTTTGTCCGGGTCACCCTATTTTAAAAAACGTATAACTCGGTCCCTGTTAGAGATAACAAAAAACTATCAACTAACAAAATATAGCCCTTACCAAGGGCATTATTTCAGTAGTATTATTACTTCGGTCCAGGGAATCCAGGCAAGAGTGAAACGAGGAACGACAGCTCAAAATTTCGATATGAACGATGAAACAGTACAGAAATTGATGTCTTCGTCTTATGTGAAAAGTCGTGGATTTCCACAGTACTGGAACGCAGTGAAGTATCGATTACGAGCACATGTCGCTACTTTTGGAACTCCGACCTGGTTTCTCACTTTGAACCCAAATGTCAAAGGATGGACCGATTTGCACGGTTTGTATTCTAAATTGACCGGAGAAGACGTCGATAAAGAAAATATTGAGCAAATGATTGCTGCAGATCCGGCAATTTATTCGAGATATTGGAAGAATCGCGTCGCAAAGTTCTGGCGTCTGGTGTTGCTGAGTAAAGATGGCCCACTCGGTGAAGTAACTAATTACTTCTACCGGACCGAGTATCAGCACAGAGGCACCCAGCACATCCATTGCGTTCTCTGGACCAAAAACAGACCAAATGCAGATGCTAAGCCCTCGGAGGTCGCCGCTTTCATCGACCAATTTGTGACAGCCCGCAAGCCAAATGAAAAGGAGGAACCGGAACTGTACAAACTGGTGACTGCCGAGCAGACCCATTGGGATAAACACAGCAAAACGTGCGTCCGAACTGTTCGAGTGAGAGGGAAAGTAAAGAAGACAAAGTGCAGATTTGCCTTCCCGAGACCACTGCTGAGAAGAACATTGATTCTGGATCCAAAGAAGACCTGTAAAGTGCCAGGTGTCAATAATCGGCCATACTATCTTGCAAGGACAGCTGATGAGCAGATGATCAATGATTACAATCCAACCGTTTTACTCGGATGGGGAGCAAATATTGATCTACAGTACATTCCAATTGATGCCAAGGATGTAGTTAACTATATCACAGGATACACAACAAAAGGAGAGAAGGCCAAGAAAGCTGGAAAAGATGAGCTCAAGAAGTACGCGCTCTCAGGAATGTCTGCGAAATCGGTGATATTCAACATCGGGCTCGACATCTGCAATCAGCGGGAGGTGGGACTGCTTGAAGTGTGTGACGATCTTCTGGGGCACGAAAATTTTGAATTTGACACGGCACATGTCTTCATTCAATGTGACCCAAAGGATCGGCGCGCCCGTGTTTTGAAGCCGAAGGCTGTATTAGAGAAGAGCAAGAGTGGAGTTGTGCATGAGATGAACTGGATGGATGACTATTACCGATCGAGGGATAAAAAGTTCGAGCTGATGTCATTATATAATATGATGACCAACTTTGAAGTGGTGACTATCAGCAAAGACTCCAAATCCTCGAGAAGTAAACCTTTGGATTCGGATGAGGAAGCAGGTGATGATGATGATGATGATGACGATGGACCGATTGGTGGCCGTAAACAGCAAGTGGCCAATGCATTTGACGATCTGTATCATACTGGAGAGGTAGCTGGAATTTTTTATGGCCACCCAGACTACGCATCTGGAGATCGGATTGGCATGTATCGTATCAAAAACAAGGCGATGAGGAAGATGAAACAAAAGGTCGTAAGATTTTTCCTTCCGAAGCTTAATGTTGAAGATGTGGCATCGATTGAGGAATATTATCGGAGGTTATCTGTGATGTTTATTCCATGGAGAGACGAAGATGGTTTGCTCAGTGAGTCGAGCTTCAACACGTATGCTGAGCTATGGAAATCGTTCAGAGAAGGCTTGCAGGAAGACTATCCAGATGCATTCGCTGATTTGAATAGGCTTCTTTCCGGCTATTGTAAACTTCAGCAGGAAGAAGCGCAGATTGGAATGAGAATGGACATGATCCGAAAAGCTAAAGAAGGACTAGAAGTTGATGAAGAAGGCCAAGAGACGATCGATATCCAGGAGCGTATAGTGAATCAAGAAAAGCACGATAAGGATATCTTGAAGCTCAATACGATCCAGCGCGAAATATTCGACAAAATCATTTCACGAGTAGAGGAGCAAAATGAAGCTGAAAAGGAAAATGAAAATATCCGCAAAGAAAACGAAGAAAGATTGAAAAATGGAATGCAAAGAAAGCCGTTGGTGCCAGTACCGGAACCTCTTCAACTTTTCGTGTCTGGAGTGGCGGGAACCGGAAAATCATTTTTGATTAACACCATATCCGATGCGCTTACTTTGCGTTACTGTCCACCTCAAACAAGCGGATTGAGACCAGCCGTTTTGCTTGATGCTCCAACTGGAATGGCCGCTCTCGGTATCAACGGAAATACGATCCATTCACTGATGTCTATTGAAGTAACACAGGCCGATCAGCGCGCTGAAGAGAAGTTCGAAGAGCTTGCGCCTCGTAAATTTGACAGCTTGAAAGAGTTGTTCAAAAATGTGAGACTTCTTATTACGGACGAGATTTCGATGGTTTCCAATATCATGTTGATGAAGAAGCACAAACGATTGGCACAGATTAGTGGGCGAGAGCAGCCATTCGGAGGATATAACGTGGTTTTGTTCGGGGATCTACTTCAAATTCCACCTGTCAGATCGTCACCACCATTTTTGAAACTTGATGATCATGTCATGAATCGCGTGTTTGGCACAATTAACTCTTCTGTAAATTTGTGGGAATGCCTGGATTATGAAGAGCTTACTCAAAATATGCGACAAGGAGACGAGTTGGAACTATCTGAACTTTTTGATCGAATTCGAATTGGAGATTTAACAAATGAAACCATGTAACAAATTAACAAATGAAACCATGTAACAACGATTGCGTTTTGTCAAAATGATGAGATGAAAATGAAATTAAAATTTTTAATGGGGGCGCGCCAGCGCCCCCATCCAAAAATTTTAATTTCATTTTCATCTCATCATTTTGACAGAAGGTCACAAAATTAGAAAGTTCTCTAAATTACAGTTCACTGACTTTACTTTGTGAGGCGAAGCAAGGGCCGGATTTAGGATGTGGAGTGTGGCACGAGCAGGCGAGCGAAGCGAGCCTGAAAGAATTTCATAACTTTCATTGCGGCAAAAATTGCGAGCGAAGCGAGCATACAAGAATTTCATAACTTTCATTGCGCCCATTGTATTAAGATTCGTCATAGCATCCTAAATCAGGGCTTACGATTCGTCAATAGACGAATCGAAGATTAAGAAAGAGAAAAAGAGAGAAAAAGAGAGAGAAAGAGAGAAATTCAAAGCGAAGATCGTCGAGCGATGGCTCTGTTTGCCACCAATGCTGAAGTAAATCTCATAAACTTCGCAATTTTACGACGTCTCGCCGATGAAACTGTCACTTCTTCGGCTGTAGATGTTGTGGATGATGCGTTGACTTCAAAAATGAGAAGAATGAAGCTGAGCAAGAACAAGACGGGACGTGAGAAGATCTGGCAGTCTCTACGGATTGATGCGGAAAGTGCGGATAAACAAAGACAGCAGATGTCAAGACGTGAGGCTGATGGAGGACTGTTGCCAGATGATGTGGAGATTTCCGCGGTTGACAGGTTGATGCATGGTGGTCTTCCAGCTGTTCTCACCTTTGCAATTGGATCTCGTGTAATGTTAAGAAGAAACCTCGCTATCGCTGATCGACTTGTAAACGGAGCCACTGGAACTGTTGTTCGGACCAAAGAGTATAATGGCAAGCTACAGTACATCTATGTGTTATTTGACGGATCTGAAGAAGAGAAGAAAATTTCTCGACTTCAAGCTCGTTTTCGGCATAATGATGACATTATGATTCGTGACCAGTTTCCACTTGTGCTCGCCTATGCTGCCACAATACATAAAGCCCAAGGGCTCACTCTCCGCAACGTCATAGTTCATTCTCATAGTGTTTTTTCCGCGGGAATGTTTTATGTCGCGGTGAGCCGAGTGACAAACAAGGATGGCTTACATTTGGCCGGATTTGATCCATCAAAAATTATGGTCAATTCTGACGCTCTAGCTGAATGCAACCGGTTACGTGGAAAAATTGGTTTGCCAGAGCTAGTGCCGAAGGCATTGGGTGGAGATGAGGTGGCGAAGTTGGTGCCATCTTATATTGTCAAAGACCAGGTGGCGCTAAGCAAGTTGGAGCGAAAACAAAGGAAAGATCTAGTGTCCTCAGTGAGACTTCAAAGAATCGTCTATGATTTGAGGAACACTAACGAAAGTGTTCTAGAAAGCATCCCAATTGTCTGCCCTTATCAACATTTGCAAAGAAATCGATATGCTGAAGCCGTCATCAATTCATTAATAAATATTCTTTCGATGATGGAGCATGTGGCGAACGCAGTAAAAAATTTTGATGTGGCAACAATTCGATCTGCACAGCATTCTTCCGCCGTTTACACCCTTCAGAAGTGTCTGGAAAAAGAATCCGCCGATAGTTTTGTGATAACCAACATGTGTGGACCAGATTTCCGTGAAAATTCGATGGCCAAAATTGTTGAAGAGTTCTTTTTCGATCTCATTCTTCCAAAATCAGTTTTCGATATTTTTTCCAGAAAATACGAAGCTGAAGTTAGATGCAAGAAATGTAAAAAGAATGATTTCGAGAGAGAAGGAGTTGGCATTATCTGGATCAATCATGAAGGAAAGAAGAAGAAGAGCCCATCAATTAGTAAATTGATAGAGCAGAGCTTAACAGAAGAACGGATCCGAATAAGACCATGTGACAGTTTGATGGCAGGTGGAGGGTTGTGTAATGGAGATGTTGCGGTGTCGAAGGAAATTGGAGGAAGTGCTCAATATTTGATTGTTGGTCAACAAGAGATTGCCAAAAAAAGAGGAGTTAGCAAAGTTGAGCCAGTTCCAGTCGATGGGATTACAATTCGTGACAAGCGATTCCTATTAATTGGTGCAGTTCGAATCAATAAGTTGAATGATGATGAGGAGAATGCTGCACTTGAAGTTGAAACTTGGCGCCGACTTCCCCAGAGAGGATGGATCTATAGTTCAAATGGAGAGGAAGGAGAGGAGGTGAAACAAGTTGAATGGGAGGACATGAACTTCTTCGTTTTTGTCGATAAGCCAAAGCAACGGATGACTGAAAGTGAAAAAAGGCGAGCTGAGCAGCAAATGGTAGTGGAAGACATAGAAGATATTTTTTACGATTCCGATGATGATGGTGTTCGCGAGGTGGCCATAAATCAACAAGATATTTCAGTATTCCCTGGACCGAAGAAAGTTGTCTGTGTAAGACTTGTAATAGCCATACCTCTTAGCTTGGTGTTAGATTTTTATCATTAAGTAATGCTCTTTTCAATAACAAAATATGAGAACTCGACTCAGTTTTACCCTCTTCTGGGGTCATCAATTTTAATATTTTCACATTAACATTATTCGTATTTGACAAAAACCACCCAATTCCTTCTCAGCTAGTAGAGCTCAATTGCTCCTATTTTTCACCGTAAAACGTGAGAATGGTCTAATTTAATTTAAATGTTTCCCGAGATAGTCAGCAGTCAATTGAAAATACAGAGCGCAAAGCAAAAACATGAATCAAAAAATAAGGACCTACTTATTTTGAATTGTAAACACGGGGAAGTTGGTGAGTGGGAACCCTAATTAATATGGATTAACGGTAGGCTGTTGTCAATTAGTATGAACATTAGTAGGATCCCTTGAAATGAATTCTCTTCGAATAAGCATGTTTTCAAAAGATGGACAGTTATTTTGCTTCCAACCTAATAGTTAAGAGAAGAAATAGCCGAAAACCCGAAAAAAGCCAAAATAACGGGAAATTCTGTGAAAAAAATACGTTCGAACCGTGGAAATTCGATAATTAACGGGAATTTTACCGGAAAAACAGCGGAAAACTTATTTAATATCTTTTTTAGGAGAAATTAGGCGAAAAATAGCCGAAAACCCGAAAAAAACCAAAATAACGGAAAATTAAGGGAAAACCCGTTCGAACCGTGGAAATTCGATAATTTACGGGGATTTTACCGGAAAATAACAGCGGAAAACGTTTTTAATAGCGTTCTTAGAAGAAAGTTAGAGAAAAAAAACCCGAAAACCCGAAAAAAAGCCAAAATAACGGAAAATCAAATGAAAAACCCGTTTGAACCGTGGAAATTCGATAACTAACGGGAAATTTTACCGGAAAAACCGCGGAAAACTTTTTTAATAGCGTTCTTATTAGAAAATAGGAGGAAAAATAGCCGAAACCCCGAAAAAAAGCCAAAATAACGGAAAATTCTGTGAAAAAAGCGTTCGAACCGTGGAAATTTGATAATTAACAGGAAATTTTACCGGAAAAACAGCGGAAAACTGATTTAATAGTGTTTTTTGTAGAAATGCAGAGAAAAAGTGGCCGAAAACCCGAAAAAAAGCCAAAATAATGAAAAAAAAAAGAATAAATAGCGATCGATGTCACAGATAGCGCGCACCACTGTTTGACGCTTAATAACTCGGTTGCGAAGAGAGATAACTAAGATCTGAATTTTGCATCATGGATAGGAGGTGCTGGGAAGTGTGTCCAAAAATTCAACTTTGGTTGTATCGTCCCGTTGGGATGAGTTATGTGCTCAGCACAGGCGCAGCCAAAAAAACATTTTTTTTTTCGATTTAAACTTTCATTTCATGCTTATTTAGTGTTTATTCAATGATTCCAGCTTTAAGCTCCGCAAAACATCTTGAAAAAGTAAAAATTACAATTTCAAGATTTTTTTACTGTTTCAACACTTCCTTATATTCCAAGTCTTGTAATACTAAGACAATTTGTGTAGTTTACCCTCAAACTCTATTAATTTTATGATTCCAGCATTAAAATCTGCAAAAAGAGTTCAACGAGAGCTCTCATTAAACATTTTTCCGAAACCTCCTTTACCGCGGTCAGCGGGGGGCAATTTTACCGCGATCAGCGGGAGGCAATCAACGAGAGCCCTGGTTACCTGAAGAATTTTTTGACGAGTCACATGTCTTGTTAATCTTTATCTTATGCACTAAAATTCCTTACGGGTACTCTTTTGTAATCCCCTGATCCTTTGGAGTTCTTCTCCGACGGAATAGAGCCCCTATCCTCCTATTCCAGCGATTCGGAAAGTTTCTGTCCTTGTACATGACGAAAATGTACTTTTTGTGGTCCTTTCACACGTTCAAGGCATCAGAACAGCAAAAAAACCCCATTCCAAGCAATATTGAGCAAAAAAACCTTGAAAAAGTAAAAAGTACAATTTCAAGATTTTTTTACTGTTTCAACACTTCCTTATATTCCAAGTCTTGTAATACTAAGACAATTTGTGTAGTTTACCCTCAAATTCTATTAATTTTATGATTCCAGCAGTGAAATCTGCAAAAAAAGTTCAACGAGAGCTCTCATTAAACATTTTCCCGAAACCTCCTTTACCACGGTCAGCGAGAGGCGATCAACGAGAGCCCTGGTAACCTGAAGAATTTTTTGACGAGTCACATGTCTTGTTAATCTTTATCTTATGCGCTAAAATTCCTTACGGGTACTCTTTCGCAATCCCCTGATCCTTTCGAGTTCTCCTCCGACGGAATAGAGCCCCTATCCTCCTATTCCAGCGATTCGGAAAGTTTCTGTCCTTGTACATGACGAAAATGTACTTTTTTGTTCCTTTCACACGTTCAAGGCATCAGAACAGCAAAAAAACCCCATTCCAAGCAATATTGAGCAAAAAATCTTGAAAAAGTAAAAAGTACAATTTCAAGATTTTTTTACTGTTTCAACACTTCCTTATATTCCAAGTCTTGTAATACTTAGCCAATTCCACAACTCCATATGTTACCGTTGTACTCTTTTGTAGTTTTCCATCAAATCCTTTTAATTTCATAATTCCAGCTTTAAAATCTGCAGAAAGAGTTCAACGAGAGCTCTCATTAAACATTTTTCCGAAACCTCCTTTACCGCTGTCAGCGGGAAGCAATCAACGAGAGCTCTGGTTACCTGAAGAACTTTTCGACGAGTCATAAGTCTCGTTTTACTTCATCTTATGCGCTAAAATTTCTTGGGGACATTCTGACGAAATTAGGAGCAAAGCATAATTTGAAAATTTTCAAAAATTTCATGGATTTTTTTGACAAAAAAATGTGTTTCGATTCAAGTTCTCACTTTATACTTATTTAGTGTTAATTTTATAATTCCAGCTTTGAACTCAACATGAAAAAGGCTTAGGTTCTGGCGAGGCGCAGCCGGGCCTCCTAAATGCGGCTTCGGGCAGCGCATCAAGCATGAATAAACAGTCTGACAAAGTTAGGAGTAAAAAACACATTTTGAAATTTTTGAAAAATTTCATGGATTTTTTTCTGGCCAAAAGTTTTTTTTCCAATTTTTTTAATGGAAAATTAGTGTTGATTAATTCAAAAATGTCGATTCTTCATCGCTATATACTTTAGAGACCATTTAAGCACTACTGCCACAAATACACTTTTCGATCTATAACTTTGCTTTTCGTTTGAAGAATTCAATAAAAATCTTCAATTTATCATTTAACTAGAGATTAACCAACGATTCCAAACTTAAAATCACATTTCCATAACATTCTCCAACAAAAACTTTGGAAATTTTTCGAATACTCTTTTACCGCGATCAGCGGGAGGCAATCAACGTGTCCACCCGCTTTCCCGATCACAATCAACGTGTCCACCCGCTTCCCCGATTTCAATCAACGTGCCCGCCCGCTTCGCCCACCCGAGGCGAGGTAACGGGCGCGCACGTTGATTGCCTCCCGCTGACCGCGGTAAAGGGCATACACGTGGTCTAGGGGTACATCGGATCCGATGTGACCTATATGTGTCAGGGGGGTTGCGGTTGGTGCGAGACGTGATGTCACGCTTACTGTTGCGTGTTGCGTGCTGTGTATACGACTTGGGTTGTGTATCGGTATGTGTATGTGATGGTCGCCGCGTTTAAACCCAAATGATTAGCGGTGATGGCGTGCTTGCGGTGCGAGTTCAGATCATCACTGCGGCGATTCTAGAAGTGGTTAGGGAGCAGCGTCGAGGCGTTTTGTTCTCTTCCATGGACGGTTTCGTTTCTTGTTTTTGTATCTCTACTGTTTGTGTAACGAATGTTGTTCGGTATCGGTCGTGTTTTTATGTAAGGGAGTGGTTTACGAGAGTAAGACCCTGCTCTAAACCGGCTATCTGGTCGGTGAAGCGGTGGCATTTCGCTAGACTTCTTGTCTGTGCGTAATACCTGATTGATTCTGTCAGCGCGATATGCTCACGTAAAAGATTAAGCCATGCATGTTATTGATTCATCAATGAAATTGCGTACGGCTCATTAGAGCAGATATCACCTTGTTCGGAATCCAGAAATGGATAACTGCGGAAATACTGGAGCTAATACATGCAACTATACCCCAACGCAAGGCGGGGTGCAATTATTAGAACAGACCAAACGTTTTCGGACGTTTACTGTTGACTCTGAATAAAGCAGTTTACTGTCAGTTTCGACTGACTCTATCCGAAAAGGGTGTCTGCCCTTTCAACTAGATGGTAGTTCATTGGACTACCATGGTTGTTACGGGTAACGGAGAATAAGGGTTCGACTCCGGAGAGGGAGCCTTAGAAACGGCTACCACGTCCAAGGAAGGCAGCAGGCGCGAAACTTATCCACTGTTGAGTATGAGATAGTGACTAAACATATAAAGACTCATCCTTTTGGATGAGTTATTTCAATGAGTTGAATATAAACTATTCTTCGAGTAGCAAGGAGAGGGCAAGTCTGGTGCCAGCAGCCGCGGTAATTCCAGCTCTCCTAGTGTATCTCGTTATTGCTGCGGTTAAAAAGCTCGTAGTTGGATCTAGGTTACGTGCTGCAGTTCGCAATTTGCGTCAACTGTAGTCGTGACTTCTAATTTGCTGGTTTGATGTTGGGTTCGCCCTTCAACTGCCAGCAGGTTTACCTTGAATAAATCAGAGTGCTCAAAACAGGCGTAAGCTTGAATAGCTCATCATGGAATAATGAAATAGGACTTCGGTTCTTTTTGTTGGTTCTGGAACTGTTTTAATGGTTAAGAGGGACAAACCGGGGGCATTCGTATCATTACGCGAGAGGTGAAATTCGTGGACCGTAGTGAGACGCCCAACAGCGAAAGCATTTGCCAAGAATGTCTTCATTAATCAAGAACGAAAGTCAGAGGTTCGAAGGCGATTAGATACCGCCCTAGTTCTGACCGTAAACGATGCCATCTCGCGATTCGGAGGGTTTTTGCCCTGCCGAGGAGCTATCCGGAAACGAAAGTCTTTCGGTTCCGGGGGTAGTATGGTTGCAAAGCTGAAACTTAAAGAAATTGACGGAAGGGCACCACAAGGCGTGGAGCTTGCGGCTTAATTTGACTCAACACGGGAAAACTCACCCGGTCCGGACACCATTAGGACTGACAGATTGAAAGCTCTTTCTCGATTTGGTGGTTGGTGGTGCATGGCCGTTCTTAGTTGGTGGAGTGATTTGTCTGGTTTATTCCGATAACGAGCGAGACTCTAGCCTACTAAATAGTCGGCGAATCTTCGGGTTCGTATAACTTCTTAGAGGGATAAGCGGTGTTTAGCCGCACGAGATTGAGCGATAACAGGTCTGTGATGCCCTTAGATGTCCGGGGCTGCACGCGTGCTACACTGGTGGATTCAACGGGTCTTTCCTATGCCGAAAGGTATCGCGGTAAACCGTTGAAATTCTTCCATGTCTGGGATAGGGCATTGTAATTATTGCCCTTGAACGAGGAATGCCTAGTAAGTGTGAGTCATCAGCTCACGTTGATTACGTCCCTGCCCTTTGTACACACCGCCCGTCGCTATCCGGGACTGAACTGATTCGAGAAGAGTGAGGACTGTGATTTCGAGGTTTTCGGACTTCGTTGTTGTGGAAATCATTTTTATCGCATTGGTTTGAACCGGGTAAAAGTCGTAACAAGGTAGCTGTAGGTGAACCTGCAGCTGGATCATCGCCGCTCTGAAGAAGACCCGTGAAATCCACAAATCCTTGTAAGATGATGCACTTGTGCGTTGTCGAAATGCTAACGTTCCTCGTTGAGATGTCCAAAAAATGATAAGAGCGATGGCTGTCCGTTTTGGGGAACGTGGCGGCTATACCAAAATCGCTTTTGTTAGGACTTAATGACTGAAGGCATGAGCATGCTTTATGGCGTGTTTGTGTTGGATGTCGTCTCGACACCCTCTTACTTTGTGTGATTCCTTCGTTTCGCGACGAGGGGGTCTGGTGGCTTTATGCGTCTACGAGGGTCTCTGGCTCCCGTTGACGATAGTCTCAATGATCACCCTTGGTCCTTCGGGATTGAGACGTGACGCCAACCGCACATACGCACCTTTTCTTATTCGATTCAGTACGCCATTACCGATCCTAACGGAGAGGTGATAGTTGTTGAGAGTCAAATCTCGATAATCAGTACTAGCTTCAGCGATGGATCGGTTGCATCGAGTATCGATGAAGAACGCAGCTTGCTGCGTTATTTACCACGAATTGCAGACGCTTAGAGTGGTGAAATTTCGAACGCATAGCACCGACTGGGTCTCCAGTCGGTACGTCTGGTTCAGGGTTGTTTAACTCATTGCCAACGCCTTGCCTTTCGGGGTTTAGGAGTCGGCTTGTCGAATGACATTGAGCTTTCCGGCCAGCCTGGTTGGCGAGCACAATCTCGTTCTAGTGTCGAAGCATCACAATTCGAGCTCTCCGGTGTCGTTATTATTTCCGGTTCTCTCGTAATGTGACGCGCTTATACTCATATATTAGGAGGTGAGCTGCCAAATGGCGTCCAACTTGACTTCTATGATGTACAGGGTTTACGTCAAGACGTGTTCAATAGCGTGTCTTTGATTAGTGAATCCGATTCGTCTATGTCAGACCGGCTACGTCGCTCACTTTTTCTAAATACTGGGTTTTGTTGTGTGTCTTGGTTGGCGCCGTCGTATTCTCGGGTTATGAGTGGCTTTGCGGCCTCTCTCTCTCTCTCTCTATCTGGGTACATCGGAATCGACTAACTCACAATGGTGCGTGTCTTGCTATAATCAACCTGAACTCAGTCGTGATTACCCGCTGAACTTAAGCATATCATTTAGCGGAGGAAAAGAAACTAAAAAAGGATCCCCCTAGTAACGGCGAGTGAAACGGGGAGAGCCCAGCGCCGAATCGTTCAGTCTTTGGCTGCTACGACATGTGGCGTATAGGTGTAGTCTTCCAGCAGTATCGTATGTCCGAAGTCCTTACGATTGAGGCCATAAACCAGAGAGGGTGCGAGCCCCGTTCTGGATAGCGATGCTGTTGGTTCGGCTGCTCCTTGGAGTCGGGTTGCTTGAAAGTGCAGCCTAAAGTGGGTGATAAACTTCATCTAAGGCTAAATATCGACTCGATTGCGATAGCGAACAAGTACCGTGAGGGAAAGTTGCAAAGGACTTTGAAGAGAGAGTTCAAGAGAACGTGAAATCGCTGAAGTGGAACCGGAGACAGTTGATGTTGCTTGGAGACAAGTTTGGTGACTGGTCGCTTAGTTGTGATCGTTGCCGGATGTCGTTTCCTATGCTACGCCGACGGCGTTGGTCGCTCGTTCTGATCCGATAATGTTGCCCAGCTCGCAAGAGTCGGTGTCTTGTT